>JARHVA010000778.1:2275000-2340000 GCA_037957365.1 Torreya grandis
ACTAGTCATGAGGCATAGAGATTGAGAAGATAATGAACATCCTACATTTAGGATTCCTAGATTTAGACATATTAACTTTGATGAAATGGAGGGATATACCAATGAAGTTCCAAATGAAGAAAGGAATAGACTCCCTAAGTTTTAGGGAAATAATTTAGTGACAAGTGAGCAGCATTTGAGGTCTTTCCACATTATAATTGAATATTAAGAGGTTGAGTATGAGGATTTTTGCATTGATCTTTTTGTGCACACATTGGAAGAATATTCTTTTGATTGGTTCAATTCCCTTCCCCATGGATGCATAGATTCATGTGGAATAATTAATAATCTTTTAAAAATATAGTATGGTGATAGAGTTGATCCTAGGTTCTTTTTTGTAGAATTTAAAAATACAAAGAAGAACCCTAATGAGTGTGTGCAAGATTTTAATGCAAGGTTTAAAAAGACTATGATGAGGTTTCCTGATAACATCAAAGCTAGTGATATTTCTTTCTTGATTAAATACTATGATGCATTTTGTTTCTCTCAATTTCTTCTCATTTCTTAATTGTTGAAGAAGGTAAGAAATTAGTAATAAGGGTGTGGTAGAAGAACCTGGTTGTTGTGCATGCATGATCCAAATGAGTGTAGAGAGATATTTTTGTCTTAGAAGGATGACATGTAGATAAGAAATCACTTAAAAAGGGGTTGTTATAAAGATAATAAGGTGGATTGCCTAGCATGAGCTAGATCCAAGAAGCATGAGCTTACTAGGAGGCTATCAATCCACTCTTTGATAACAATTAAGTTGAAAGAGATAAATAGTAAAATACTTGCATCAAATAATAGAAAGTAATTGAAATGAAATACAAAAGAAATAGATGCTTGTTAGAGGAAATAAACTAAATATAGCTATAGTGGGTCAATACTGGTGTTAAAATAGATCAAGTCAAGTTCAAAAAATTAGGCAGGGGTCTATGAATAGGTAAAGACACAAAAATTTAGAATTGGTTAGGGTTAAGGGGTTATAAATAACTGGCCATTATTTCTTACCATAGTGACCATTGATGGTTAGGGTGATCATCAGTGGTTAAGCTGACCATCGGCAGTTGGGTAACCATCAACAGTTGGAGGTGATCATCAACGGTTGCCTATGGATTTTGGAGGTACTCAAAAAAGAGTTATAGAATGGGTTAATGATCAGGTAAGGGTTTGTTAAGGGTTTGATTAGGGATAAGGAAGTTAAGAGATAGATGAAGGAGATCTAATTTAGGCTTGGAATTCAGAAACTAAATAAATAAAGCTAGGATACAAATATACATGTTACTTGCTAAATGATTGATGGCTAATTACTGGAGCAATTTTGGCAAAGTAACGGTGCTTTGCCTCGATAGAAATTTGACAAAGGTTCAGATATCTGTTGTAGTTGTTAAATTTTTATAAGGAATGTTGGCTAGAAATTTTGAATACCTATATGCTAGAATGTTTGTGATGATGGATCCCTTCTCACCTCCTACTCCCCTCCTTTTATAGGTAAAGAGAGATCGAAGATAGGAGGTTACCTAGGAGGTTGTCTTGTTGATTTTGATGCTTAAGAGTTCATTAGTATTGAGTAAGGTATACATATTAAATTATTCCATGATAGTTTGTATACAGTTGGTGTTTGTGTTAGAATGAGGAAGACCTAACTGTTGATGGTCAGCTTAACCATTAGCAGTCATGCTGACTATCGATGATCGAGTGTCTAAGGGTAAAGGGTTCAAGGTGGGTTAAGAAATGGTTGGGTGAAGGATTAGTTAGTAAGTGAGTTAGTTATCTTAGTATCTAACTAGACTTAGAGTTTGATGGGTTGGTTAATGGGTCTAAAAAGGTTAGGGGGTCCCTAGGGGGTCCTGAGGAATTTTGACATCTAGAGCTATTGTGTGTGGTTTTATAGTGTCTACATTTTACCCCTTTTTATTAAGCATATTTGAATTAACAAGATATAAAACCAAAATGGATTGTGGGTTGAAGTTCTGGTTGCCTCAAGTATGGGATTATGTATTCCCCCTCAAACCAAGAGTTGATGAGGTAAAACTAAAATCAAATCAAGGTTTGATAAGTGGTGTATGGTGAGTCATGAGGTTGGTGAAAAGGGCGGTTGGCATTTGAAGTTTAAAAATGTGAGCAAAATATGACTAAGTTTGATATCTAATATCATACAAAGACTAAGGTTTCCATAGTTGGTAAAAATTAAGGTTGGTTTTAGAAAGACTGGTGACAGGGTAATCGAGCCACAACATTAGGCATAGTTGATCAGGTCATTCCTAACAAGTCTCCTAGATAGGGTCAATGTTTTTGTATGTATCCAAGGTAGGAAGTGATCCTTTAAAAAACACAAATGGTCTAGTGTGCACTAGGTGGTGCAAATTAAAATATTCAACATGCCAAGGTTAGTCATTACAGTCAAAAAATACCAAAGCAAGTTTGTCACAAAAATATACAATAGTTTAGGCTAAAAATGGCCAATGTTGAGGTGGACATTATTGGGTGGTTGGTTGGTCAGAGAGGGTATGCTTTGAAGGTTGGTTTTGGTTTGGTGGAGAAGGTAATCTCTAAAAATGAGGCACTAAGTTATTGGTACCTAAAAAAACAAATATTTGAAAGGTGTGTTTCCTAATCATCAATGGTTAGGGGTCCCAAAATTGACCATTGATGGTCACCCTAACCCTTTTCAACCCAATGATCTTAAACAGCCCCGATGGGGTGAGTATAGAGCCAACTTAGTAGGTGGGACCATTGTGATGACTCTAGGTCAGTGGGTAGCTTCGATGGGTAGACAGGTAGGCATCCCAAGAGGATTAGTACCAAATGGCAATGGTAATATAGTTGGGGCTAGTGGTAGTGGTTCCCTAGGGGCATGATATATGATAGGCTATGAAGTATAGATATAGATTTTCATGATTTTGATACTTGAATTCATGTTGATGCAGTGAGATGTACATGTTTTGAGAGAGATAAATACATTATTACATGTATTATTTATTTTGATGACATGATGTATATGATGTTCATGATGATATATATAGATGTGATGTATGTTTTATGGTCCATGGTTGATGGTTTAAATGTTTATGTTTATGCTTTATGTGATGTGGACTCAGTAGCTTAGGCATGTGATGATTTTACTAGATGTTTATGGTGAGTGGTTATATGTGATCATGATGATGTTTTGTTTTATTCATGGATATGATGTTTATGATTATGGTTATGATGTTTATGATGTATAATTATTTTTATTTTTTATGGTTTATGATCATGGATATGTGATGTGTTAATTATGGTTACGACATTAATGAAAGCACATAATTCAAGTTACATAACAAACTAGATGTGGGAAAAGAGATAAGAATCATGAGACATATGTCTACATGAATCAATGATGAGAAGATAAGGAAAAAACATGATGCCTTTTCATTGGTAAGGACAAAAATAAAATCCAAAGTTAGATTGTCTTGAGGGAACATAAGCCTTTCAAATGATTTGCATTAGTATGCTTTGGTTGATAAAAATAGTGTCTTGATCACATTGTGTCAAGTAAGCTCATAATCCCTTAATTTGTAAATGGTATAAAGGGGAGATGGGTGGTAGGTGAAGGTTAAATGGGTGATATATAAGGTAACCTTATGTAGGTTAGTTTTCCACTTCTATAGGTGACCTAAGAACCATATTAGACAAATCCATGTCTTTATGTAAGGTGTAGACTGATTGATGTGGGAAGTCTACTAATGCTAGATATGAAAGATGATTGTAGCTTTCTTGGGATAATTTGTTTTGATTTTGATATGGTGTCTTTTGTTATTATTTTTGTTTTGATAAGTTTATGAAGCTGATTGATGTGGAAAGCTTCAAATGATTTCTTTTGAAAAATTTGACTTAGCCATCCTTCAAGGGAATGGTCTAAGTTTGAAGGTGTTTATTTGGTAGCTTTCCTTCAAGGGATCAATGTATCTTTTAAGCAATTTTCATATGTTAGGTAGTTGTCCTTCAAAGGATTAATTTTCAATACTAGAGACATGTGACCCATGTGATATTTTGATATCCCAAATTATTTTGATGCTAGGTTTAGACATGGAAAATTCTATATAGGCTTAGAGGTTTACCTTTATGAGGGAAAAACTTTGGCACAAAAGGTTAATAATAGTTGAAAGGGGTGGTTTTGAGAGATAATGACCATGGGATTTCATTTGATTAGAGATGAAAAGTATCTATGATAACCATGCTATAAGTAGAACCATGGTACCCATATTTATGATTAGGTTGTAATTGTGATGGTTAATCACATGTTTCTATGTTGTAATTGGTTGTTCTCAAAGGGATAGTGATAGGTAAGTGAAGGTGAAAATATCATAAATCAAGAGATGATCTTAAGTTAGACAAGAAGGTGAGTTTGATCCTTGTTTAACAAAATAAAGGATGCAGATGTGAAGCATTGAGAGGCTCAAGTTCTAGTTTACCTTTGAAAGAAGAAAAATGGTAAGCTCCTGATCCATACTTGTGGGTTATGATATAGGGTCCAATCCAATTAAAAGTGAACTTGACTCTTTTTATATTCTCTATATTTGTTACATGTTGGTTTTCCTTGATGATGAGGTCTCTGATATTGAATTCTTATTATTTCAATTACTTTTTATAGGTGCATTTGATTCACTCTTGGTAGACATGAAGATGGTTAAGCATGATTAAATGATGCTCATCAAGTAGCTCAAGTTGTGTTAGATGTTCTTGATGATGGTCACCCTCAAAAATGATGTCTTACAAGGATATATGAAGAGAAGGAATCTGGACTTTGAGAGGCAAAACAACCTCTTCTCCAAAGAATAAAGAGAAAGGGATAGCACCCATAAAGGTTCGAATGCTAGTGAGATAGGCCCATAAAGTGAAATGGATGTACAATTGCCAATCCCAACCTGAGGCACTGACCACTTTGGTTAACATTTTGTTGAGTGTCTTGTTAGAGTCTTATGCCTATCCATTTGCTTGTGGATGATAAGGTGAGGTGAAGCTTAACTTAATGCCAAATGTGTTGTAAAGACCTTGGACTTTCTTGTTTTATAAATATTTTCCATTATCATTGATGATCTTATGGGGAACAATGAAATGATAGATGATAGGATGATTGATGAAGTCAACTATCTTGTCTTCTTTGGTCAAGATGAGAGGAATAGCCTCCATCCATTTGGTGAAATACTCAGTGGCAGTGGTGATGGATTGGTGTCACTGTGAAGAATGAGGATTAATTTCTACAATGAGATCAACTCCCCATTATGAGAAAGGCCAATATTCATTGGATATTTGAAGGCCATAGGATAACACATGATGTAAATTAGTATGTTGTTGACATTTAACACACTTCTTCACATAATCATAGCAGTCTTGGTTAAGGGTGGGCCAATAGTAGTTGAGATGAAGGATACATTTAGCTATAGCTAGACTACTAAAGTATCCCCATATTTTCCCATTATGTATTTCCTTGATAGCATGGGAAGATTCATGACTATGTAGACAACAGAGAAGAAAGCCATCGAATTTGCATTTGTAAAGGATTCCCCCTAGTATGGTATAATGAGATGAACTCTGAGCAAAGGCCCTTCAAGCATTCCTAGAGAGGTTGGGAGGAATGATGCCAAGGTTGAGGTAGTTGAAGGTTTGGTCATACCAAATGTCTGATAGAGATGCTTACACACTACAAATGGTAGGAAGGTTAGAATGGATATAAGAGGGTGTGATAAAATTATGGATAGTGACAAAGAGTTTAGAATCGATAGGTGTGGATGGGATTTTGAAATCAAGGGAAGCCATTGTATCCATGAACTTATTAGTGGATCATGGAATAGATTGGATAAGGTAATTATCAAATGATGATAAGAGTACATCTACTAGCTATTTGTACTTTTTCAAGACAATTCTTAAATTGGTAGGATCCATTGACCTAGATGACCATAAGCTGGGAATCACCAAAGACACTGATCCTCTTAACTTTGAATGCTAGAGTGGTTTAGAGACCTATTATTTGGGCTTCATACTCATCCACATTGATGGTGTTTGAAATAAAGGGGAAGAGGTTCACCATTAAGGGGAATGAGAATAAATATATCACCCCCACCATGTTTGCATTTTGATCCATCAAAGAACATGGTCATTTGGTAGGTGGGATCCTTTTAAGAAAGAGTCATGATGGAATCATTCAAAAATGCAAGAGGAAGTAGTTGGTTGTCTGGTAGAGGAGCTTCAATAAATTGATTAGTAATAACTTGCCCTTTAATCAACTTTTGGTTGAGGAACTCAAGGTCAAACTCAGCTAGGAGCATGAGCCAATTAGCCATACATTGGTTTTGGTATGGTTTAGAGTGCATGTACATGAGTGGGTCAGTGTTAGTGATAATGAAGGTTTTTTGATTGAGAAGTTAATGATGAATTTTGGAAGCCACAATGATTAAGGTGAGACAAATATTTTCAGAATGGGTATATCAAGACTCATACTCTATAACATCTAACCTATAATGTAGACAGCTTGCTCTTTATTTTGTTCATCATTGTGGGTGAGCATTTCCCTTAAGGAATGGTCATTGGCAGAGATGTAAAGGTATAAGGTTTGGTCCTCTTTAGGAGTGGTAATAATGGGTGGAGAAAGGAGGTACTCTTTGAGTGAATCAAAGGCTTTGGTAGTCCTTAGTCCACTTAAAATATGTATCTTTCTTGAGAAGATGGTGAAAGGGTTGACATCTATCTAATAACTGAGAGATGGAGTGATGGATGGATTGAAGATTTCCCTATAGGCTAAGAAGTTGCATAAGGTGGGTTGGAGGTGGCATCTCTAAAATTTCTCTAACTTTGGTAGGGTCTACTTTGATTCCTCAAAGAGAGATGATAAATCCAAGAAACTTTCTTGATAAAACCCTAAAAACATATTTCTTGGGGTTGAGTCAGACATGGAAATGGATTAGGCATTAAAAAATGATTATGAGAATGTCTACATGATCCTTGCGATATTTATATTTCCCAAGGATATCATCTACATAGTCCTCTATGATTTTATGGATTAGATCATGAAAGACATAGGCCATCGCACACTAGTAAGTTGTTCTAGTGTTCTTCAGACCAAATAAAATGACCATGTAGCAAAAATTTCCCCAAAGGGTGATGAAATAAGTCTTATGCTAATCTTTGGGGGAAATAAATATTTGATTATATCCCAAGAAACCATCCATGAGTGATAACATCTTGTGACCAGCTATAAGATCAACAAGTTGGTCAATGTTAGGCAAAGGGAAGTCATCCTTTGGACAAGCAAGGTTGAGCTCAAAAAATTCAATACAGAGGTGAAGCCCCCTATAGGTTTGGTAATGGGAATGATATTGGAAACCCATTGGGGATAGTTTATGGGTTGGATGAAATTGATAGACAATAAATGTTGAAGCTCTTATTTGACTAGAAGGGTGTTTCAAGGGTGCATCTTGTGAAGCTTTTGTTAAATAAGCTTAGCATCAAGATGGTTGACAATGTATGGAAGGTTATGAAAGGATATATTCTAGGTATATCCTAATAAGACCATGAAAATTCTATGCTATGGTCATAGAAGAAAGAAGGGTAATCTTTTAGCTTCATAGAATCTAAGGATTGACCAATCTTGACAAGATGGGGATTATCTTGAGTACCCAAGTTGACATCAATAATGGATTCATTCAACATGGTTTAGTTCTTAAGACAAAGGGATTTGTGGATATAATAATCCCTTACACCAAGGTAGGTGATAATTGAATCATCGTATTGATGTTAGATGGTGTAAATGGTAGGATAATCATTTTCTACCATTTCAAGATGAATGAGAGGAAGGATTTTAGTTTAGTCACCTTTTTGATAAGTCAAGGGACCTAAACTAATGGTATTGACTAAAAAACATTTAGGAGGGATGATACCAAAATATTTAAATTTTGAAAAAGGTTAGGTTGGTGAGGATGGGATGTTTTTCTCAATGGTGGTGTTTTGGTGAGTCAGTGGGTTCTTCTGGTGGTACGAAACCAAGGCTAAATAGCTCATGAGGTTTTTTGGGTTTTAATGGAAGGTAACTCATGAGGTCCGTATTAATAATTATCGATAACAAATCCCTTTGAGGCACACATATGAAGTTATAATTTGGTCAATGTGGGTTTGTTGAGATAGGAGAAGTCAGAGGTAAATGGTTGGGTGGAAGAGGTAGTGGTGGAAGCAATAAGTGGATGATCAAGTCCCCCATAGATTAAATTGGTTTTATAGTTATGAGGCTTGAAAGGAATGATGATTCTAATATTGTGGTCATAACTAGGATCATTTTTTAAGTTCCCATACTCTTGAGGAGCAGGAAAAGCATCCAAAACTAAAAGATGATACTCTCTCAGTGAGAGACATTGGAACATGGGTTCCAAGGGGTCTTATATGGGTGTTTGAGAAAAAGGGATAGAGGAGCTAGTTGAATATTCATCGATGACAGGGGTGGAGTTTTTATTGGTTGGTGGTGAGGTGGATGAGGGAGGAATAATAACATCATTGGATTGACATGTCATGTTGCAAGATGTGAAAGGATTAGGGTCAAATTTTATGGTAATGACTTGACCCTCATGTTTGAATTTGACACATTGATGTAAGGTAGATGGGAAATAACTCATGTCATAGATCCAAAGGCATCCAATTAATATGTTATATTGGAACTCACCTTCTACAATGTAAAAGAGTTATAGAATTATCTGGGGTCCCAAGCAGATGTGGAGGATGACTATCCCCAAGGTAGTGACCATAGTATCATTAAAGGAGTAGAAGACCACTATAGTTTTTAACATGATATTCTTAGGTAGTTAGAGTTGGTCATAAACATGAGAGGAGATATTGTTAATACTAGATCTTCCATCAATCATCACCCTTTTGATACAGGTTTGATTGATGTATGCAGTGATGAAGAGGGGAGGATTAAGATCTTTAGAATGAATAGAAGATATTTCTAAATCTTGGAATGTGACAAAGGTAGAAAGTTGAAGGACTCTAATAAAGGATGCAAGAGGTTGAGGGTATTTTGGTTGAACCTTTATTTATTTTAGGGTCTCTATCAATGCTTGATGGTGATGAGGTGAAGTTTTGATTAGTTCATAAAGGCTCATCTTCATTGGTGTCTAGTGAAGTTGGTTTAACACTACTCACTAGATAGATTCATACGGGTTAGAGGGAGAGGCACCTAAAATGAATATTTTGGGTTTTGGTGAAGGTGAAAGTAAAGGTGAGGGTGTTTGGGTTTGATTGGAATGTTGAGAGTTGGAATGGTATGGACACTTTGGATTTTCTCTTATCCTTTTGTTGTGCTCGAGATTGGGTAAGCATGTGGATAGTATGGATGAGGGGAAGTGTTGGGCTAGATAGTTGCTTTGATTCCTCCTCACTCTTGGGTGAGATTTGGGGAGTGGTTAAGTGGTTTGGTTGGTAATGGGTTAAAAATAAGTTCATCTAATAACATATCATATTCATCCCATAAGTTATGGATAAGTGCCTAGAGAGCTTTGAAGTTTTCCTTGTCATGTCCAGGTGTCCTATGGTATGAGAAATTTAGACTGTCATTGAACCAAGATGGTTTAGGAATTCAAGAGTCAAAGGGTTTTATAGGTTATAGGCTTTATGAGGAAGTTTTCAACAAAATTTCTAGAATGGTCAAATAAAATTTGAGCAAAGGTGTTGAGGGTGTTGGGTTTTTGGTTTTAGGAGTGGGATCCTTCTTAAAAGTAGGCTTCACCATGGAAGTTTAAGGTGGTGGAATGATTTTGGTAGGTAGTTTTGGTTTGTATTACTTGGTTATGGTTGGTTTTAAGGTGGAGGTTTTAGAGGTGGATGATTGAGATGATGAAGATTTGGATATAGGTGGGAAGGTATAAGTAGATAAGTTAGTTAAGAATGATGTTGAGTTTGATGATTTGGTGGGGGTAGGTAAAGGTATAATGAAAGGGGAAGGTTTATTTTGGGTAGTTTTGGGAGGGTTCACCCTCTTGGTATAATGATGAGCTCCTAAAACGGTAAAGGATGGGGTCATAAGATAGAAGGCAAGTGGGAAGGAGGTGGTATTGTTCTGGTTCTAGGTGGGAGTTTAGGTGATTCCATATTCCTAGTTGGTTTGTTTGAGGTTTTATTTGGTGGAATAAATGGGGGTAAGTCTAACTTAAAATATGAGTGAGCAAGGCTAAGTGTAGGAAGTATTCCTAGATTCTTGATAGGTTTGGTTAGAGAGGTGTAAGGTGATTTGACAATTTTAGATGGAGGTGGGCTGGATGGTTCCCCTATGGTTTTGGAGGGAGAAGTGTTTAATGAAGGTATTGAAGTGATGATAGGTTTAATGGTGGATGTAAGTGAGTTTTAAGGCTTGGGTTTGTTTTTGTATGGAATCCCAAGATGATTCCAAAAGGTGGCTCTATCCATATTGGGTTGAGAAGTGAACTCTAGACTTTGGACTAATCTAGAAAAAGGTTTGTAAATGGGTTTGATCACTTGGTCATTGGTTTCAATGATTAAGCCCATAGGTTTAGGTGATGGAATGGTTTCTTAAACCTTTTTATTTATGGAAGGTTCTAAGATTTGGGAGGATGTTTCCTCCATGGAAGGATTAGACAAGGTAACTTCTTCTTTTGGGATGGTTCTAAAAGAGAGGGTGGGTGGTTCTATGATAGGGGAGGAAGGTGTGATGGCCCCAAGTGAAGGAATGGAGGTGGTTAATTCCTTTTTTTGGGTGTCCAAATGAATGGTGGGGAATTCCACCAATTCAATAAGTGGAGTGGGGGAAGAGGTATTTGAAGCAATAGTTGCCTCCTTTGGTATTTCTATCAAAAGAGAGGTGGGTAGGTCCATGGTCTCATCAAGTAAAGAAAGAGGGGTGGTTACTTCTTGTGTTTGGGTGTCCAAAGGAATAGAGGGTGATTTTACAACTCCCATGATTGGAGTGAATAAAGAGGATATTGAGGCAATGATCTCATTAATTATATGATCATTGATAATGACATTGACCATATGGACCTCAGGAGCATGAGATGATTCTGGTTTATTGTCATCATAGTTGGTAGAAGGGGCATGATTGGGGAAAGGTTTACGAAAGATATCAAGGAACTGATTTGGGGGTTCATTGGGATTATAAAATACAATTTTTCCCTTACCAATCATGTTTTATATTATAGTTTTGAAGGTTTGACACCTAATAGGATCATGTTTAATAAGACTGTGGAAAGCACATATATCATTCTCATTGTACTAACTAGGTGTAGGGTGAGAAGCATCAAATTGTTAGGGAGGTTTTATGGGAGGAAATTGTATGATGTTGGATTTGAGAAATTTGTCTAGAACTTAAGCATAAGACTCCCCAATCGAAGTGCATTATTTTGGGGTAGTTTGGTTTTGATTTTGGTTTTGTTGGTTGGGAGAGATAAAGGAGTTGGTTTGGTTTGGCAGGTTGACAGGTGGTGGTTGAGAGGTTTTAAGGATAACTAATTTTATGGATGCCTTTGGTTTGGTGTTGGGATGGTTAGATTGATTGGAATTTTTGGATGAGGAAAGTTCATTAGATTTAAATATAGAATTTTTATTTCTTAGTTTCAGCTTTCCCTCATCAATGGCTCTGCTTTCTAATATGTGTGCCATGGTGAAAGCATCATCAAAGGTTCTAAAAGTTTGAACTTGAAGAGTAGGGGAAATATGTTTGGCATAACCCTGAGAGAAAATTTCAATCAACTTAGGTTGGATTAAATATAAAGAGATTGTATTGATAATACCTCTTCATCTAGCTATGAAATTAGCAATTGATTCATCATCAAATTGCTTGATGGAGTAAAGGTCAGTGATAGAGACCTTCTTAGATATATTGACTGAGAAATGGTCTAAAAATATTTGGGTAAGTTGGGAAAATGAAAATATGGAGTGCTTGGTGAGATCACTATACCAATCTAAGGCTGGTCCAGATAAAGACATGGGAAAAGTATGAAGGAGAAGATCATCATCATATGTAATCAAATAGCAAGAATGGAAAAAATCTCTTAAGAGTTGTTAGGGGTCCTCTTTGCTTTGAAACCTGGAAAATTTGGGTAGTTCCTATTGAGGAGGATAAGATAAAATAGGGATAGATGGGTAAATAGGTTCATTGTAGATTTGATCATAAGATAATAGGTTATGATCCCCAGAGATAGATAACTCTAGTTTGGTCATTTTGTCTATTAACATTTTGACCAAATATGTTTGAGGTTGGGAAGATCCATAATTGTGTGGTAAGTTTGGTTGTGGTTAGGTGGTAAAAATATATGGATAAGTGGTAGAAGGTTAAGAAGATGCCACATATTGGTGTGTGGTCATTGAAGGTTGGGATGATGCCACATAAGGGTTAATGGGGACAAAAGGTTAGGTAGAAGATGTTATGTATCCTTGAGGATTAGGAACATATTGATAGGATGTTATGGGTATCTGTTGAGGTATTGATATGGGTTGATTTTTAGGTATGAATAGGTTGGTAGATGGTTGGGGTTGAATGGTAACTCTAGTATTGATAGGTGGAAGCGTAGGAGGTATGGAAAGAACCAAATTTTGAAGTGGGGTGGAAATTGATGGGTTGCTAGTGATGAGGGAATGGTAGAAATAGGGGTGAAAGATATCCCCATGGTGGATGAAGTATGGGTAACAAGAGGTGAGGTTTCCCCTATGTTGGATGTGTTGGTTAGTGTAGGGAGTGTTTGGCTATTGGTTGGGATGTTGGATTGATTTTGGGTGGAGGTAAAATATGGGTTATGGGTGGAAGAAGATGCTTGGGTGATCATAGGTTGGGTAGAGGTGGAACCAATCATAATATGGGGAGGTATACCATAAGTTAGATCCATAGGAGGAACCAAAGTAATAAGGGTGCGATGAGATAAGGTGTTGAGGTAATGTTGAAGGGCCATAGGTTTTTTATCAAGGAAGGTAGTGAAATTTGCATCACCTTAAAACTATTTGAGGCATGGTATGAAGGGGAGAAATATGAGGAGAACTCTCAATATCTGAAGTGTACTCCATGGAGGAAGAAGAAGATGAGAGTGGTTCTTAGGTGGTTTGATTTCTCAATTGTTGTCTAGTAAAGACCATGTGAGGAATAAAAAATAAATGATAAAAATCAGACAAATCAAACACAAAGAAAGAAAATGAAAAAGATCTCAAGGCAATAAAAACATACACTAAAGTGCATTTAAAACTTAGGATTCTTTTTAGATCACTTTTGGATTATGCCTTAGAAAGTGTGAAGAGGAAATTTGGTTTGTAGATTAAGTACTAAAGAGGAAGTCTAAGGTTCATTTCAGGTGTTAAAAGGCTCTCAAAAATCTATATTAAAATTCAGTATGTGGCTTGATATTTGGGCCTACCCCCTCACTTCACACATATCAATGATAAGAGTGTCGAGTGCTTATCCAAGACATACTGAATTTCAAAGTTTAGACTCAACTAGAGAGCTGAGTTTTGATTTCTCTTCTTGGAAATTACCTCCAAGTAAGATAGCCAAAGGGTAAGGTGTACCACTAGGTGATGAAATCTTAGTCGGGCATTTTGTCAATTATTTTGATGTATTAATTGATTATGTGTTTTGGTAAAGTGTGTGATAACTAAAGTGAAACTACGATTGATTACTTTGCTTTTAAGTTAACTAGATGAACTAAAAACAAGAAAGCAATCAATGTATGCATGGTTTATTTTAAGACCAAAAGAAATTTTATATTTCATTGTATGAGCATAGAATAAAGGAAGAAAAGGGAACCTAGATGATGTTAGGGTTCTACCGAGAGTGCCAAAATGTTTCTCTCAATTTTTACTCATTTCTTAATTATCGAAGAAGGTAAAAAACTAGTAATAAGGGCATGGTAGAAGAACCTGGTTGTTATGCGTGTGTGATCCAGATGAGTTTAGAGAGATCCTTTTTGTCTTGGAAGGATGACCTGTAGGTAAGAAATCACTAAAAAAGGGGTTTTTAGAAATATATTAAGGTGGACTACCTAACATGAGCTAGATCCAAGAAGCGTGAGCTTGTTAGGAGGCTATCAATCCACTCTTTGATAACAATTAAGTTGAAAGACATAAATATTAAAATACTTGCATCAAATAGCAAAAATTAACTGAAATGAAACAAAAGAAAAAATAAATGCTTTTTAGAGGAAATAAAATATAGTAATAGTGGGTCAATACTAGTGCTAAACTAGATCAGGTTAGGTTCAGAAAATTAGGTAGGGGTCTGTGAATAGGTAGAGACATATAAAGTTGGATTTGGTTGGGGTTAAGGGATTAAAAATAACTTGTTATTTCTTACCATAGTGATCATCAGTGTTTAGGGTGACCGTCAGCGGTTAATCTAACCATCAGTGGTTGGGTAACCATCGACGGTTGGAGGTGACCTTCAATGGTTAGAGGTGACCATCGATGGTTATGATGACCATCAGTGGTTCCTTGTAGATTTTGGAAGTACTCTGAAAAGACTTATAGAATGAGTTAATGATCAAGTAAGCATTTGTTAAGGGTATAGTTAGGGGAAAATAATTTTCAAGATAGATTAGGAGATCTGATTCAAGCTTAGAAGTTAGAAATCAAACAAACAAATATGGGATGCAAATATACTTATTGCTTTCTAAATGGTTGATGGCTGATTGCTAGAGAAATTTTGACAAAATAATGGTACTTTTCCTCAAGAGCGATTTTGACAAAGGTTTGGATCCCTATTGTAGTTGTTAAATTGTTGTAAGGAAGACTAGTTGGAAAGATTGAATACCTATATGATATAATGTTTGTGATGATGGATCGCATCTCACCTCCTTCTCCCCTCCTTTTATAAGCAAAGACAGATGGAGGATAGAAGGTTCTCTAAGAGTTTGACTTGTTGATTTCAATGCTTGGGGTTTTTTAGTACCAGGTAAGGTATACATATTAAATTATGTCATGTTATTTTATACACAACTAGTGTTTGTGTTAAAACAAGGAAGACTTGACTAGCTATGCTCAACTTAACCATCGATGGTTATGTTGACTATCAACAGTTGAGCGTCTGAAGGTAAAGGGGTCAAGGTGGGTTTTAAAAGGGTTGTGTGAAGGATTAGTTACTAAGTTAGTGAGTTATATAGCTTAGTAGCTAACTAGACCCAGGGTCTAATGGGTTGGTCACTGGGTCCAAAAGGGCTAGGTGGTCCCTAGGGGTTCCTATGGCATTTTGACATCTAGAACCATTATGTTTGATTTTCTAGTGTCTACATATTTGACAAAAAGTTTGAATACTACTTGAGGCATAAGGCTGCCACAAATTTGAGATTGGAATTCAACATGGCCATCCAAATTGAAAACATTATAAAGGTTGTGGGAAAGCCTCTAAATAAAAGGGTTGATGTAAAGTTGATCAATCCTAAGAAGACTCAGCCCAATAAGGTAGCCAACCTTGAGGAGACTATGAAAACCTTAGCAACTGTTGTCAAGGATATGTGATACAAGTTGATCAGAGATGAGAAGGGTATTCCCCATAAATCTTAAAGTTAGGAGAGAACTCAAAACCAAAATCAAGCACAAGGGATACCCTCTTTCCACAATATATATAATGATAGAGGGAAGAGACCTACCCAAAATGATAGAAATTAGAATAGAGGGGTTGGGAAGAAGGTTCGTAATCCATTTAATGCCAAAGTTAATGTTGTGGACTATGAACTTGAAATTGATTGGTGTGATACATGTTTCCTCCCCCATCTTCCTTGTGATACTACTAACCGAATTGATGAAAATGCATAAGATCCTAAGTACATTTAAAAATGATGACATTATGATGTTTGAATATCAAATCCTTTGAAGTAAAATCTCTACATCCATAAAAGTCTTAAGTGTTACTACCGTTGATCAATTTTGGAGTGAAGTGAAAGAGGTATGTGTCCTAAATCTTGAATTTGTTTGTTATGTAACTATGACATAAGCATATGAGTTACCCAATCATGACTTTAAATTTTAAGGATCCATGATGATTAAAAAGTATGATGGGGTAATTCCTTTAGTTGAGGATAGGTAGTTGTTAATTAATACAACAATTGCCTAAGAGAAAGAGTATAGTCTTAAAAGCAAGCAATAAGGTGTTTTTCCTTAAGAGACTACCGCTACAGATCCAAGGGCATGGGATAAACATAAGGAAATTAATAAAATTAAATAAATCCTTATTTTTTCCAAAATAGCACCTACTTCCCAAACTATTAAACAAAGAGGTGCTTCAGCCAAGAGTAGATAACCTTTGCTATCCAATATTCCTAAGGGTATGAATGATATAAGAAGAAACCCACCCTTGAAAAATGTTATTAGGAATGCTAATTCATCCCATCCTATTCTACGTCTAACTTTAAATGACTTTATTCATGTTAAAGGTGTTGTCAACCTTCCTCCTAATACTCCCCTTCCTTAGTACAATGTATGTGATATGTTCCAAGTGTTGAAAAATCATTGTCCCACTTGTTGAATTATTATGAATACTATAACATAGAAAGAGGGCATTTGAGTATCTGGTGTTTAATGAAAATACAATTGCTAATGAAATTAATTCATCCCCAACACTCTTGGATGATAGTGAAGATTCGGATGAGGCTATTGAACCAACCCTGGAGGTTTATTTGGGGATTGCATTAATAGAAATTTAGCTGGATGTTGACCTTTTCTATACCACCCTATTGATTAATGGTTTGATTGTTCACAATTGTATGTTTTAAATGGATCCTATTGCAATGTGATGCCCCTAGGTGTCCTTAATGATCTTGGAGTAAAAATAACATCTACTTTTGGCAAGTGCTATGCCATGGACTCATGAGAATTACCAATTTTTGGACAAGCTAAAGGATTGGTAGTGTAGTTTGTAGTTCATCCAGGTATTTTTTTTAATATGGATGTGTTATTTGTGGATTGTCCTCACAAATGGCGGATGTTTTTATCAATAAAATGGGCTGCCAACATGGGTGGTAGTGTTTAGATGGACCTGTCTTATGCCACCAATCCTTTTGAGGTTAAGATGGTCAAACTTCATACGGAGACTATAATGTTACACATGCTTAAAGATCCAAAACATGCTCTAAATGAGGTTATATACATTGATCTGGAGATGTATAACTTCATTGGGAATGTAAATTATGTTGAACAATCTATTTTTCTTGATGTTGGATTTGAGAAATAAAGTGTTTTTTAGAGAATGTCTTTTGATGGGGCTTGATCCAATCTTGGAAATGAAGTTGGGGTTGTCTTTTATGCCCCTAATAAGAAATATTTTAGGTTATATTTAAAGTTTTCCTTTGAGTACACTAAAAATATTTATAAATATGAGGCACTCTTGTTTAGTTTGAAGATTACTCAAGAACATGGAATTATAAGTCTGATTGTAAAAGGTCATTCTAAGTTAGTGGTTAAGTAGGTCCAAAATGCCTCTGCCACCAAAAATAAATTGTTAAAACAATATGAAAATGTTGTATGGAATTTTTTAGAATTATTTGATGCTTTCAATATTTTTTATCATGATATAAGTTTCAATGAGGAAGCTAACAGACTTGTAGGGTTGGGTACTCAATTTAAAAATGAGAATATGAACCCTCACTATTAGTATCAAGTGGAGGTTTTGGTTTAAACTTCAATCCCAGACAACATTCATCATTGGCAAATTTTTGATGATGATGATGATCAGATCAAAAGTTTTCTAAATTGTGAAGCTAAATTTTAAGAACAAATTACAAACTTGGAATCCCTTGTCCCAATATGTGATGGGAAGTAAACCTTAGTTGGGAAGGTGTAATACCCCTTTCCAAGCATAAGACAAGGGCAAAACCATCAAGGAGAGGTTATACCATTTCACATGAAGAAATTGTTGCCAAGGAGCAGCATTATCATTTAATATAGTAGTCATTAAATGGATAGGAATGGAAATATTAAACAAAATTATTATCAAAAGTGAACAGAAGTTTCAAACAGAATTGTTGTTGGAAGTGAATATAAATGTCAATGGAAATGTTAATAGAATTATCAACAAAAATGTCAACAGTCACATATTTTGGTGAAGAGATGCCTCTTAGATGGGACACCACCTTTGACAGAAGATTATGCTATATTTATATTCACTCATTCCAGTGGGAAAAAGCATTCATTAAACTCTTGTATAAAACATTCAAATGTGTATAATCATTATGCTTATAACCACTTTTAAGGATAAAATCCCTTAATCATGTAATTGATTACAAGGACAAAAACCCTTGTAATAGAACCCAATGATGAAACCCCTTGTGATGTAACTTTGTAATATCTGAAATCTATATTCAAAAATAGACAATTAATCTAGTTAGACTTTATTATTATTTTATAAAATAGTATTAAAAGGAATTCTGGAAAATCCAAATTAATGTAAAATATTCTGATTTAGAATATTACAGTGATATTAGAGCTTTCATCCTGCCATCGTATGGAACAGAATTCATATGTAAAATAACAATAATTTATATTAAAAAATAATAAATAAACTAAAGAGGTAATCCAACCAATAGGATAAATGGGAATTGATGTTAAGCGATGGGATAAATTTATCCAAAACCAAGAATAATTGGTAAACACAATAGCACATGTGATTGTTACCATAAAAAGAATGATTGATTTCAATACACAAGAAACATTGAAAATGCCATTTATTGTTCCTTGTTTGTAAAAAAATGATCATGTACCTCCATGGAATTCATCATTTAATTCTGACCATGACAATTTGCAACCAAACAGAGCTAGAAAGTGGACTTTTGACCTTGAACAAGCTGTTAATGACTACATGGATGATGAAGTGAGCAATAAAAATGAGGAAGCAAAAACCTTAAGAAGAGAAGTTAAAGATGATAAAATACAACCTAGTTCATTAAATTATCAATCCATTATAGAGATTGAAAGTGAGGTTCAACTAACCCTCAAAATTGGATGCAAAAAGGGAGAAAGAGAAAATGGTAGGCAGAATGGGGCATGCCTACAACTGAGCATTCTAGAGATAAGTAGGAATGAGTTGGAGGAGTGTAAACAATTAAGACATCCTGAGGAGGCACTCCTCTTTCCTACAACCTCCCCAAGGTCTAAAGCTCTTTCTAAAGGAGCTATTGGGAAGCACATGATAGTTCTATCAAATGAAAGCTTTTTGAGAGGGTCTTTTAACTCTGATCAAGAATATAATAAAAATATAGAATGGCCATCAGTCTCTAGAACTCTGACTTTCCAAGAGAAAAGAGAGAGATCTCTTCTTGGCATTTCTCTAAAATTCATTACAAACTCTCATAAGGAATTACATCCAACTAGACTATGGAGACATGTTGAAGATAGTTTATGTCATTTTCCCCTAGGGTTCACTCTCAATAATTTTGCATCACACCAGAAATAGACTCACAGATGCAGACTTTTGACCTACAAGATTAATATCTTGCACAACCATTTGTTACATTTATAAGTACTACAATGAATGTTAAAATAAAGGCTTCTAAGTTTGGTTTGTGGATATGGTAACCTGGTATAATGTACTTAGTAGGAATCACAATCCATGTACCATACAAAAAGCCCATCAATTTCTAGGTAGGCTTTATGTCAGATGTGTCCTTTTTCTAGATCAAAGATTGGTCATCAATAAGGAGTTGTCCTTGCATTGTCTACTTTTGCTCCTAGTTCATCACCTTTTCCATTACATAGCCTGAAAGAGTGCTCAAGATCATTCTAGCCTATAAATTACATTAGTTTGGTAGGTCAAAGTGATGTTGAGAGTAAGATGGGAAAGGAAGTAGATCTAACACTTGGAATTTCAAGTGGGATGATGGAGAAACCTAGGAAAAATATGCATTATTCTAGTACCATAAATAAAATATAAATTAATGCCATGAATTAAACAAAAATATCCTCTAGTAACAAAATGTGAAATTTGAAATAATTAACAAAATCATGCATCAAGATTCTACACATCTACATGGAGATGTTCAAAGGGATCGATGCTTCACTAGAACCTTTATAGAGTTGCCATATCCAGAGAGGTTTAGTGTAAAACATGTATCACATAAAAATGGGTTGGAGTTTTCAGAGCTTTGTAAGTCTTCATCTCAAGGAATGTGGTACAAGACAGGGCATGGAACAATTTCAACAAAGCAATTAGTGGATAATCTTGGAGAAAGAGGTTTTTCAACATGTAAAGAGAATATTTCTTTGGATTCTAGATTTTTGAAGGTTTTTGACATTACAAATGGAGAGAAAGGTGTAAATTCTGATGTTCTATGAACTGTAGAAGGGGGAACATACAAGTCTAAAAATATTCTTGGTTTTGTTGACAAAATAATGAATAATTCTACTACTATTGGGGAAAATATTGGCAATAGTAAAGAATCAAGAACATGTAAAAATCATAGAGATTTTCATATGTTTACTGAAACAGACCCAACCAAGCATGAGATTAAAATAGAGACATTAAAATAAAATATCAATGTTGTGTATGGGCCACACAAGGAAGAAGAGTTAGGTGTTGATTGCAGCAAAAAAATATCTTTTACAAAAAATAATTTTCTGCCTTCAGCAATAAAACATGTTGGTGAAAATGTGTGGGAGGGAAATTTTCTTGCCTTAGTAATTAGAGCTAAAGGAAGTGGTGTGGAAGTCTCCAGGCAATTGGAGATGGAAGATTGATTTACTTCAAGTAATTATAGTAAAGTTGGAAGAGTATCTGCTTCTAGGATGTTAGTTTCCTTGATATAAGTAATTTGGCTGGAAGAGTTGACAAAGATGGTGAAAGTCTTATTAAATTTTATCCATAGATTACCATTTGTGACATAATTATGATAGTGGATATTTTTAAAAGTTATCTTCAGGGTTTGCTTTTAGCTGAGAAAGGTCAGAAAGTTGTAGGGATAATAAATGAGTTGGATTTGATAATTAATGAAGGAAGAATAGTGCACCAAGAACATGAGGAATTATGCAATGAATGTGCATTTTTGAAGGCCCAATTAGGAGATTATAATAATACACTAAGCTTTTTTGAATATGTAAGGTTGGATCTAACATCTCTATCAGCAAGCAATGCAATGAGAGTGGAAAGTTTGTAAATCAAGTCGCAATGGATTATTAATATAGGTGAGTGATTGGTCAAATAGTTTGAATAAATGGATACTAAAAACAAATTGAAGATGAAGATATTATCTCAAACATAGATTGAAATAGTTGGAGGATTGAATACAAAAAATGTGAGACTCAAGAATGATATTGAGAAGTTGAGAAGAAATACTGTAAAAAAAGAAATAAAATCCTCATTTTCACTACAATTCCTTGAGGACAAGAAATTTGAGGAAGGTAGGTTTTTAATATATTTTTCCAAGAATAATACAAGGGCACAACCATCAAGGAGAGGTGTTTCCATTTTACATGAAGAAATTGCTACCAAGGAGTAGTGGTGCCATTGAATACAATAGGCTTTAAATGGATATGAAAAAAATATCAAATGAAATTGTTATCGGAAGTGAACAAAAGTTTTAGATGGAATTTTTACCAGAGGTGAATGGAAATGTTGATGGAATTATCGATGAAAATGTCAACAATCACATCTTTTGGTGAAGAGATGCCTCTTGGATGGGACACCACTTTTGACAGAAGATTATGCTATATTTATATTCACTCATTGCAGTGGGGAAAAACATTCATTCAAATCTTGTATAAAACATTCAAGTGTGTATAATCATTATGCTTACAACCACTTTTAAGGATGAAATCCCTTAATCGTGTAATTGATTAAAATGATGGAAACCCTTGTAATCAAACCCAAGGATGAAACCCCTTGTGGTGTAACTTTGTAATATTTGAAATCTATATTCAAAAATAGACAATTAATCTAATTGGAATTTATTATTATTTTATAAAATATTATTAAAAGGAATTCTGAAAAATCAAAATTAATGTAAAATATTTTGATTTATAATATTACAGAGGGACCTCATTAAGTTGAAGATGAACACTATCCCTAGAGGGTTGGTGAGTTTAGAGGTATCTTTTGATGTAGCAGATTGAAATAAAATAGAAGATATCTTTATCTCAAAATATGTGACTCAATGCAATTCAGGATCTAAAAAATTCCAAATAAGATCTGGCTTGGTACACATTTGAGTGCATAATAGAAACAAGCCTACATGCAGCTACTAAAGAAGTACCAAGATTGTTATCTTGGTCTTATTCTGAACTGAAAGCATATAGAGAGGATCAATTTCAACACGTCATCCCATTAAAACCTAACAACAAACTTTTTAGGTGGAAGTAGAGACCTATCAACCCCATCTTGGCCACCAAGATGTGAGATGAGTTAAATAAGTTAAGGGATGGTGGGATTATTCAACCCATTAGGTATTCATCATGGATGGCAAATTTAGTCACTATACAAAATAAAAATGGTAACATCCTCTTGTGTGCGGATTTTAAAATTTTGAATAAAGATTCTATGAAGGATAATTACCCCTTACCTAATATAGAGAACCTATTTCATAGTGTTATAGGATTATAAATGTTATCCACATTAGATGGTTTCTCAAGATATAGTCTAGTTGTGGTAAGAGAATCTGAGAGACCCAAAACTGCATTTACAACTCCTTAGGGCACTTATGTCTACATGAGGAATCCTTTTAGGTTAATGAATGGTAGTGAAATTTTTTAGAGAGCTATGGATTTTGATTTTTTAGGGGCAAATAGAAAAATTATTGTTATGTATCATGATGATATACAGTGTAATCTAAGAATAAAAATAGCATTTGGAAAAAGTGTTCCTTGGATATAGGGAGTTAGGCATTTCCCTTAATCCTAAGAAATGTCACTTTGGAGTTAAAAATTATAAGTTTTTGGTACATATATTATCTAAGGATGGTGTCATGATAGATCCAAAGAAAGTGGAACCCAAGTTCAAATAGGGAATTTAGTCCTTTGGAAAAATCAAATTTGTAAGAAGGTTTATATCTAACTTTGCATATATCACTCTACCTATTACTTTAATGTTAAATAAAGACAACCCATCAAGAGAGAGGATAATGACATACAATATTTCAATGACATCAAAGGAGCCTTGAAGTCTGCCCTTACCTTGGCTAGTCTTCATTACACTAGGGAATTTCAAATATTCTATATTGCATCATAAATTATTGTAGTTATTATTCTATTACAAGAGAATGATGATTGTCATGAACAACACATAGATTTATTTAGTAAATATATGTAAGGGTATGAACTAAATTATACTATCAAGGAAAAATAGGCTTTCACACCCTGAAAGTTGTCAAAACATTCATACACTATATTTTGAGTTTAAAGATTATTGCATATGTCCTGTATATAATGGTGAAGGACATATTGACTCAGATTGAAGTATCAAGAAAGAAGTACATGTGGGTCAACAAGTTAAAAGAGTATGACATCGAGATCCAAACCACCAAGTTGGTGAGAGGGATGGGATTTGCTAATCTTATGGCTGAGATCAATTTGCAATCTATTGAGGTAAACAATATTATTTTTAATATTGATGATTCTCTGAGTTAAATTAGCATGTCTCCATGGTAAAGGGACATTGTTTATTACTTGAAAAGTTTGAATTCTCCCCTTGACTTGGATAAGAATCAAAGGATAACTCTTAAACTCATATCCCAAAAGTATCTCTTGTCTAAAAATGGACTGGCATGGAAGAATATAGATGGGGTTATCCTAAGATGCTTGGTAGAAGAATAAACTACTGATTTAATTATAGAAATTCATAGTGGAGTATTTGATGGTCACTTTGAACCTAAAGTCACAGCTCATAATATTCTAAGAGTTAGTTATTTTTGGTTGTCATTATTCAAAGATGTTGCACAAAAAGTAAAAAAATGTGAGAAATGTCAGCGCTTTGCTGGGAGGTTGAAAGATTTTGGCTCTCTCCCCTTACAACCTATAATGATTGAAGACCCATTTAGATAATGTGGAATGGATTTCATTTGAGAAATTATTGACACATCAAGCATTTGGCATAGGTGGATATTGGTTGCAATTGACTACTTCATGAAATGGGTTGAGGCAGTCCCTACAAAGAAGGCCACACATCAAATGATCATGGATTTTCTATTAAATCATATTATTTGTAGATTTGGTGTGCCTATCAAAATAATTTTTGAGAATTCCATGAATTTTAGAGCTAGACCTTTGGTGGCATTATGAAAATAATATGGGATCACATTAATTTATGCTTCCAATTACAACCCTCAAGGGAATGGGTAAGTAGAATCTAGTAATAACAACTTGCTCAAAATCATTAGATGAACTTTGGAAGCTAACAAGAAGTGGGTTGAACAACTTAAGTTTGCCTTGTGGGATAATAGGATCACACCTAAGAGAGCTATAGGTAAGATCCATTTTGAGCTTGTTTTTGGAGCTCAATTTTTTTACCAATGAATCTATAGTTGCCAACCGATCAATTCATGAAGTGGCTAGAAGAAAATGATGAAATCAAAATGAACCAAATTATTGAGCTTGATGAAACTAGAAGATAAGCTTATGAGAGACACATAAAGTTCAAGGAAATGCTTAAAATAATATTCAACATAAAGGTCACTCTAAGAGATTTTCAAGTAGGAGATATGGTTTTACTATGGGACAACAGACATGAGGAGAAAGGCAAGCATGTCAAAATTTTATGCCTTGTGGATGGGGCCTTATTCTATTGACTATAAAATTAGGGAACACACTTTTTTCTTGAGATAACTAGATGGTGAAATATTAGAACTACCATTTAATGGCAGATATCTAAAAAAATTCCTTTACTGAGTCCATATTTGTATACAGTAATGTATAATGTATATTTTTATTGTTTTGTTTCCCTTCTAATTTGGGCTTTGTGTACATTTTTTTTGTTGTTTTTCATTGTGTATTCATTCTCAGATCCTCCTAGTCTAATTTTATTGGTCTACCCTTGATATGTTGGGTTTTCTAAGGTGTTTTCTAAGAAATCAACAAAATTCTAACTCCATGGCCCAAGGGATTTGCACCTGGTCTTATTTTTTAGGGTTATTTGTACACCCACAAGGAGTGTACATCCCCAGGAGAGAGCTAGTTTTAGTGCCCAAATCTGAACTAAAAAATTTTCTCCTTGTTTCCCTAAGAATGAGTGCCTAAAGGTTTATATTATTTCCCCCTCGAAAGAGATCATTTGGATCACAAAAATATGCTTTTGTAATATGTTGTGGAGACCCCATATGTCTAGTTTCACTAATAATTAACATTTTAATGTTTGTGTTTAATGTGTACATTATAGGGTTTATGGTGAAATTAAGCTGGGAAGATAATATAAATATGACTAAGTATTGAGAAATTCTAGGTCTAAATATCTCTCATTTCAAAGGAAAAACATAAATTTTAAAGCTAATTGCAAATTACAATGTAGAGCATAATGGAAGTTTTAGTAGGGATTGCAATAGAAAAATGTAACTTTGGAATGTGTAATATGGAAAGTGATGTTAAGCATCTAAAGCTCATAGTCAACTCATGCTCAAAATTCAATGCATATTTAAAGGGTAACGATGGAATTTTTAAATCCAAATACAACTTTACATTTTTCAAATTATAAGTTACAAATGAGGCTCTAAATTCCATGATGTAGATTCTGATAGATATTACAATAGTCATTTACAATTGCAAATTTCAATATGTTTTCAAAGACCCATTGCTCACTATGCTTGCTAAAAGAGAAATCTCACACCAATCATATTCCGTGAGTCATGTCCATGTGGGAAAGTCAAAAGGTCTATGATGGAAGTTTTTAGTGGAGGTGTAATGGTCATATGCAATTAAAAATTACAATATGCAAGACAAATCCAAAAAAAAATAGCTTATGGGTCAACCCACATAAATTTTCTAAAGACCATGTGGGGGATTTTTAAAGGAATTATAATGAAGGATTTTAAGACAAGTCAAAGAGAGAAATCTAAAATCCAAACATGACAGAGGATTTCAAATCAAAAACACAATGGATATTTTGAAACTAATGATTATGTCATGGGGGTTTTCATTATCCATGTGGAAATTTAAAATAGGCCACATAAATATTGCAAACCCCATGCCACATATTAAGTCTTAGCCCATGTCAAGGAATAAATACCAAGTGTGGTGAAAGGTTAAAAGGAGATGGTCCAAGTCAGTGAAGGATGAGTAAAACAAAGCTTTAGGTAGCAATCAACTTTCATTTGCAATTACAACTTGCAATATGAAAACAAAACCCTAAAGTTTGCACAAAGAGTGTGGTAGAAGTTTCAAAGGGAAACTCAAGTGTGAGACCCAATATGGATTTTAAGTGAAGACACAACACAAAAATATAACTTTGCATTTGTAATTTGCAAATTACAAAAAAGGTTCCAAGGTCCATGGCCTACAATGATGATTTCAAAGGCATCAACTTGGCATAAGAGTCCACATGTTCTTATCAGGCTAAACAATGATTCCATGAAGGATATAATGGTCCATGAAAAAATATAAGTGTCATCTCTAGATGAGGTTGATTTGGAAGAGTAGATGGATGGATTAGTCCTGAGTGTATTGAACCAGTTATAGATGAGTTCAACAAGCCTGTAATTAAATGTTTTATCCTTAATAAATGCTTATGATAAATCAACCTTGAGCTCATCATAACACTACCATTTTACTCTTTATTCATATGGAGTGCCTTTTTCCAAGCAGTAGTAGGGGTCTTATTTAGATCCATAGCATTTCTTATGTGCCTAGGTGAAACATTGGAAGCTTTGAATCCTATGAACTCTGAAGTCATGTCTACATGAGCAATTTCCATGGTAAATTTGTATTTCATGGGAAAGAGAAGATTTGCTAAGGTAACTCTATTTTCAAGATAGAGAAATCTTATCTGC
Organism: Torreya grandis; assembly: GCA_037957365.1. Lineage (NCBI taxonomy): Eukaryota > Viridiplantae > Streptophyta > Pinopsida > Cupressales > Taxaceae > Torreya > Torreya grandis. The sequence continues at coordinate 2,301,931 of JARHVA010000778.1, forward strand.
ATGTCCTCACCTACAAAAGGAAGAGAAAGAGACATTATAGCCACTGATGGATTCTCAATCTCTGCCTATTCTATTATATCAATGCATAAGCAATCTATAGGGGGTTCCTTACCTTGGACAGTTGGTTGATAATAATTTATATCCTTGGTTAGCCTCTTTAAGATTTGAATTGTTATTCAATCATCTAGTGTCAAATTAAAAGGATGAGTTCCTTTTGTCAAAAGTTCCACAATTATCATGGGTTTTAGCACATTGTTATTATGTGAAGCACTATATATCCTCTTTGGTTTATGAGATTAACATATGTATTTTGAAGCTCCAAAAACTCTATTATGACCTTTGCATCATAATTGGTTTCTGCATAGTGCAGGGCATAATCATCATTCAAAGTTGTTCAAAGTCTAATGAATCTTGCAAGGAGCATAATTACATTTTGTATACTGGAGATGGTAATGGACACCAAGAAATTGACACATGAAGAATGTATAGAGTAGATGGGTATGATATTACTCACTTTAAGGAGAATCTTCTTGTTTCAGTTCCTAACCTGAAAGTCAAGCCTTCTATGATAAAATGTGTGGCATCTCCAAAAATCTTAAGGAACACAAATATTTCAAATTCATTGTTAAAATCAAAAGCCACTGAAACTACTCAACCAAAGAAATTTATTTTATGGTATCTTCTCTCTACACTAGTTGCAACTACATACAATACCATGAGATCTAAAATTTTGAGTTTAGAAGAAATGAAGCATAGTGGTGAAACTATTTCTAAATAGGATTATGTGTCATAAACTGCTATGAAAGAGGATTTCTATAGTCCTAATGAGTTTGAGGTTATTGACACACCCAAAGAATAATTTGTGATTAATTTCAAATGAAGAAAAAACATTCTTAGATCTAAGGATCATACAAGGTCAAAAGTTCTAGAAATTCAAAAGCTCAAAGTGTAAGGGACATTTCTATTAGGAATGCAAAATGCATTTGTAACTTTAAAAAATTGCAAATTCTAATATGCATTCTAAGGTTCGAACCCACAGGTCAACGCATGGTTAATGTCTCAAAGTAGGATTTTTAAGAGGAGCTACAACATCAAAATGCAATTTTAAAATTTCAATTTACAAACATATAATGGACTTCAAAAATCTCACTGGGTGTAAAATTATAGTTGGGGTCCAAAATCCCACCAAAGCCAAAAAGTGTAAATATGCAACTCAAGCCCAAAATCCCACAAAAGGCAAAATAAATAAAAATATACATGTATCACTATTAGGTTTGATGATAAAAGAAAAAATAAAAAGTGAACAGATAAAGTCAAAGTCAAAAAGGTAAAAAAATAAATTTAAGTGTTATATGCCAAATTTGACTAATGTCGAAGATCTCCACAGATGAGGCTAATTGTTGCAGGGTTTTCGAGTCAAAATGGGCCACTGGAAGCATATTCATGTTCAAATGGCCATGGATCCCACACCACATCCATTACAATCAGAGCATTTTAATGATATCATGAAAAATTTAGAGGCATTATTTAGCTTACACAAGGAGGAGGGAAACCATCATCCATAAACTACTAGTTGGGAAAATGAATAGTTGAAAAGCAAGGCAAAACAATTGCATATGAAGAAAAAATTAGTTTTGCTCTCAAAGAGAATATTCTCCCTCAATCCCAAGTGCAACATAATTTTAGCTAGGTAGATTAAAGTTTGTTATCAAACTTCATCATGACATGGACATCTACTAGAATGATTTCGTTATAGAACATGAGCTTCCAAGCATGATAAAAGGCATCTTCTAGCTAAAGCATCTTGGAATATTCTAGTGAGAGATTTGTATAAATAAAGAGGGATTGTCTCCTTTATAGAGGTTGTTGTTTTTTTGGGATCCGTGATGTGTCTCTCTTGCTAAGGTGATTGTAGTTGTATAGTCATTAGTAAGCTCTTAGATAATTTTGTGTATGTCTCCCCAATTTTAGAGCAAATCCACCATGCTTTTCACCATTTTTATGCATTCTAAACATTATGCACATTGAATTACTTTCAAGTTAATGAAAACATATGTGATTTCTATTGTATCTTGTCAATGTAGTGCAATGGTACATTATTCATATATTTTTTATTGGGTATTTAATTTAATGTCTATTAATGGTAGTCATTCTAGGCATGAATGTAGGTTATAAATTCCTTTATGTATTCTGATTTGGGAGTGTTTATTGATAGTCTTTTAAGGACACCCTAGACTTATGCAGCTGAAAGGAGAAAGTGCTTGAATATTCACTTGCAATGTATGCTTTGGGGTTTCAAGGTTTATTTTAATGCTTGCATTGGATTGGCATCAATGAATACAAACCATTCCTTGTAGTTTTCTATACCTTGTTTACTAGTCTTGTACATCTTGGAATGAATGATAGCTTAATTGTTGAAGGAATTCCCTATATTGAAAGCCACCACAACCCACTTTTATATATATACATAATTCATCCTACCTATCTTGCCCCTACAAATGATACATGATGTTGAATATTCTAATTTTTATTTTCCCACAAATGCATAAGTGGTGTATATCTAAAATGTATTTATGTATGATCCATGAAGAATAGCATTTGGATATTCCATTTAGATCCTAGTTATCAAAAGTTTATTTAAAAACGAAGGTTGCAATCACCCTCTTATCTACCTTTAATAGATTGTGTATAATTTAGAAGCATTTGCCTAATCTATGTGACAACTCTCCTTGAGTGGATTATACAAGTTTGGTTATGCTTTGGTCATATTTTTTTATGTGCTAGTAATCCCTTGGATATTTAACTGTAGATACCAAAATCGTGTCTACTCCTTGGTCGACTCTCCCCCTTGGTCCCCTTGGTCCACTTCTAACACATTCCTAACCCCCACACTTATTAATTTAAAATAAAATAACTATTTTAAATTAATAACCCCTTTGACACATCACCCATGACACCTCACCCCACCTTGGATACCTCTCCTTGGATGCCTCCCATCACCCTATGACTAATTTATGACCTATTTCAACCCTCCCACTAGCCTCTCATGCTCATTTAATCCATCTCAGATAGTTTTCCAACAACACTTAGACCTAGCAGTTGCAAGAACGGGCAGAAGGTTAAAAATAGCCTCTTTTCCCATTCTTCAGCTGCCGACGTTGATCATATTCAGCTGACATCGATGATTTTGCTGAAGTCAGTTCCTTTTAGACTGCATTTTTGCTTCCATTTCTACCACCGTGAATGCCAATTCTCTTCCTCCAGGCTTCAAGTTCTCTCACTCCTGGACTTCTTGCATGTATCAGCATTTCAATAGCACTCTCCAAGCTCAGAGGTTTTGTACCAGCCACAATGGAAACACCATCCTGCACTTCTGCCTCTCCTCCTACAGCTAAGTATTTCTATTGGTTGTTATTTCATTGTCTTTTTAATACACTAGCAATCAGCCCATTGTCCATTTCTAAGCTCTGTTGACACAACCCAACCTTTTATTCTCAGAAAGGCTGAAAAGCCTTCCCTCATCCCTATCTCCTCTTTCACCCCTATCCTTTATCTGGTCCCTTTTTTAGGTCACACTCACTGTCCTGTAAACCCATTGCAAATCACTAAAACTCCCACAGACATCCCAAACTATTATGTTGACCACAGACAGCCCTGAAACTCATCCAAAGCCCCATTGCCCCAACCGACGCTGGCCTCAAGGCCCATTGCCCCTACCGACGTCGGTAGACTATGCGACACCGGTGACCTTGACCAATCGGCGTCGGTAGACTAATCAATGTCGGTGACTGTGGAAGGTAGATCACCACATACAGGTATGCATTTATTTTTATTTCTTTGGTTCAATCTTTTATCATCTCTTATTCCAGCAACATTCTACTTTTTATCAATCAGTAGACTGTCACCCCTTCAGGAAGTCTTTACACTTCTAGGATCAAGCTTTGCTTGACAGTCTACCACCTTATCTCTATCTAACAATCTCTTTGTTTGAGTCTCTTTCTTCTACAGGTGTCATCCTCCACAGCCAAAGAGTAGTCCCTACAATGTCTGGATAATGGTGTGCAAACTTCATCCGGGTATCATCTAACCCTAGACCATTATCATAGTTTATTTCATCTTTTGAATGTGGAAAATCAAAAACTTGTTAGAAACATTCTTGCATGCCCGGTGGGACCCTAGGAATTTTCCTTGGGTTCATACTTTTTCTTCTAAAAACAAACTTTTCATATAGGTGCATTAGGTCTCTTCTTGCATATTTTTCTTTTATCTCTTCCAAAAGACATCATAAGCAAGTTAAAAAGAATCTTTCTTTTTATTCTTGTCACCTTTCCTTCTTGCATCTTAGAGTTCATACTCTTCAACCTTTTCTCCACTTGTTTACATCCGAACACACATTTCAATTTAGGCTTAAAAATCTTTTGCATTTCATTTCTGCTTGCTTGCATTTTTAGCTCACCTAGTAACTTAAACCGCATTATGAATAAATATTAGTGCACTTATGTTACACGACCAGACCACTTTCACAAACTAAACATCAAAACATACCTAAAACAAGGTCTGACTAGGATTTCATCACCTAGCGGATACCTTACCCTTCCTGGCAATCCTACTTGGACTTCACTACCAAGGGGAGAGCCCACTCTGTTCTCTGGTAGAGTATAAACTCTAGGGAAAGTATATACTGGCTAAGCGACCTAGCTTATCACTAGGTTCATGAAGTGAGGGGAGCTCATTCCTTAGCACCAAGCCACGTACAGAACCTAATACAAACTCTTGAGCACCGAAACTAACCTGAAACCAACCTTAGACTGCTTCTTCTAGGACCTATTCTAAAAGCCAACTTCCCAAAGACACTCTAAGGCATAAGCCAACATGATTCTAAAAGTTTATTCTTAGGAATTAACATATAGGGTCTACTTGTCTTCATCTTCTTTTCTGTTTTTATTTGGCTTTTTGAGCTAGTAAGGATGTTTTCTTCTTTCTTCCAAAAACTCTCAAAATCTCTGAGTTTTTGGAAAAACACAGTCACCAACATCGGTTTTTCCACTGACGTCGGCAACTTATATCCGCTGGCATCAGTTATCTGACTGACATCAACAACCCTTTATTCACCAGCATCAGTTTTTATACCAACGTCGGTCACTATCAAAGTTTTTCTTCTCAAAATAGCAAGCTTAAAACCCGACTTTCTTGCTATAAAACACCCCTTCTGGTTTTTTGAAACTAAAAAACATAGTTTCTAGAAATTGAACCTTCTGCCTTGAATGGTTTTGACACGTAGTCAAACCAAGACTTTTGTTGACCACACAAGGCAACAACCACTTCTGCCTTCGCCTTCCATAATTAGTCCTCTAATGGAGTATCATTCAGAGACCGAATGAACTCCTACCCAACCAACCCCGACTCGGCCCCCTATTGTCCCTGAAGGGGACCAAGACTTTGAAAGGTTCCTTGACCTCAATGTCAAGGCCCTTCAACATTATCTCGTGAGAATTCAAACATGAGACTCTTTAGGCAACCCAATTTATGGGATGCCAACCTCCTTAGTTGAGACGGCAATCATATCAATAGCGTCTGTAATTCAACCCATAGACACCCAGGCCATCGCCTTGACTAATAACCAGCCCATGACTAATCTTCTAAGTGTGGCTTCTCCTTCTATCTCTAGGCCCACCTCCTTTGGGGTTTTGGCCCCCCATCAACCGCAGACTATTCAACAAAATTCTACCCCTTTCCAAAATCTAGTTGTCTCCATCCCGCCTACTCTTGCCCCCATTAACACCAGGGTGGCTACTCATCCTTTGGCTAGTGTTGCCACAATCCAACTACCTCTAGCAACATCAAGCCTAGTTGTGCCTTCTACCTTCATGACACAACCACCCTTAGTCTCCACATCTATCCCAATGACTAGTTATCAATATGTTGCGCCTATACAAGCACAACCAACTACGTCATACACCCCTTCTAATCCCTTCTAAGTGCCTTACAACCTAGGGGGCACCCCACCTGCAACTCCGTCAACTGATCTATTCAAAATGTTGATGGACAAAATGTCTAATCTTGAGACCTCCATTTCCGGTTCAAGCAATGTTCGTTCATATGAACAAATTTGCAATGAACCCATCCATCCCTCCATCCCAATCCAGCCATATCCCAGTCAGTGGGAACTTCCTAAGTTTACTCACTTCTAGAGTAAGGAAGACCCACAGTAGCATCTACAAGCATTCAGACATGCTTGTTATCTTATAGCGCATGATGATGTGTTGTTGCTATGCACATTCTCTATGTCGCTTTTTGGTGTTGCCCTCGACTGGTACAGCTCTCTCACTAGACACTCTCTTTTCACATTCACCTAGCTAGCCCATATTTTCCTTGACCACTTTTCAATCAACATCACTATAAAGGTCTCCATCACGGACCTATATTCTATCAGACAGTTTGACGATGAATCCATAGCCAATTTTGTTGCCCGTTGGAGAGGCTTAATCAACCAACTCTCCTTTTCTTTACCTCAACCCGAGCTCATCGAGATCTTCTCACAGGCGTGTGCCAAACATATTTCATCTACTTTGCAGGTCCAAACATTTCGCACCTTTGACGAAGCCTTCACGATGGCTAGGAAGCTTGAACTACGTTCCATCGAGGAAAACAAAGTCAAATTGCAGAGTAAAAACCCCAACACCAAATCCAATGACCCTTCTTCCCAACCTACTTCTTCCCACTCCAAACCCAAGGGAGTGGCAAACACTGTGGTCATTAGATCACCATCCTCTATAACAAACAACCAATCTCAACCTTCCACATCTCAAAGCATCACCAAACAATTCCAACAACAGTATATACAGCATCAGTATACTCCTATAGGAGAATCATACACTTTCATTTTGGATAAACTTATCAAGCAAGAGGTCCTCAATCTCCCTCAAATCTGACCACCTCAATACGACCCCTCAAACCCTATCCCTACATGGTATAGGGAAAATGACTTTTATCATTATCATCGTATCAAAGGCCATGACATCAACAACTGTAAAACATTTAAAAACATTGTCCAAGACATGATAGACAAGGGGGATCTTGTTTTGGATAACCCAAACATGCCACCCAATCAAAATATAGACATCTTTAAACAACCTTTTCCTAACCATCCCCCTAGCCAAAACAACGTGTAGACCATGACCGATGACTCCCAAGAGCGTAACATACGCATAGTCAACACGGTCTTGCCTCTTATGCTTAACCAACCTCTCTCACAGTCTGAAGAGGTTAACCCACCCATTTGTCTACCACAGGAAGAAGAGCCTTCTTCTCCCACTTCTTTCCCATAGGTGGATGAACCATCTTCTCCTGTTAGTTCTTCATCGACCTCTCTTATATTGGAGGACACCTTGACCATATTGATGCCACTTTCCTAGCCCTCATCCTTCTTATCATCAATGGGGGATCATACTTTCCCCGCTCCCCAACCACACGCTGAAGCCATCACCATCCCTACGCTCTGCCCTCTTAAAGAGCTAAACTCTCCAATCCCTTCTCTGTCGAGAGAGGAACTAGCCATCTCACCCACTTCGGCTGAAGAAGATTCGGTGAAGGTTGATTTGAACCTCGCCCCTCACAATAGTGGCCCTCAAACCAAACTAAAGAAGGCTACTAAACCACATTGGAGAACTCCTCCTCCACCATCATCATTTCCCTCCATTTTGGGCCCTCATCCATCCACCTTAAAAGGAGTACTTCCTACTCCAACACCTATCAACAATAAGTTGCCTCCATTGCTCCCTTTACCCAACAAGAACAAATTGCCTCCATTACTCTCTCCACCTAACAAAAACATACCTCCTTCAAAACATCTAATGCCTCCTACCATGAAAGTTTCATCTATGCGTTTGGCCACACCGCCAAACAAAAGGATGGTATGAAACATTCCCTCGACAACGTCTAAACAGAAGTCATCAACTTTTACTGCAACACAATGTGTAGACCCATTAGCAGGTTCTTACACCTTGCTGTTACGTCAAATTTTGCAATCCTCTAACATCACTCTTCCGCCTATCAAACCATTTCAACCTCTCGAACCAAAACCATCTTAGTTCGATGACACCAAAATTTGCCTATATCATCACACACCTAGGCATGACACTGAAAATTGTTGTGCCCTTAAGGTTGCCATCCACCAATTCATCAATAAAGACACCCCTCTTGTTGAGGATACACCATCTCATGTCTCCCAGACCTCTTCACCATCACACTCATCAACTCTCAGATTAAGGCCATCTTAGTTTGATAACACTAAATTTTGTGTGTATCATCACACACCTGGATATGACACTGAGCGTTGTTACACTCTTAAGGCTGTTATTCATCAACACTTCAAAAAAGACACCCTTCTCACCAAGGATCCTCTTGACCACCCTTTAACCAAACCATCAACACCATCCCAGGCCTCTCAAACATCCTCACCTAAATTGGGAGCCTATCATCAAACTGTGGTTCCTCGATCACCTTCAACCCCATTATTTGAAATCACTACCATCAATGCAGCCAATAGGTCACAAATCATGTAGGATAAAGGGAAAGAGAAGGTTTCTCTCCCTCAAACATATTCATTCATCAAGTCTCCTCAACCATCAAGACCCAAGATTTCAATTTTGGGCACATCCCATTCCACTTATTCAAACCCAATTAATGACCCCAGGTGAAATAACGTCACCAAACCTCTGTGAAGACATCTTTTTATGACCTCATACAAAACTCTCTACAACATTATCTAGCCTTAATCAAAACCTTACAGGTAGTGGAGGTTCAACCTGAAGACCCCCAACCACTAGCACCTTAGTCCAACCACTTCTCAAGCATTCTCCTCATCACCAAAATAATTGGGGGAATTTGACTTTATCCTAACTATCATGACCTCAACCAAACATCAATCGACTAAGCATCAACCAAGCCTTGACCAAACATTGACCAAATATCAACCGACCAAGCCTCAACCAAGCCTCGATCAAGCCTCGACCAAGCCTCGACCAAGCATCGACCAAGCCTCGACCAAACATCAATCGACCAAGCCTTGACCAAACATTAACCAACATTGACCAAACATCAATCAACCAAGCCTCGACCAAGCATCGATCAAGCCTTGACCAAACAATGACCAAACATCATCCAGCCAAACATGCCAACAACACATCAACCAACTTCTTAATCATCTTTAACACGTGACCAATTTGGAAAGAAGCAAATGGGGCAAGTTTGCTCCTAATTGGCTTAGACCTTACATCATAACGCACAAGTATGGGTCAGGGACTTATCATCTGTCTTCTCTTGAAGGCCGACCAGAACCTGAGCCCCTTAATGCCTTGCATCTACGACCATTCTACCATTAGTTGAGTACTTGTTCACTTGACATTTAACTTGAGCTCGTCCCTTGAGCAATCCCTGTCCTCTTAATCCTGATTTCTTTTAACCCCATTCCCCTAAAACAAACCCTATGTAACCCTTTTATAAAGTATGAATGCTTTTGTCTTAATAAGAGGGAGCCCTTAAACTTCTATAGTCTTGTCCATGACTCACAATTTTGTCAAAAATAAATTGAGATGTCAAAATATCAAAAGGTCATAAAACTCTAAATGCAGACTGCTCCCTCGAAGGACAGCTACATCATCATTACTGTAATTAAATAGACTACTCCCTCGAAGGACAACTAATTAAATATATATAAAGCAAAAATATAGACCACTCCCTCGAAGGATGGCTATCCCTAACATATTGCTATAAACAGCACTCTCTTAGAAGCTTCCCGCATCGATCAGCTTCACAAATGACCACAAAACAAAATGACATCCCCATGTAGACTTCCCGCATTGATCAGTCTACCAAAAAAAAAAGGTCATGGACTTGACTTGTAGTTGTTCTCAGGGTCTCCTATAAAAAGGGGCAAAGTTATCCCTACTAAAAAGGGTTACCCTATCCTAACATATCACATCACCTACTCAAGGGATTTTAAGCTCATTTTAATGTCAAAGTGATTCGATTACTTCTGTAAGACAATCAGTGGTCAACGACGTAATGCATGAACGGGGCTTTTGTTTCTAAAAACCCCTTATCTATGCTATCATTATGGTCCTTGTCAATGAAAGAGCAATGTGCCTTTCACTTCTTATCCATACCTTTGTCACATTCAACCAAATCATTTGCCAACCAAACCAGACCAACCAAACCCTTTTTCGACCATGACATAGTCCATTTCACATAGTTTCTATGGACAACAAGACACATGGAAACTATCGACCATACAATTTATGTCAAGCATAAACCATTACTTGCTGAAACATAAATCGACTTAATTCATTTTTAGCATACATCCATCACTAATATGGAAAATTGCTAGGGATGAAAGACCACATCACCAATGTTACAAAATACACCATCACCCAATATGGAAAAAGCTGTAACATCATCTTACCCCCATCATTCATAACCTGACCTACCTATCAACCATTTTTCCTCTTAGTCTGAACTACATTGGTTTGAGGCCCTAACAACCGGGGCTATGTAGGCAGCACTCAAATCACATGACATCTTCTGGGGTTAGCTCGGCCACATCCATTTGTTTGTCTATCTGATGGACAAACCATATTACCTTTGACCATGACTTAATCTAGTCCAAACCTATCATCAACCAATCATCAACCATTTTGACTCCTCATCTGAACTACATTGGTCTGAGGCCCTTCCCACAAGGGCTATGTAGGCAGCACTCAGATCGCATGATGTCTTCTGGGGTTAGCTTGGCCACATCCGTTTGTTCGTCTATCTGATGGACAAACCATATTACCTTTAACCTAACCAAACCAATCATCAACCAACTTTGCTTCTTTGTCTGAACTACATTGGTCTGAGGCCCTAACAACTGGGGCTATGTAGGCAGCACTCAGATCACATGACGTCTTCTGGGGTTAGCTCGGCCACATCCGTTTGTTCATCTATCTGATAGACAAACCATATTACCTTTGACCATGACTTAATCTAGTCCAAACCTATCATCAACCAATCATCAACCATTTTGACTCCTCATCTGAACTACATTGCTCTGAGGCTCTTCAAACAGGGGCTATGTAGGTAGCACTCAGATGACATGATGTCTTCTGGGGTTAGCTTGACCACATATGTTTGTTCGTCTACCTGATGGCCAAACAATTTTACCTTTGACCATGACTTAACCTCGTCCAACCCATCCATAACCAACCCTCTTCCTCCCTTTTTGGGAGAACTACATTGGCCTGAGGCCCTAACAACCGGGGCTATGTAGGTAGCACTCAATTGACATGAGGTCTTCTGAGGTTAGCTCGGCCATTCCTTCATCCGTCCATCTAACAGACCAACTATCCATCTCAATTCAACTCGACCAATGACCTTGGAGATCGCGCCTATCTCCTCAGACCACGGCCACTTCCAAGACAACTTTGCCTTAGTTTTTTTTGCATGTATGCTACCTCACGAATGGTTAGCAAAATTGTCTGCAACCTATTTCGACCCTCACAACTATTGGATCGCAAGCAAGTTGATCCCCACTACTTGTGACATTTTCATGTTTTCCAAGAGCACTTCCTAAGCCCAGGATACTTGGAACATGATGACTATTGGAGTTACAGCTTGGATCGAATAACCCAATCAGCTACGACTAAATGCTAGGGCCCAGTTATTTCAATTTTAGCACTCTTTGACCCTTGACCTATGACAATTTGACCTGACCATCTCGTGAAGTGGTATGCATGCAATCTCAACTATTACAGCGTTCACACTCAAACTTCACCATATCCATCCACTCTCTATCAAATTGGCACCCAATTTCAGGTTCCCTTCCCTCGACTCCCACTTTGAGGGGGAATACCTCACCCATAATTAGGGTAGCCTACACTTATTTTTTGTCTTGTAGTTCACCAAAACAACCAACAGGACAAAAACTACCTTATCCCATATTTGGGGCAACCTACTCCTATTTTTATCTTGCAGTTCATCAAGAACAACCAACAAGACAAAAGGGGCAAATGTAGACACCAAAATCGTGTCTACTCCTTGGTCGACTCTCCCCCTTGGTCCCCTTGGTCCACTTCTAACACATTCCTAAGCCCCACACTTATTAATTTAAAATAAAATAACTATTTTAAATTAATAACCCCTTTGACACATCACCCATGACACCTCACCCCACCTTGGATACCTCTCCTTGGATGCCTCCCATCACCCTATGACCAATTTATGACCTATTTCAACCCTCCCACTAGCCTCTCGTGCTCATTTAATCCATCTCAGACCATTTTCCAATGACACTTAGACTTGGCAGTTGCAAGAATGAGTAGAAGGCTAAAAATAGCCTCTTTTCCCATTCTTCAGCCACCGATGTCGGTCATATTCGACCGATGCCGGTAGTTTCACCAACGTCGATTCCTTTTAAACTACATTTCTACTTCTGTTGTTGCCCCCGCAAATGCCAATTCTCTTCCTCGAGGCTTCAAGCTCTCTCACTCCTAGACTTCTTATAGGTATCAGTGTTTCAACAACACTCTCCAGGCTCAGAGGTTATGCACCAGTCATTCCACACTGGATTGAAGATTGCATGACATCTCTCACACCAGCCACAACAGAAATAGCATCCTGCACTTTTGCCTCTCCTCCTACAGCTAAGTATTTCTACTAGTTGTTATTTCATTGTCTTTTTAATACACTAGCAATCAGCCCATTATCTATTTCCAAGCTCTGTTGACACAACTCGACCTATTATTCTCAGAAAGGCTGAAAAGCCTTCCCTCATCCTTATCTCCTCTTTTGCCCCTGTCCTTTATCTGGTCCCTTTTTCAAGTCACACTCTCTGTCCTGTAAACCCAACACAAATCACTAAAACTCTCATAAACATCCCAAACTATTTTGTTGACCACAGACAGCCCTGAAACTCGTCCAAAGCCCCATTACCCTGACTAATGCTGGCCTCAAGGCCCATTTCCCCTATCGACGTCGGTAGACTAACTGACGTTGGTGACTGTGGAAGGCAGATTGCCACATACATGTATGCATTTATTTTTATTTCTTTGGTTCAGTCTTTTATCATCTCTTATTCCAGCAACATTCTACTTTTTATCAATTAGTAGACTGTCACCCCTTTAGGAAGTCTTTGCACTTCTGGGATCAAGCTTTGCTTGGCAGTCTACCACTTTATCTCTATCTAACAATCTCTTTATTTGAGTCTCTTTCTTCTACAGATGTCATCCTCCACAGCCAAAGAGGAGTCCCTACAATGTCTGGATAATGGTGCACAAACTTCATATGGGTATCATCTAACCCTAGACCATTATCATAGTTTCTTTCATCTTTTGAATGTGGAAAAGCAAAAACTTGTTAGAAACATTAACTTTAGTATCCCTCCATGTGAGAAAGCTACCCTATAGGTCGTCTCACACTAGTTCAGAAAAGCCAGAAGTAGTAGGGAACTAACCATACCCTCTATCAGTGTCTTCCAATCATTGTCTATGTTTAGTCCATCCAAATGTTAAACTCTTCTCTAGCTATAATGACATAATTTAGGTTTACATCTATATTTTCCATCTTCTTAAGTTTTCAAGGCTAAATCCTATAAGTGTACAAATGGGAACCAACATTGAGAATGAAGATTATCCATCAATGAACAACTAGAGTTTAAATATTTGATACACTTAGTGGACTAAAATATCATGAGATGGGAACATGTAAAATCCTAACTCAATCAGTCCTATATACCTCCTCCTCCTATCCCAAGTCAGCCTATCTTTGCTACAAATCTCCTCCAGGCTATAATACAAGATCAAAATAAGTTTAATGAGTCTCCTAATGATTTCACTAGCTCTAGAATCCCAAGTTGGAAAAATTGTATTCCTCAAGAGAAACTTATGTCTACCCCAACTCCACTCATACTTCCTCAAAATCCCAAGACTATTCCTCCTTGGAAGCCTTCTTGGACCATGAATCCTGATTTTGTCATGCCTATCCCAGAGAGTGAATCTTCTCCTATGCTTATCCAAATTCAAGAGAGATAATAAGTTGTAAACATTACACCAAAAGGTCTTATAATTTGAAAGGATTTTATTCATATGAAATCTCAAGAGTAAGAGGGAGGAAGATTGCTAGAATTAAAGTCAAGACAGAATACAAGCCTATCAAGTCCTTCATCTACTATTCATGTTGTAGTTGTCCAAGAAACATCTAATCAGCCTAAGTCTCCAAAAATACCAAGTTAGAATGATACATTAGTAGGTTTCAAGCAAGCCAATAAATTTTATTACCCGCCCACCCTCTCTTTTTGTCAAGGATAATCAAATACATTGATGGAATAAGATGGAAAATCAATTGAGAAGGAGAACTTGTTAAGAAAACATGATGATTTGGCTATCTTGGAAAGGTAAGATGTTGTAATTGTAACTAAATCTCAAGAAGGTGTTGTAGAGAGTGATCCTACTAATCATAAAGAAGAGATAATCATTGTCACTCCCCTTGGTGGAGAGGATCACAAATAAGTTTTCAAGGAGGAGCATGAATCTCTACCTTTCAATAAATAGTTGGATCCCTCTAGAGTTTAAAAATGATCAAGTGGATTATCTTGATTAATATGGTTTTGATGTTGATGATGAAGAAGACAAGTCAATGCTGATAGAGTAAGAAAATCATGAGATGATAAATTTTCAATGGGAAAATGAACTTCCATTCTTCATGGAGGAGGATGAAGACTAGTCTAGTCTTGAATAAGAGAGCTTGCAACCTTGTCATGAACCTACTCAAGAATGTGAAACATTTGATTAGTATGTTATCCATCAAGAAAATGGTAAGATAAACATTGAACTTGACATGATTTCACTTAATCAATACGAATTTTATTTTTGGGAAGATTTAGAAATGTTTTGCTCTAATCTAGATGGTAAACTTATAACTCATGAAGAGAAGGCTAATGGTGTTGTCATGGCCAAGGATTAATATCAAAAGATGTATGAGAAAGTATTTGAATATAGAACCATGCTTGATGACCTTATTGAACTTAATGTATAAGTACAAGGAGATATTGAAGATATGTGGAGGTCCTACTTAGACATGTTCAATGAGTTTGAAGAGCTTGGTAAGCTAACACCACAGAAGAAGTTGTGAATGAAGAGTAAGCTCTCACCAAATCAATAAGTTTGATCAACCATCACAAAGAGGTTCAAGTGAATGATAGGACAATCTATGATGAGTATGATATTCTTCAAGATGAGAAAGAGAATAATATGTTAATTGGCCAAGAAGAAAGTGATATTGAGGATTTCCTTAATGATATGGCTAACATTCTCCTTCAAAATGATATTTCTCCAAATGAAGGTTTTCAAGAGATAAATAAGGAGAATCCTCTTGATGAAACAAGAGTGGTATTATTTAAGCCAAACATCCTACCTTGGGATGAGTTTGAATTTGTCCTTAACTCACATAATCGACTCATGGACATGGGAATGAAGCCAAAAGGTCTGACTGCTAGTCATGGAGATATTGAGAGCATGCCAATCATGTTGGCAAGAAATAAACATGATACATCAAATGCTTACTTGAAATTAATCTCATTACACAACATGTCTCATTTAATGAAGTAAATTGTCTAAGAAGATTTCCATTTGACCCTGGAGGAAGAAGGTATGCAATTTAGTTGTACATAGTAGTCTTTCATTTATTTTCTCTAAGTGCCTTTGCATAACTGTGTGTTGTCTTGTTTATCTGATTTATGTGTTACTTTTATTTTTTATGTTTTGAGGTTAAATAGTCTTGTCTTGGTCAAGGTTAGTCCAAGTTTGATTTTTAGTGAGAGGTGACTCCCTTGTTCAATGGATGGACTAGGTAGTTGGTCAAATGAGGATAACAAACATGCTTCCCCAAGAGGACGCCAAAGATGTTAGACAAATCTTGGCTAAAATAGGATAGGGTCACAAAATTATTAATTTTTATATTCTTATTAACATAGTTTACTATAATTTTGGTAAGTTTTTAGGTAGTATCCATTTTGATCCTATGATTGTCTAAGTCACCAGATGTTATGTTTTAGGATGGTTCATGAGGTGTTACAGGTTTAAAGTGATTTTTAAAGACATATTTTATGTGTCATGATCATATCATACTATATTTATTCCAATTAAGTTCCAAAATGAGTCTCATGTTGTACCAAAGTCATTAAATCATTATTAAAACTTTTTATAGGTTATTAGCTTCTCTAAAATTGTCAAAATATCACTTCAAGAACCCCAAAAGGTGATAATCACATAGAGAGGTATTATAAAATGAAATATGAAGATTTTTATAGCATGAAGGTTGGAAGGGGATTATAATAAGTCATTTTCAATTGTTGAAAAGTAGTTACAAGTGATTTTTAATGCTTAAGAAAGGTTCAATATCCACTTATATGGACCAAGAAGAGAGATTTTCAAGTGAAAACACTTTAGGAGTGTTTCTTCAAATTACAATTATAAATACATGATTTTAATGTAGGTATAGGTTTAGATAATGCAAAAACCTCTCTCTTTGTCCCATTACTCCCTTGGCAAGATCCTAAAGGTCAATTTCACATGTTCATTATATATAATACAAGGAGGGTTGGGACCTGATATTTTTACCAAAAGAGGGGGTCCTAATTGAATTCAAATACATGTCCATATTTGGTATATTTTTTCCCCTCCTTTATGAACAATCATTAATAAGATAAGGTACTCTAAAACTGCCTACAAATCCCATAGGTCCATTTTTCTCCTTGAAATGATAGTTTGAGACTATTTGAATGCATGATATAAATTTTAAATGATAAATGGGACCCATTAAAACATATCCTATGATTTAAAATCCATACTTGGCACATATGACCTCAAGAGGACAAGAAATCTCCATTTATGCATAGTTTGCAAGTTTGATGGCATAGTCTCTTAAGTGTTTTAAGGTTTTCAACAGTTGAAGGAATGTGTATAAATGTATCCCGCCATAATTTCACTCTCATAAGTTAAATTAAATTTCTATTAATTTTTCCATTACCACTCCAACACTACCTTCTCCAAACATGCAATGGTCTTGTTCTTTTGGACTGTGTATATAACTGCAAGTGAAGGTCTGAATGTTGCATTGTTAGTATGATATGAATATTATGACCTCATTAAATAGGTAATTAAATAATGGATTTTAAATTTATTTAAACTATGATTTAATTCATTTAATTTTGATTGAATAATCCCTAAACTTGAAGCTTTTCCCATAAGTGAGATCAACTTACATACACAGTTTTGATCACTAAAACATGTATTTAATGGTGAAAATGAAGGAAAAGATATTGATAAGTGTTTTAATGTTAATTTAAATGTGTTATAATACTTATAAAATATCTCATTCAAGTTTTAACCTCACCACTAATTTACCAGGGTAAGCTTAATGTTATTCTAGGCCATAGACTATGTTAGAAGTCTACATACATAAGAATATGCCAAGAAGTGCCAAAAGTTATAGTGTAAGTGTTTTTATAAATTAGAAATATCATGGTTTGGGTTATATTAAAAATTTATATGTATCCTCAAGGTCAATATGAATAATATATACAATTTATAAGGCTTCATACATTGAAAATTCAGACCTACAAGTCTGTAGACCTGTAGGTCTCATTTTCACTTTAAATGTAATGATGTTAAGTATAAAAATATTAGGTTCAAGGGTAAATATAAGTGTGGTATTAATATATATACCTTTTTAATATTTATATGTCATAAATAAGATATATTATGCCATTAAAGACTCATTCTTTATCCCTTAAAGCCTAGCAGACCTAACCCTACACACACAGGCTTATGTGTGAAATTGTCAACAAAGAAGGTGGTATGTTAAAGGTTCAGATGAGAAATAGAATAAATATAACAGGTTTGACAATTTAAAAACCAATATATATGTTTTAAATATTTCAAAACTAATAAATAAATCTCAATCTTGTTGTCTAATAGTCAAGAAACCAATACTGCACACACACAGGCCTATTTGAGAAGTGGATGTTGTCCTACAAGTTATTGAAGGTTTGAGTGTGGAATAGAATAATAAATGCCATAATAAATTGATTATAAATTAAATAAAATATACATGATATTTTATACTCTTTAATAGTGAGAGATAGATAAAGGACACTTTTGGCCCACAATATGCATAGGCCTAAGAGAGATTTTCATGAATACACATAAATATTTGATGATTTGTACATATGTGGAGTTGGAGATTAAGAGTTTTGGGGTATGAAGATATATAAGGAGGTTTATATAACCTATACAAGACCCATAGGATTTAAATTTAAAATAATTAAAATTAAATTACCTATAACAACTTGCTAGGGTCACTTTGACATGCTTGACTATAAACCCTAAACATGAACCAATACAGGTTTTAGAGGGTTTAATGAATAAAATGGTGAATATGGATATTAAAAATGGTCTTTATGGATGACACAGACACAAATAATTCATTTTTAGCTTAAATCAAACATCAAAATATCACCTACAAGCCTTAATTCTCTCTGCACCTCACTAAACATTGTTTGCCTAACCCGAGAAGGTCTTTCTTGGACTAATTTATACTTAAAACTTTTGCATGGGAATAAATGTAGTCAAGGGATGTTAGAGGGGTCTTGATACTTGAAATTTTTGGAATTATTTTATCCTAATAAGGATTCATTTTTATGTTTATGAACCGTTCTTAAGAGTGCAAGGCACTCACAAGCTGCAAAGAAGCCTTCAAATGACTTGATAAGAGAAAAGTTAGATCAAATTGTTTCTAATGGAAAGTTTTGACCTTGGAATGACCTGATAAAAATTCATGAATTTATTGAACACTTTATCAGACCTTTTTTTGTCAGATATGGAAGATATATTATATGAAATTACCCGTTTCATGGTTGTAAGCATATTTATGAGTGTGCAAGATAAGCAATAGCTTCCAAATCAAGTACAAAGGCTTATTAAGATAGGGTAGAGATTCCATGATCCTTTATATAACTTTGTAGGCTCTTAAGGTGACTTCTAAACCATTTAAGTTACCAAGTTGGGTTAAGAAAGGATAAAATGTTTATTAGTTTCTTAGAATCTAAAAATTGGCATGGAGCATGTTCAAACGATGGGTAAAGTGAATCAAACACTTTTCTTGAGTTTCACATGTGTGAGAGTAAATTTGAGCCAAAACTTAGTTTGTAGGCCTAGAGGCCTAATTGAAAAGAGAAAATAATAGAATAAGTGTATTTCCACTAAGAGTTGGGTCATTAAATTTTACATGGAGTTGTAAGGGCATGTTGGATACTCAAAAATATATCTAATTTTCCAAAAGCATCCTTACATTCTTCTTGTTAGGTGTGGAGCGTGAATGTCTTCTAGGATCAAAGGTTAAAATTTTGATGTTATTTTAGCTAGGTTTTGGATCCTATTCTTTGTATCCTCAATGGCATGGGTGGTTGCAATGGGGGAAACCCCATTGTGAGGTTTGGGGGATATGCACCCTGGTGGGGGTTTGGGTGCAATACCCTTGAAGCGAAAATTCTATTAAAATTTCCTTGTAAAATTGTAATTTCATAGTCAATCTAGGCCATTGATTAAGGGTTTATATATCTGATGGTAGAGGTTATGTTTAGGTGTTTTTCACCCTAAAATGTATTGATACATGGCTGACATGAAAAAAAGGTTGTACATAATGAGGAGGTAGATAAGGTAGAGAGGTGTAACCGGTTTTGTTACAATATTTATTTCTCTCTTGTATTGCTAGAAATAATATACTGGACAAGTTTGGTGGACGTAGCCCATCTTGGGTGAACCACGTTAAATTTGGTGTTTCATATTTTGTTAATGTTTATGATTATTTTATATATGTTTCATTGATTTGCTTTAGATTTTCTCTTTTATATGATTTGGGGATAAATCTATGTTTTATTTTATCCTAACAAGTGGTATCAGAGCAAAGGTTTTGTTTACATAATTTTAAATCAGAAGAAGAAAAGGGTTTGACCTTGAGTAGGAACTATGGTAGATGAAAATAAATCTAAGGTGGAGAATTTCAATTGATATAACTTTGGATTGTGAAAGATGTAGTTGGAGGATTACCTTTACCAGAAGGACCTATATTTGACATTAGGAGGGCAAGATAAGAAGCCATCAACAATGTCAGATGAATCTTGGGAACTATTGGATCAAAAATCCCTTAGAACCATATAGTTGTCCCTTACATATTCTGTAGAATTCAACATAGCACAAGAAAATATATTAGAAGGTCTTATGAGCATGTTAGGCAATTTATATGAAAAACCCTCTAACCTCAAATAAAATAAATGTGATGAAAAAATTATTTAATATGAAAATGTCTAAAAATGGTTCTGTACCAGATCATTTAAATGAGTTTAACACAATTACTAGTTAGTTACATTCCATAAATATTGACTTTGATGATAAATTTAGAGCTCTTCTCATTCTTTGTTCCTTTTCTAAAAGTTGGAATAGCTTGGTAATGGCAGTAAGCAAATCTATGTCTAATAATGCTAAACTAAAGTTTGAAGATGTAGTGGGTGTTATCCTAAGTGACAAAATGAGAAAGAAAAGCATAGGGGAAACATCCATATCTATAAATGCATTAACAATGGAGAACTGAGGAAGGTAGAATAATAGAAGAAGAGGAAACCATGGAAAATCAAAAGGAGGTGCAAGATCTAAATCAAGAGGCAAGATGGAATGTGGGATCTATGGTAAGCCAGGACACACAAATAAAGAGTGTTAGTTTTGAAAGGATAAATTGGGTAAGGACCAACAAGAAGGTAATAGAGAAGAAAATGTAGTAGGTGATGTACTACAAGATGCTCTTATACTTTCTTTAGATAATATTTTTGAATCTTGGGTTTCAGATTCAGGTACTTCTTTTCATGCTACCCCTCATAAACATTATTTTATAGATTACGTTCAAGGTAATTATGGGAATGTTTACCTTGGTGATGATGAACCCTATAGTATTTTTGAAAAAAAAAGTCTTCAAGTTAAATTATAAAATGGAAACACTTGGGTGTTGAAGGATATCAGGCATGTTCCAAGCTCGAGGAGAAATCTGATCTCTACATGGTAGCTAGGTAGTGAGGGTTGTATGGTCACATTTATAGTTGAATCATGAAAGGTTACAAAGAGTTCTATGGTGGTTACAAGAGGTAATAAAGTAGGCACTTCATAATTTTATACAAATAATGTTAATTCATCTTGTGTTGTAGCTACTATAAGTAAAGATGTAGCTTTGTTGCATTACAAACTTGGCCATATAAGTGAAAAGGGAATGAAGACCTTACATGCAAAAGATAAACTACCAGGTCTAAAAGAATTAGATTTGGACTTTTGTGAGCACTATGTATATGGGAAACAAAAACATGTGAGGTTTCTCAGAGTTGGACTAGTCAGGAAGGAGCAAAAGTTAGAGCTTGTACATACAAATGTATAGGGACCAACTCAGGTATCATCACTTAGTGGTTCAAATTATTATGTTACCTTTATTGATAATGCAACTAAGAAGGCTTGGGTATACTATATAAAAAGGAAATCTGATGTTTTTGATACATTCAATAAATGGGAAGCTTTAGTTGAAAATGAAATAGGTTTAAAACTAAAATGTCTCAGATCAAATAATGGAGGTGAGTATTACAGTAACACTTTTAACAATTACTATTTAGAAAGTGGAATTCATAGATAGAAAATAGTTCCAAGAACACATGATAGAATGGTGTGTCAAAAATAATGAATAGGACTATTATGGAGTGTGTCAAATGCATGAGATTGCATGTAGGTTTACCTTTATAGTTTTGAGCAGATGCTATAACTACTATAGTTTATTTGATAAATAGAGGACGTTTGATTGCTTTGGATGGTTGAATAATAAAGGAAGCATAGAATAAAAAAAGGTAGATTATTGTTTCCTAAGAGTTTTTGGTTTTGATACATTTTATTATATTGACAAAGATCACAGGAATAAGTTAGAAGCTAAGTCTCAGAAATGCACATTTATTGGTTATGGAAATGATGACTATGGATTCTAATTGTGGAATCTAGAAGATAAAAAAATAATCAGGAGTAGAGATGTTGTGTTACATTAAAAATTCATGTACAAGGACCAGTTGCAGGAAAAGAAGCAAGAAGAATCCAAAAGGGAATATACAATATTAGAAGACATTATAGAAAAACATGTCCTAGAGGTTCCTAATCAAAATGTGCAATAGGAATAGGTACCTCAAACCCTTGTTAGAATATCTACAAGAGTAAGTAGACCACCTAATCTTTTTTTCCTTGTTTATATTATTTATTACTTATTGATGGTGGTGAACCAAAAAAACTATGAAGAAGCAGTGCAAATTGATGCCAAGGATCAGTGGGAGCAAGCTATGGATGAGGAGTATGATGCTCTAATGGAAAACTAGACATGGGATTTGGTAGAGCTTCCCAAAGGAAAGAAGGCATTGTTGAATAAGTGGGTATATAGGATAAAGGAGGAGAATGAAGGTAAAAATAAATTCAAGGCCAAAATAGTGGTTAAAGGTTTTGCACAAAAGAAAGGTATAGACTTTGATGAAATATTTTTTCCAGTAGTTAAAATGACTTCTATAAGAACTGTTTTAAGTTTGGTAGTAGTAGAAGATTTGCACCTTGAACAGTTAGATGTCAAGACTGCATTTCTTCATGGTGACTTGGAGGAGGAAATATATATGGAGCAGCCATGGGGATGCAAAGTCAAAGGTAAGGAAAAAATGGTGTGCAAATTGAAGAAGAGTTTATATGGCCTAAAACAAGCTCTAAGATAGTGATATTTGAAATTTGATAGTTTTATGATAGAATAGGGTTATTGTAGATGTCATTCAGACCATTATGTATATTTTAAAAGTTTTGAAAATGGTAGATATATTATTTTTATTTTATATGTAGATGATATGTTTGTAGTTGGTTCCAACATGCATAATAGTAATGTACTCAAAGAAATAGTTAAGTGATAGTTTTTCTATGAAGGATCTAGGTGTAGCTAAACAAATCCTTGGTATGAGGATAACTAGAGATAGAAAGAATAGGAAGCTAAAATTATCATAGGGAGAATACATCAAAAAAGTGTTAGAAATATTTAATATGCAAGCTTCAAAATCAATTGGGACACATTTTGCTTCACACTATAAATTAGCAAAGGAACAATGTCTTAAAACACAAGAAGAAAAGAACCTGATGTCTAAAATTCCATACTCATCAGTAGTTGGCAGTTTAATGTATGTAATGGTGTGTACAAGGTTATACATTGCACATGTAGTGGGAGTGGTGAGTAGGTTCATGAGTGATCTAGTAAAGGAACATTGCAAGGTAGTAAAATAGATCCTTAATTACTTAAGAGGGACCATAGATACAATGCTAAGCTATGGTAGATCAGATGTGACATTGTAGGGATATGTCGACTTAGATATGGTAGGTGACTTACATCATAGAAGAATCACTATAGGGTATGTGTTTATAGCATATGGTATAATAATTAGTTATTCATCATGATTATAAAAGGTTGTGGCACTTTAAACCATAGAGGCTGGCTATGTTGCTGCTACAAAAGCAAGGAAACAATTTGGTTATAGAGGTTGATAGAAGAATTGGGACATAGTCAAGAAATATGTACTCTATATAGTGACAGTCAGAGTGCAATCCATCTAGCCAAAAACTTAGTTTTTCACTTTAAAACAAAACATATTTAGTTGTGGTATCATTTCATTCATTCAGTGATAGAGGAAAAGAAACTAAAAATGGACAAGATATATACCAGTAAAAATCTTATAGATATGATGACCAAGGTAGTTAAAAGAGAGAAGTTGAAGATTTGTTCAGCTTCAATTGGTCTTCATGAATGATAATTAAATTGATGAAATTATCTAGGTCTATATAGTATAGTGGTGTAGTAGTGGTAGAGTTGCTGCAATCAATCTCCAAGTGGGAGATTGTTAGGTGTGGAGCCTGATTGTCTTCTAGGATTAGAGGTTAAAATTCTAATGTTATTTCAGTTAGGTTTTGGATCCTATTCTTTATATCCTCGATGTCATGGGGGGTTTCAAGGGAGGAAACCTTCTTGTAAGGTCTAGGGGTCACGTGCCTTGGTGGGGGTTTGGGGGCAATGCCCTCGAAGCAAAATTTTCATTAAAATTGCCTTATAAAATTGTAATTTTGTAGTCAATCTGGGCCATTGATTAAAGGTTTCTATATCTGACAGTAGAGGTTATGTTTAGGTTTTTTACCCTAAAATGTATTGATACATGGCTAAGATGGCCAAAAAAATAGGTTGTATATAGTGAGGAGGTAGAGAAGGTAGAGAGGTGTAACAAGTTTTTTTACAGGATTTTTTTCTCCTTGTATTGCTAAAAATAATATATTGGACAAGTTTGGTGGATGTAGCCCATCTTGGGTGAACCACGTTAAATCTGGTGTCTCTTACTTTATGCATGTTTATGATTATTTTATGTATGTTTAATTTATTAATTTCATAGTTTCTTTTATATGAAATTTGGGGATAAATATGTGTTTTATTTTATCATAACACTTCTACATAAGGAGCTTTGTGTGTTTTTAGGGATACAAGAAATCAAAGGCTAGTGAGAGCTTAAGGTGAAAAATGAGGTCTTGGTGAGTGTTTTATGGATTCAAATTAGTTTTTTTAGGTATTTTATGACTAATATATGCCATCCATAGAGAATAATTTTAGTCATGAAGACAAACTCAATATTTGAACCATTTGGGCAAAATAAGCATAGTAAGGCAAATTGGGCTTCAAGACACCTAAGAGGTGCAGTCATCATTGCAACATCAATGTAGAAGATTCATAAACTAATGAAATGTTTTAGAGAGCATATAAATATCAAATCAACATGACTTGATGATGAATAAGACCACTTGTCACCTCACAAGCCAAGATAAGGGTAATTTTCAAGAGGAAGATCAAGGTGTCAAGGAAATATGAAGACTCCTATGCCATTTAGAAGGTGAAGCATCATTAAGAAGTAAAAAATTTATTGAAGGTCTTTTGAAACTATTTTCCAATTCCTTTCTTGATTTTAACTCTCACTCGACACATGTCATGGCTCACTTTTATGCCCCTCTCTCTTTTAGTCTCATTTTATCTATAAATTCAACCTTCTTGAGATTTGTAGAGATCCTTTTTCTGAGTATGTTGAAAACCTAATCAAATGAACACTTTTACTATACTTTATAATAATTAATGAATCGTATTCTACCTCCTCACATGCTTATAACTAGTGTACTAGTGTGATGGTTGATGAATGTTAGTAGTAGTTATTGTACTCTTTCTCATTTGTCCTTTCCTACTTATTTGCAAATATATTGTCTTCTTACATGTCACATGGCAAGTTTGATATAGTTTTGCATAGCTTGAAAGTGGATTTTCAATAGCTAGTAGCTTTTTTATACCTCTTCACTATCCCTCTCATTCAATGCATTCTCAAATACCTCCATGTTAAATAATTTATTCTTTAAGGTCCTTGTTTTGTGAAGTGTAATCAGATTTAAGCCTAATATTTGTTCTTAAGTACATGATAGTAAAGTGAAGGGTGTTATTTTGGTGTATCACCTCATTATATATGTTTATTTTATATTTTTTATCTCCCTTTTCCTTATCAAACAAGTAAGTATTAGTAGTGAACCTAACTGATACATCTATTAGAATATGGTCACTAGTGTCATGTGTTATCATTGATGCCAAGGGAAGCTTGAGGTCTAGTGCATTAATGACAAAGAGTTGTATTTGGTGTTTTGAGGTCTAATGGCATGTTTTTAGGTCCTTGATATGTTAGATAAAGTTTTGAGGCATCCCTAGATGTATTTTTGAGGTTCTAGTGCCTCATGGTGTCCTTTGGAGAGAGAAGAATGTGCCATTCTTGCTTAAGAGAGGCCAAACCATCATAGGATGTCATGAAGGTATGAATGGTTTAGTTTATTTGTGCATTTATTTCTTGTATAGTAAAATTTAATTTTAGTCAAAGGAAGTTTTGAATATGTTGATCTTGGTCCCATAAAGGTCCCCTACAATTTTGGTTTCTTGATGAGTCTCATTGTTCAAGTTTTAAAGCTCCCAAGTTGTTCTTGTTAGTTGTGATATTCTAGAGGCCATCATTTTTAAGGTACATGAATAAGCCATTGAGATTCAAATAATAAAGACATTGTAATTCAAATTCAAATGACTATGTGTATGAGAAAACAACCTAAGAGCAAATATTTGTGTGTAGAATCCAATATTTTGATCAAATATTGATGGTATAAAAAGAAAAGTTGAAGTAGACTATGTGAAGATCATCTTCAAAGTGATTAGGAGTTTTTAAAATACATAAAATTGCTATAATTTTTTGTCAAATTCAATGTTTTTTGACTAGATTATTCTTGGTAGATCAAAGGAGAGAAAATGTGGATTAGAACTTGTCTAATGCACCTGGTTTGATGTTCTAAGGATTGAATGATGTTATTACTCATGATAGATAATTTATATGCATTGAAGGAGGTTTGAAAACATGTGTTTGTGCATGAAATATATCATGAAATTTTACTGAGTATCAAAGTGTTTGACAATGGAAGAATAGTGTTGCTTACAAAATAATTTGTTGTTCATAGAAGCTCAAGGAGATTGATAAAAGTGTGTGGTAGTGTTTCCAATGTCATATATCATCTGTATATGTTATGTTCATGTTTAGTTTGATTCATGAATGGAATAATAACCTAAAGAGGTGAAAGGAAGTAATTTAAGGGTTTCAAGATGAGTTGTAATTACAAACCCTAAGAAGTGTTTTCATAAGGTAAAATTATTCTGGATGACCTATATGGTTTAGTGTGTACTAGGTGGATGGAATGAGATGTTTACTACTATATGTATCATTATTTTAATGTATGTTTGAATGCAAGGTAGTGATCAAAGAATCCCAAGTTAGAACAAGGGTGTGTAAATTATTGTTTGGTCTATAATACCAATGTATTTGAAGGATTACTAGGTATTGTTCTTAAGTTCCAAATCTTTGAGATGTGTTGGAGAGTGAGATGGCTTGTTCTTGATGCCTTGTAAGTGATCTTAGATGCTTTAAAAGTAATCATTTTTTCTATAGCATCACAATTTTCTTATGATCTTGAAGAGAAGTATGCAGAGGTGTCCATTAAGGATGTGTCTTGATTTGTATTAGTTATTTGATGTTATGGTGACCTCATAAGGTTAGGTAGGGATGTAGTTTTAGGTTTCAAATTAAATTAATATATTCATAGTATTCTAAAGATGTCAAGTTCTAGTGTTCATAGCAAAGTCTTGATTGAGAGTGTGAAGTGGATCTATTGAGAAAAGGTGAAGAGTTCTTGGAGAATTTGGTGTCTCTTATGCATGAATATGACCTTTAGGTCATATTTTATCAATAAAATTGTTGATTGGTCCATGTTTGTATATCATAAATAAGTATAAAGTACAAAAAAGGTTTGTTGTAGTGCAAAAGTTCTCATAGACTTAGTATGATAGTTCAGTTGACCGATAAGGTGTGGTTTGAGACATGATGGATTATGAAGATAGAAAAGAAGATGGTTGATGTTATGAGGAGATTATTAGAGTTTTTCAAGCCTAATTTAGGTGTTCTAGTTAATCCAATAGGATAGAGGTAAGTGATAAGAAGTGAATTTGGTTGGTTTAGGTCTTTATGAGACCTATTAGTAGCATGAGGGCTAATGAAGTCTTCATAGTAAAATCAAATGATTTGAGTGGTCTAAATCATAGAGGAGGCTTATGGAGATTATAAATGAAGTGTTTTATAGGGTTTGGATCATTGGTAAGGTCATATGGGCCATAAAGTCTCACTATTTTTTTATTTTGGAAATCGACCTTGTTGCATTAGGTCTCCATAAGACTTAATGAAGGGGTGAGACCTATTGGTGTTCCCATGAGGTAAGTGAGTGTCATATGTATTTTTGATAATTAATAAGGTATATAGGTCCTATTAGTTCATTTATTAAAAGGGTTTAATATTTTTTTAATGGCTATTAGTGTTGTAATGAGTCTACATGTAACATGTGACTTAGTGAGAGCTAATGCATTAGGCCTAGTGAGTGGGTTCGTGCAATTTAAAGTATGGCCAACCTAGAGAATGGTTGATTAGGATATGTAATGTGTCCTAAATTATATTTTAGTGTCATTTCAAGTATGTAATGTGCTTTGGATAACTAAAATAAATGATTAAGTGGCAAGTATATGAGAGGGATAATTAGGCTTGTTTGAGTTAGTTACACTATGAAAAAGTGAAATGAAGGATAGATAGAATTTTAGAGGTGTGTGAGGGCATGGAGAACATCAAAATAACATGTTTAATATGTGTTAAAGGTCTGAAAATGATGTTAAACGTGATGAGGTAGTGGTTTGCTTTGTTTTAAGGCTATTAGGCCTATTTGACTAGGCATGATTGTGTGAAGGGCTTGATTGCATATCAAGCTAAGATAGCAGAGTAGAAGGGTTAAGAATGGATATAAATCCATGTCATGTTTCCATGTAATGTGTCTTAGGTTTGAAAGGGATATATTTTATATTGTGTTGATGAGATTTCTGATTATAAGGACTAATTAAGTGAAGGAGGGTAGTTTTGTGATTGTGTGAGAGGTAGATTTGAGAGCTGTAGAAGACCATCATTAGTTTTGAGAGGGCAACAAAGCAAGGTGGATTTTTAGATTGTTTATTGAGTGGGTGATTTATCATCAAAGAGGGTTATATCCTCATAGTAAGTTGATTCTTATTGAAATCTATGGGTTGGTGCTCCTTGTTGGGTTGTTGCCTAATTAAATCTTGATTTATGGTTTATAGGATTGTAGTCCATATACATGGTTCAATGGGTTTTATCCCCCAAAAGAGCTTCCCACATATCTATTGTGGTATTTTTTTATATGCTTATGTGTTTATTTTTATATGCATTGATCTTTATGTATATGAATGCTTCATGAAATGTTGAATGGAATTGCATTGATATTGTTAACTAACTAATTTACCCCCTCCCCCCCCCATCTCAGTAGCTACTTCCAACAATTGGTATTAGACAAAGTCCTTTGGAGTAGGAAAAACAATCCTAAAGGATATTATTTGAATCATAATATGGAAAAACAAGTAAGGAAGAAAAATTAAGAGTTGAAATATGTGGTCAAGGATCTTAATGAGAATGTATGTATCTTGGAGTCTAAGTTGGATTTAGAAGTAAAATAAGATAACATGTTTATTCAGGATCTTAAGAATCATCTAGAGGTTGCATATTCAATTTTTAGGTCAAGAGAAGAAGAGCATGATTATTTAAACATTGAGTTAGGTTCTTTGAAGGATAAGCATGTGAAGCTTATATTCAAAGTTGAGAAATATCATGAGATATCAGTCCAAGATAAAAAGGATGAAAGTCTGAAGGGAAAATTTAAGAAACCAATGAGGCAACCAAATACTTCTAGGTATTCTAATTATTTTCATGGCCATTATTTTATTTGTCATCATGTTGGTCATAGGGCAAGACACTGTTTGAGGAAAATCAATTAGTCAAATTGAGATCTCAGTCACCTTCAAGTAAAAGGTATGAGAAATGTTTCTTGTTTTTGTTGTCATAAGGTTGGCCATATTTCTAGATTATGTCTAAGTGACCTAAAGAGATCTTCAAGGTATGTCAAAGACTATGGATCCCATAGAAGGTATGATAAGTCCAAACTCAGGTTTGGAGACCTAATATAGTGAATACTAGTTCTAAAAAGCCTACAGATCAAAGAGAATCTCTTGTTATAGTTGAGCATGAGCCTTGTCAAGATTCCCTAATGTTAGATTCTAAAGATAGTACATTTTAAAGTAATATAGTTGTAATATTTTGAGAAGATGTAAAACATCATGGATGTTGAGGTTAGTGATGTAACGAATTTTTATAGGACTAAATGGATTTTAAGAGAAAGAAATCAGTCTTATGGATGCAAGAGGATAAAGGAAGTAACATAGTAGATGTGGGCATCTCCTGGGTTCACTTTATTCTGGCACCCTTTGTGTGGGGTGTCTCTTCTAGGATTCAAGGAGACACTTTACAGAAAGAGGAAGCATGGTGGATGTTTTTTGGGTCTTCATTGTGTTGCATGACAAGAAAGTCATGAAGGTGAGTTGATAGATCAATTTATATATCATTTTGAGTTAGCTTAATATGGTGTAGTGTATTGAAAGAACCTGTGAGCATGGATTCAGGTAATTCTAGTTGATTTGAGCATGTTCTTGATATTCCTATTAGTAGTGGTGGTAAGCTTCATATGATAAGGTGAGTTGTTCTTTAAAAGAGGTATTTTGGGTCCAAAAAGTTTAAAGATTGGTATGAAGTTGGTAGGTGTCTTCAAACAAGGTATGTCAATTGTGCACCTTTTGGTTTCTAGATTTTGGTTTTTGGCTTCAATTGGTATGATTATGAGGAGCATGGAGATATGGGGAGCTAACTCAGGCCCTTAATAAGAATGTGAAATATGAATGTGTTTCCTATGTGACATGAGTCAAGGAGTAGTTATGTGATTCATTGATCTAAGTCATTTTGTAAGTGAAGAATATTGAGGTCATATCAGTCATGCAAGGTCAAATTTATTGTTCTTAGTTTTAGTTAAGTTTTTGAATAATCCTTGAGTTTCATAATCCCAAGTGGATAAGTTTAGATTGAGGTATGTTCATTGATAAAATGAAAGGTATGCCTAGAGTGAAGGGGAGCATAAGTGAAATGTTTTAGTTCAAGGAGCTTGTGTGGTTGAGTATGGTTTGAGAACAAGTTTTGTGAGATTTTTA
This sequence comes from Torreya grandis, assembly GCA_037957365.1. Taxonomy (NCBI): domain Eukaryota; kingdom Viridiplantae; phylum Streptophyta; class Pinopsida; order Cupressales; family Taxaceae; genus Torreya; species Torreya grandis. Next base: position 2,332,807 of record JARHVA010000778.1, read on the forward strand.
TGGTATTAGGGGGATATTTCCATCTTTGTGAGAAGTTTTTCAGGTCCAAAGATCAAGAATTCTATATATTGATGATCTTGTGAGATTTTGTATGTTGCTTTGTCATTAATATCAAAGGGGTAAAATATCAGAATGTAATGGAAATATCAAATTAGAATAAGCATTCTAAGTGTGGTTCTTCATTACTTACAAAGGGGTATATTGTTGGAATATGGTCATTGGTGTCATGTGTTGTCATTAATGTAAAGGAAAGCTTGAGGTCTAGTGCATTAATGACAAAGAGGTGTATTTGGTGTTTTGAGATCTAATGGCATGTTTACATGTCCTTGAGATGTTAGAGAAGGTTATGAGGCATCCCTAGATGTATTTGTGAGATTCTAGTGCCTCATAGTGTCCTTTGGAGAAAGAAGAATGTACCATTCTTGATTAAGAGAGGCCAGACCATCATAGGTTGTCATAGAGGTATGAATGGTTCATTTTGTTTGTGAATTTATTACTTGTATAATAAAAGTCAATTTTGGTCAAATGAATTTTTGAAGATGTTGATATTGTTCCCATAAAGGTCCCCTACAAATTTGGTTTCTTGATGAGTCTCCTTGTTCAATCCCAAGTTGCTCTTGTTAGTTATGACATGCTAGAGGCCATCATTTTTAAGGTGAAGGAAATAGACATTGAGATTCAAATAATATAACTATTATAATTCAAATTCAAATTACTATGTGTATGAGAAAAAAAACTGAGAGCAAATATTCATGTGTAGAAGCCATGTAGAAGCCAAGATTTTTATCAAATATTGTTGGTATAAAAAGGAAATTTGAAGTGGACTATGTGAGGATCATCCTCAAAGTGATTAATAATTATTATAGTCTATACAGTTACTATAAATGTAGGTCAAATTCAACTTTTTTTGACTGGGTTGTTCTTGGTGGACCCGAGGAGAGAAAAAGTGGATTAGAACTTGCCTAATGCACCTAGTTTGATGTTCTAAGGATTGAATGATGTTGTTAACTCATTATAGATCATTTATATGCATTGAAGGATGTTTTATGACATGTGTTTTTGCATGAAATACATCATGGAAGTTGATTGAGTGTCAAAGTGTTTGACAATGGAAGAATAGTATTGCTTGTAGAATTGTTTGGTGTTTTTAGAAGCTCAAGGTGATTGATCAAAGTGTGTGGTAGTGTTTTCAAGGTCATATAACATTTGTATATGCTTTGTGCATGTTCATTTTCATTTACGAATGTAAGAATAAGTTAAAGAGGTGAAAGGCAATAATCTAGGGGTTTCAAGATGAATTATAATTACAAACCCTAAGAAGTGTTTTCATAAGGTAAAAGTCTTCTTGATGAACTATAAGGTTTAGTGTGTATTAGTTGGATGGAATTATATGTTTCCTACTATATATATCATGCTTGTAATGTATGTTTAAATGCAAGGTAGTTTTCAAAGAAGCCAAAGTCATAACAAGGGTGTGTAAGTTATTTCTTGGTTTATAAGACCAATGTATTTAAAGGATTAAGAGTTATTGTTCTTAAGTTCTAATGCTTGGAGATGTTTTAGAGAGTGAGATGGCTTGTTCTTGGTGCCTTTTAATTGATCTTAGATGTTTTGAAAGTAATCATTTGTCTTATAGAATCACAAGTTTCTTGTGATCTTGAAGAGAAGTTTGTAGAGGTGTCCATTAAGGATGTGTCTTGATTTGCATTGGTTATTTAATGTTACGGTGACCTCATAAGATTAGGTGGTGATGAAGTGTTAGGTTTCAAATGACATGAATTTTTTTATATTATTTTAAAGATGTCAAATTCTGAGTGGTCATATAAAAGTCTTGACTAAGAGTGTCAATTGGATCTATGGAGACAAGGTGAAAAGTCCATGGAAAATTTGGTGTCTCTTGTGTATGAAGATGACCTTTAGGTCATAGTTGATCAAGACACTTGTTAATTGGTCCATGTTTGTATATCATAAAGAATTTTGAAGTGTGTTAAAGGTTTTTTTTAGTGCATAAGGTCTCACAGACTTATTATGATAGTTTGGTTGACCGCGAAGTTGTGGTTTGATCCATGATGGCTTTTAAAGATAGAAGAGAAGTTGGTTGGTGATATAAGGATCTTATTAAAGTTGTTCAAGCCTGATTTAGGTGGTTTATTTGATATAAGAGGATATATGTAAGTGATAATAAGTGAATCTGGTTGGTTTAGGTCTTTATGAGACCTATTAGCAACATAAGGGTTAAAGAAGTCTTCGTAATGAAAGCAAATGATTTGAGTGGTTTAAAGCATAGAGGAAGTTTATGTAGATTGGAAATGAAGTGTTTGATAGGGTTTCAATAATTGGTAAGGTCAGATGGGCCATAAAGTCTCACTGGTTGTTTGTTGTGGAAATAGACCTTGTTGTATTAGGTCTCCATAAGACGTATTGAAGGGGTGAGACCTATTGGTGTTCCTATGAGGTAAGTGAGTGTTATATGTCTTTTTTAGCATGAAAAAAGTATATAGGTCCTATTGGTTCATTGTTTGAAATGTTTTCATATTTATTTAAGGGTTGTTAGTGTTGTAAAGAGTTTACATGTAATGTGTGACTTAGTGAGAGCTAATGCATTAGGCCTAATGAGTGGGTTTGTGCCATTTGAAGTATGGTCAACCTAGAGAATGGTTGATTAGGATATGTAATGTGTCCTAATTGATGTTTTAGTTTTGGTTGAAGTATGTAATGTGTTTTGGATGACTAAGATAAATTATTGGGTAAGTGACAAGTATAAGAGAGAGCTAATTAGGCTTATTTGAGCTAGTTAGAATATGAAAAAGTGAAGTGAAGAATAGAGAGACGTACAAAGGTGTGTGAGGACATGGAGAGAATCAGAATAACATGTTAAATATGTGTTGAAGGTATGACAATGATGTTGAAGGTGATGAGGTAATGGATTGCTTTGTTTGAAGGTTATTAGGCATATTTGACTAGGCATGCTTGTGTAATGGGTTTGATTGCATATCAAGCTACCAAAGCAAAGTAGAAGGGTTAAGAATGGCTATCAAGCCATGTCATTTTTCCATGTAATGTCTTGTAGGTATGCAAGGGCTTGATTTTTTATTGTGTTGATGAGATTATTGAGTATAAGGGATAATTAAGTGAAGAAGGAGGGAAATTTTGTGATTGTGCGAGAGGTAAATTTGAGAGATGTAGAAAACCATCATCAGTTGTGAGAGGGAATAAAAGAAAGGTGGAGTTTCATATTGTTGATTGAGTGGATGCTTGATCAGAAAAGGGGGTTATATCCTCCTAACAAGTTGGTGCTTGTTGAATTATAGGGGTTGGTATTCCTTGTTGGTTTATTGCCTAGCTATAGAATTGATTCATGATTTATAGGATTGTAGTCCATATGCATGGTTCAGTGGGTTTTATCCCCCAAGAGAGTTTCCCCACATATCTCTTTTGTTTTTTTGTGATATTATTGTGTGTTTGTTTGTATATGCATTGATTTTTATATAAGTGAATGCTTCATGAAATGATGAATGGAATTGAATTAATATCGTTAATAAATTGATTCACCCCCCACCTCTCAATAGCTACTTCCAACAACATTTATGGGATCTATCCTTATAACCTAGAGGTCTGGTCCATCCAAAGGCTACCCACATCCTAGGATTAATCCCATTGCATAACTCAAGTTAAGAGGGATTAAATCACCCTCTCAAGGGTGAAAATTTGAGCTATAATACAACCTTCACTAATTTATACCACACTTTGAAAGAAAGGGAAGTCAAGCTTCTCTATGTGGACAAATTAAAATATACAAGTGGATCAGAGTCAACTAGTATGGGTTATAATAAGCCTCCATACAAAGTAAGGGCCACTAAAAAGAAGAGTGATCCAAAGCCCACAATTAACATAGCTTTAGAGCCATCTCCTCACTTGGTTTTATCGGCTCCTCCATGGAGAGTTTTCACCAACCTTCCAGAATCTCTGGCACATGTTTTACACTAGATCCTAGAATGCAATGTCATATCTCTCACTCAAATCAAAGAGGTTGATATGACATGATCTCTTTTAAAGAGCTATGATTCTAATGCATTTTATTACTATCATAGGGCACCAGGCCATAATATAAATTGATACATCACCTTAAAACAAAAGGTATAATATTTTATAAAGGCCAACATAATTGATGTGGACACACCCACAGAGGCACCCAAAGTTCAGAAAATAGAAGCTAAGGCATTGAAAATATTCTCAAATTTATTTCCAAAACATACAACTAATGAAGTAGGGCACACTTTAAGTGTTCACTATACATATCAAGCACATCCACCACTAGCATAATATCACACTACTATAGAGGATGCACACCCAATACATAATATAATTAGTATGTATCACATTATAGTACTAGATATACCACTCATCACTTTTTCAAAGTATGAGATTGTTGATGATGATTCATATCTATATGCTCTCTTTATCCAAGCTTAAATTGATCATCATCCTATTTAGAGTGTTATGGCTAACAATGGGTCAAGTATTAACATGTGCAATATCATGATCCTACATCATTTGAGGTATTTAGAGTATATATTTCTCATAATTATAGTTATTCATGGATTTATTGGCCATGTTTAGAACTCCATTGGGGAGATTGTACTTCCACTATGGGTTGGATTACCATATGTGGCCACTAGATTCTTAGTAATACCTAGTGCAGACACATTTAAAATGTTATTAGGTAGGCCATTGATATAATATCTATGAGTCATTCCATCCATTGTACATAGATGCCTCAAATATATACATGTTAATTAGGTGATCATAATTAAGGGTATTTCATATGAGTATCTTTTACTTATCCCATAATAATTCACATCACAACTATTAGTTACAATTTTGAGCATAGTTCCTATCAATACAACATAGAATTTAGTGGAGCCACCAATACAGGTGAGGTATATTCCTAAAGTGTTACCATGTATGCATACTCTCTCATGGAAACCATTATTAGAGAGACCCCTACATCAGAGATATGTTGCATATTCTAGAGGGCCTCCCTCTACCCCTTTCCTTTTGAGCTCAATGTTATCAATTTCATAGGGTTCTTAACATAGGGTACCTATGCCAGCTACAACATCTTCTACCAGATGGGTCTTTAAGACCCCTACAGTTCACAAGACACCCTAGTCAGTTTCATAGATTCATAACACCACTTTAGATGTAATGCCAATTATAGATCACTTAGTATAATAGGTTTTGGGACCTCAGTTACATTTTCATATAACATGCATGATCATTGTTCCTTTATTTGACACATGCCAAATTGATAGTGAGTCTCCCATAAGACTCATCAGTTAGTATATTCCTCCCTTATTGTACATATGTTCATCATTTCTATCTCATTGTATATAGTTTCATTTTCATGTTACTTGTACATAGCTTATATCCAAAAAATAATATAATATGTCAAAACACAAAAATATTCAAATATTTACTAAAAATTACAAATTTTAGATTATAGGCATTGTTATGTTTACACTTAATATATTTTGTAGACACTACATATGCTAGCTATCTTAGTATGGTAGATTTTATCATACATACATCCTTCACTTATTCTTATCGACTGCTTGCATATTGCTATAGGACTCAGGTCCAGTACATAGATCCAGATTTGCTAATATCTACTGATTGGGGGCATTTACACAAATTCATAGGTTCTTCATTTGATACATTCACCAATTTGGGGGTATCATATACATAGTTTTGGTTACCAAGTTATATCTTTCTAACCTCTACATCACAAATTTAGTATTGTTATAACTTGATATTGATCATCCTAAACCTACTCAATTTTTTTGTTGACTACTACTACTTTAGACTCAACCTATGTACATCTTATCTCTTATATATATTTGTACCACATGTTCATGCATACTTTCATTTATGGATTTCCTAGTTTAGACTTTAGTGTGTCTTTATGCTTCTTCTATTCAAAGGAATTTAAATATGTCTTACTCTATGGCTCTACCCCGCTTCATTTCATTATATGTATGTTTTGGACATATGCCCATGTCCTTATGTATTACTTTTTGATTGTGTATGCAGACATTTGAACATGCCCTTTCATGTGGTGTTAATCCAAATTGCTTATTTTTTTGCATATGTGGACATTTTAGATGTCCTTGTATGTCTTACTTTCTCAAATTTACTGGCATGAACCCATGTCCCTTGTATTTTGGCCCCTTTACCTAATTTTCATTCCTCATGTGTGTTGCATGTATGTTTTCTTGTATGCATCATGGCCATGACACTTGTCTCTTTATTGTTATACACTCCAATTTTAAATGCCATGAGGGACCTCATGCATTTTATTTTACTAATTAAGTGCCATGATGGACATCATGCCCCATTCCCCTAAGTAATTACTCAATTATTACTCAGATTTATTATTCATATACATTGTTATATCCATCTTGATAACCTTGTGAATGATAGATCTAACATACATCATACATTACAAACTTATGCTTAGATTAACTTACATTCTAATGTTATGTATGCACACCATGTTGGTTTATTACACATATGCACTGGTTAACACACATTCTATAGAGATTTTTATTTTAAGGATAGTTCTTGCATAGTTTCAATAGCTCCCCTCAAAAGAGGGGGCCTTTAAAGGGGTTTGTCATAGATATCAATCTTTCTGAATCCACTTAGAGTATAGTTTTCAATGCACATACTCAAAGACATAGAAACTAGATTCAACAAAACACAATGGGAAATAGTGACATAGAGATCAGTTTCATTTGCACAAAAATCATAAAAATTGGAAATTATTACCCAAATTGGGAAACTAACATTACATGGAATTTCTATCCGATATATATCACTACTATCTAGTAGCCTCAGTTTCAAAAAATTCTAGATTAGATATAAAATTACAATAGGAATAGTCTAAGTTTACAAGGTTTCAATTATAGATTCCCAATTTTGGCTCTATTTAGTTCAAATTCATACCAATTTGCTCAGATTGGGGGCATCATGCACAACATGATCATTCCATTTTCAATTCAAATTCTCAAATATGAATTATTACAACTCAGTCTAGATATGTACTCATATATAAATTTTGGGGGCATGTGCATGGCACATTATTTTTGTATGCTCATTTATACACCAGTTGATCATATGGAATAATAAAAT
>JARHVA010000778.1:2345000-2640000 GCA_037957365.1 Torreya grandis
GATTCCTAGTCTCAAGTCACACTTAAATTACTCAAACTAGCACTCATACTAGCATTCACTTATACTTACGCTAACACTTAGATTGGGAGAACTACATTGGGTTTGATCCCTTTTCGAGGTATTGGTATGTAGACAATGCTCAACACATGGTGTTGAATTCATGTCAAACCTACCCTAATAATGCCACTCTTTTCTACTTGTGCTCATAAAATAACCTAAAAACATGGAGGCTTATCATTTCGCATTCAAATCAATCAAAATAAGAAACAAATAGTAAACTAGCATTTGTGCACACATGCACAAACTCCTAGATATAAGTAAAGGTACACCTAGAACATCATTATTACTACTTGAAAAAAATCACTAATATAACCTAGAGGACACTAGTGTAGTGTGTTATCATCCATGAGACTGCACTATTATCTAGGATGGTTTCTAACTCCTAGTTCATATTCATGACATCTTTCACAGTTCTTGTACTAATTTCTAGCCTATAATTCATCTGTCTTAGTTAATTTCCATCCAAGTATATATCTTATAGTTCATTTTTTATTTATAGAATAATTAAAAAAGTTAATTAATATACAAATTAGAGGTTGTTATTATTGCATATGTATCCCTTGATTTATTATTCTAGCACTTTAGCAAATTGGGGTTTTACATTCCATAATCCTCTTAAAAGTTAAATCATTTGGTGAACCCGACTTACTCTGAATAGTGGAAAAAACTTGAGTCATAAATTCTCTTAGGGTTTGTATGCTATTATGTTCTATGCTCAGTAATTAATTTTAAAATATTGGATCTGATTCATTATTCTATTTTTGAAATTTTTTTATAGATTTAATTTCTTTAAAGGTTCAAAATACCCAACTTTTTGTTTTCATACTTCCCAACCTACATTGGAAAAATTTAATAATTTTTTTGATGAGATCAATAAGAGACACTTTCAAGATTTCACTATAAACATCCCAAATGCAATATGACCTTATCTATATTATTTAAGGAGAACTTCTGAAATCCACTACGTGTCAATCCTCCAATGTCACAAATACTAATATTGTTACACCTAATATGAGGCCAACTTAGACTCTAAAATAATCAGATATAACTATCTAACCATTACCAGTGATACAACCTATTATGTCTAGTACACATCCTTCCTCTTCATATGTACAATCCCTTTGACACAAGATCAATTCTTTGAAGTCTAAAGTATTACATCTTCAATAGGGTGCTACTAGACCATCTTATGACTTGGATTCTCATATGCTCTTATATACACCTTCGGCAAAACATATAGAGACAATTCCTTTTCACTCCAGATTTGTGGCACCCAAGCCTACTTTGTATGATGATAAGGATAACCCACAACATCATCTTCATGCTTTGCATGTAACATGTTTGGATTATGTGTCCACTTATTGGATCCTCACTAAGTTGTTCCCTCATAGATTAAAGGACCATGCATCACAATGGTTATATGGTCTTCTTACTCAGTCCATCACAACATTTAATCCACTAGAATATATTTTTTTAGCACATTATTCAATAAATATCAATGATAAGGTTTCATATGCTCAAGTTGCGCAATGCAATAAAAAAGCCAATGAGCCAATAACTGAATATGTCTTATGATATAAAACTATATTAGCAAAGATGACTAGCCCCATGGTAGATAGAGAACTCTAGGATATATTCAAGCAAAGTTTATTACCAACATTACATGAAGCTATACTATTTTAAAAAAAATCCATCATTAAAGATCTATGCCATACAGTAAAATAACAAGAGGTCAAGATTCTTTCCATGGGAAAATTAAAGTACACAGTTAGATCAAATTCAACTAATAAGAGTTATAATAAGACCCCATATAAGGTGAGGCCCATTGAAAAAAAGAATGATCAGAAGATAATGGTTAATGTATCTTCAAAGTGAGATCTTCACATGGTTTTATTAGTTCCTCCAAGGATACCCTTCACAAACCCTCCCAATTTTCTAGCATGTGTTCTCCAACAACTCTTAGAATAGAACATCATATCTCTCCATCCCATCAAAGAGGCTGATATGACTAAGCATCTTCCAAAGAGTTAAGATGATAATGCATTTTTTGACTATCACATGGAACTAGGCCATATCAAAAATAGATGCATCAGCTTACGACACAAGATATAAGATTTGATAGATGTTAATATCAATGATGTCAACACTCCTATAGAGGCACCTAATCCAAAACCAATAGAATTGAAATAATTTTTAAAAAAAAAATTCAAAGCCATTTTCAAAGCACATGGCTAATGAAATAGCAGACACTTAAGGTTTTCATTATACTTATCAAGCACATCTACCACCAACATATGATGGACACATACCTTATAAATAATATCATTGGTGTGGTACATAATACAATGTCAACTAGACCTCTCATCACTTTCTTAGAGCAGGAAATAGTCGATTATGACTCAGATTTATATGTACTCTTTGTGTAAGTTTACATCAATCATAATCCTATTCAGAGTGCCATGATTAACATTGGGTCAAGCATTCATATGTGTATTATCACACTGTAACAACATTTGGGTTATTCCAAATAAGATATTTTCTCAAACAAATATTATTATTCATGGTTTCAATGGCCATGTTCAAAGATCCATTAGGTAGATAGTAATTCTATTATAGGTTGTTCCAACACATTTGGCCACTAGATTCTTAGTTTTACCTAGTGCCAACGCATTTGACATTTTATTGGGTAGGCTTTAGATACAATAAGATTGAGCCATTAAACATCATACACAGGTGTCTTAAGTATATACAGCTTTGAACATAACTTCTATTAGCACACCTTTGATATCAATTGAGTCATAAGTGCATGTGATGTCTACTCCTATAACATTATCATGTACACATAGTCTCCCATTAATACCTTTATTAGAGAAACCCCTACATTAGAGATCTGTTTTGAATTCTATAGAGCCTCTCTCTACCCCATTATCATCCAAATTAGTGTTACAACATAGAGCACCCATGCCAGTCACAACTTATTCTACTAGATGGGTCTCCAAGAACCCCACAGTTCATGGGCCTATTAATTAATCTCTACAGATATGTAACTTTTATCCATAAGTAGTTTTAGCTAAAGATTACTTAGTACATATGATTAATATATTTCAGATACCACCTCACATAACATGTGTGGTTAGTCTTCCCTTATTTGATAAAGGACACCTTGATAGTGATTCTCTTGTGAGACTCATCAGTTAGTATGTTCTTCTTTACTTGTACATAGTTTCTCTTCCCTTGCTCCTTGTATATAGTTATATTTTCATGTTTCTTTTACATATTTTATACTAAAAAACAAAAAAACAATATAGCATTTCCAAAAATACAAAAACATTAAAATGTTTGCTTAAAAAATATAAATTTTACATTTTATGCATTTCCATGTTTACATTTCTTGTATTTTTCAAGTGCTACATATGTTATTATATCTAATGTTATCATACATACATGCTTTACTTATTCTCTTTGAGTGTTTGAAAATCACTACAGAATGTAGGTCCTCTAAATAGATATAGATTTATTACTATTTACCCATTGGGGGCACATACACATATTCCACATTGATAGATTCACCCATTGGGGGCATGATACTATAAAACTTTCAGTTTGCCAAGTTATATCTTTATATAATTCACATCACATATTTAGCATTGATTATATATTGATATTTATCATCCTATTCTACACTTATTTTTTTCCAACTACTACTACTATAGACTCATCTTATGTACATATTTTCTTTTATAAATATTTGTACCACATGTTCATGCATACTCTCATTTATGGCTTTACTAGTTTATATTTGATTGTGTCTCTTTGCTTTTACATCTATTCGAGAGTGTTGAATATGCCATTTTTCTACAAATCTATGCCAAATCCTCTCATTGTGTGTATACTTTGGGCATGTGTCCATGTCTTTGTGTGTGCCTTCTTGATTGTGTATGCAAAAATTTGAACATGTCCTTTTATGTGACTCTAAGCCAAATTTGATTTATCTATGTGTATGTAGACATTTAAACATGTCCTTGTATGTTTTATATTTCTTATACTTAGTGACATGTATCTATGCCCATTATATTTTTGTCCCTTGGCCTACTTTGTGTGCATCATATCTTTTTATGTATGCATCATGGCCATGACACTTGTCTCTTGCTTGTTACACTTACACTCATTTTTTGATGCCATGAGTGAACTCATGCATCTCCTCTTCCTCTCAAGTGCCTTGATGAACATCATTCCCCATCCCCATACGTATTTGATTAGATTATATCAATATTTTTTTTTTTTATATACATGATTACATTGTTCTATCTATATTGACAATCATGTGAATGTTATATATAACATACATCGTACATTACCAACTTATGCTCAGATTATTTTACATTTTGATGTCATGTATATGCATTTTATTGGATTATCACATAGATATTTTTGGAATCATATCCACTGAGAGGGGCAGGTGAATCATTTCCCTTTAAATAATCATTCAATTTCACTTATCATTCGTGAAGCATTCATTCAAACACATATATCAACCAATGCATAAACAAGCATCCACATAATCATAAAACATATGAACACAAGAGATATGTGGGAAAAAATCATGGGGGATAAAACCCACTAAAAAATATCCTGGACTATAGTCTTATAATCAATGAATCAAGATTTAGTGAGGTACCAACCCAACAAGGAGCAACAACCCCTCACTAGTCAAGTACCGGCTCAACTAGGCCTTTAACAAACACCAATTTGAAAAGAGGCACCAACCCCCTAAGTGACTCAGTACCAACTCAGCCACTTTAAGAAAACTTCTTCATCCATAAACTTTCAAGGCATCTCTCACTCCTTCTTGACAAATCATGAATTTAGCCAAGACCAACTTGATCACCTCAAGACACCTTGTTGCTCAACCAACAAATGGTGACTTCTTTAGATCTCTCTCTTATCTATCTAGATTCCACTCACTGTCATACATTAGGATCACATCTATGATTTATATTTTATAATATCTCAAAATTAAATCAACTCATTCATCTCTTCTCAACCTTTTATCCCTCTCAAAATAGCCTCTAGGCTTCTTCGCTCAACATGCCTCTTAATAGGCTTATTAGGTCAACTGACCTTGTTATCAAAATGAAAAAACTCTATTATATGTTCATAATAATCTCTCTCCCCTCTTATTAGTGTCTTCAATACCTCCTATTCTTTAACAATCTACACTCTTATTCACTCATTAGATCTCTTCTTTGTTACTCACTTAATTAGGCCTATTAGGCCTTATATAAATACAAGACTCTTGATTTCACATGCCTTGGTTAGACATAGATATTTACACACTTTATTACCCTAAAAATGGGTCAAATAACATTTTCCATACATGAAACAACCACTAGGTCGGTCACCACTCATAAGGACCAAAACCACCATTAGGCCTAAAGGAGACCTAATGTAATTAGGCCTTCTCAAGAAACATGTTATGTTTATCCCTATTGAAACTTATTGAGAATTTAAACATGGATGAATTTTTTTCACACATACCTAAATTATACCCCTTATAAAATCCATAAAATCCCATGCCATGTTTTATTCCAATTCACTACTTGGACCACATCATTAGCACTATTCACAACTAGGCCTTTACATACCCAAAAAGTCTGTCTTAAACACCTAAAGTATACAACCAATTTTTCCACATAAAAATTTAAAAAATTAAATATATATAAAATTAATGAGCTCAAGGCAATCTCCAATTTTATTATACACTTCAACATAGAGATTAAATCCTCAAACTCACTTCTACAACATGACCACTCAGAATTCCCCGAATGCTCCAAATCCTAGTCATGAATAATTGACCACCAACATATATAAAAAAACACTTCATGATTATTAATGCACTCATATGAACCTAAGATACATTAATAACAACTCAATATGAATTAAACTCTTCAACTCTGGGAAAATCACCTCGAACTTATCTCTACTAGATGACTACTTAGAACTGCCAAAAACTTCAAAAATATAGTCATGAATATTTGAGCTTCAATCTCTAAAAGAATATTTCCTATCACTTATGAAACCTTAAATATATTATTTGACATATATATATATACATATATATATATATACATATATATATATATATATATATATATATATATATATATATATATATATATCATTATAATTACAATTTTTTTAAGATATAATTCTAAATATTGATCTTGCAGACCAATCTCTTATTTTTAGTATACATAGTCAATTTTGAACCAGTCTACTTATTTTGGCTTTACCACTTCAATCACTTTCACTGATCTTCAAGATAATGAAAAGTATAAATATAAAATTCATGACCTAAAAAAAACATAATATTCATTGTATGTTTTAGCTAAGTGAAGAGAGCCTCCAACTCATCACTCCTACTAGCTTACTTAGAACTGTCATTTTGCCTTGAAAACTAGTCATGGTGAACATGACTTTCAGTACCTGTTTGGACACTTTTATGAATTCATGATGCATATTAATGATCCTATGATATCATTAGATAAATATCATATATAAATATATCATGTTATAGTGAAAATATTGGTCTTGCAGACCAATCTCATAACTTTACATCTTCGTTGTCTCATCTTCACTAGATAGGTCATCTTGTGAACAATATTTTCAACATTTTCAATGATCTCCAAAACATCTAACCAATATGTAAATGTGTTATAAGTATTTTAAAAAAAATCATGCAATTGGATCCATTCCTAATCCATTAAAACTCATCCCTAATATCATTCTCACTTTTGTTTGGTTTTCTCACCATCTATCTCACTAGGCCTTTTTAGCAATAGGTCAGCTTTCACGACTATTTTAGCATATTTAAGGTCTATAAATTGATAAAAACCCACAATTAAAATGAATTAAAATTCACAATCTTAAACCTCCCTCCATTGTGAAACTTTGACTTAGTCTACCCTACCTAGTATACCATTTTTTTGAGAAACAAGGGGTTTATTGTAGCTTCCACTCACTCTTATAACAAACCAATACCACCTGGAGGTACCTAATAGAGTCATTTACATTATATAATCATAAAAATATGTCCTCCAATACATTCTAATAAATTTCCATCAATATCTTCCATATTGGGTCATTATGAGGGTTTTAGACCATTTTCCATTTTTAACATTTGTTCATAAAGATATGCCCTTAAAACCAACTCTTAATGCTTGTAAATCATTTATAGGAGCCTTTTCCATATATACATAAGAGATCATCTTCCCATTTAATATTCACACATGCCAACAATCATGAGAAAATCCTTTTCGAGTCTTCATCTCTTCATTCTAAACATATAAGAGACCTTCAAACCCATTTTCATGATTTTTTCTTCAACTCGGGACCTAAAACTATACAAACATACTTGAAACATCATTTAAAACATAAATCCATGCTCAAATTATCTCAAAATCTTCCAAACCTAATCATGATACCTCATTCTCTGACCTAAGGTCTTAAGACTAGGTCCATGAGAAGACCACTAAAGAAGAACTTACCCTTTTGGCTCACTCTGAGAGTGATGTGACTGAATCAACACATTTATCACATGTTGTAATAATATATACACAAATTAAAGTTCATACACATCCATATCACCACCATCATGCCTCTACAATACATATTCATTCTTAAGAACTAGTCTGTCAAATAGACCTACTAGGCACCATACCACTTTGAGACATTCCTACCACTGTAGATTCAATATAAAAATCATTATCATGAACAAAAAACCTCATACCATGCTCAAATACTACCACACATCTTCTCACAATCCTTATCTTACTTACTTCACCAAGCTTTACTAATCATGCCTTCACCAGGACAAGACAAGGCTTCAAAAAACACCTTGTCCATAAAGACTTGTTTCTTATGAACTTGGTCAATAATGACCTTATCACAAAATTCACTTCAACACAATAAACACTATCTTTATAATGACCTCTCATATCAATAAAAAGCAACATTTCTCATAATTTTTTCACATCATAACATTGTGTCAAGACCTTATGCAGAACTCAAGAACTTACTAGATCATGCTTAAGACATCATGATCACTTACCATGAATATTCACAAGAGAGCCTATAGGACATCAATGACACTCAATTACCTTTGAAATCAATGATAACATTAATTCCTCAACATAATAATAGGAACTTAACTCAACATATTCATATGTTTTCAGTTTGACTTGCATGATGCATATATTTTATTTTGACGACAAATATTACAAAGGTTAAATAAATCCACTTAAAAGAGGGGTCATTCACATGTGTTTTTCATAGATTTCAAGCCATCCTAATTCACTTATAACACATTTTTTAACATGAAAGCACAAATTACAAAGCTTAGATTCAAGAAAATACAATGAAAAATAGCCACATGTAGACCAGTCTCAATTTTACACAAAATAACACAATTGGTCAATAACATAGAAAAAAGGATAATAGTGTAGTGTGTTACTATCCAAAGTACCACACTATTGTCTAGTAGCCCTAAAAATAGAAAATTTAATAATTTTTAAAAAAGTATAATAGGTATAGTCCAAGTTTTCATAGTTTCAATCATAGGTTATCAAATATGCTCAGTTATACATATAATTACATAGGTTTGCTTAGATTGGGGGCATCATGTGTGGAATGATCACTCCTATTTCAGTTTTAGATACTTAGACATAGATTATTATGACTCAGTCCAAAATCCATATGCACATATATCAAATTTAAGGGCATGTGTACAACACATTATTCCCATATGTTCAGTTTGACACCAATAAGTTCTCAGATGGAATGGTAGCTCCATGTCATTATTCACATTATTTTTGTAGACACCATTTATACTAGATTTATTCCTTATTCCATTTGTAGTGGTTAACATTATTGAGTAGTCCTTAAGCTAGATTCTTGAGTGCCTAAGTGGCCCATGAGCCATTTTTCATTTTAATGTTTTTAAGTGGCCCTAGAGCCATCCTATATAGTTTTAGTTACATCACACAACTTTAGTTACACTTCACAAATTCAGTTTTAGATGTATATACTACACATGGGTAGGATATGATGGAGTCATAGCCTACTTGAGCTATTGAGCCAACTACATAGGAAGGTTGGATAAGCCATCTTTCCAATCCAAGTTATTCACAGATTATGATCCACCAAATAGGGGTGGGAAATTATGGAGTCAAGGCTATCTTGATTTATTGATCTACCCACACATGATGGTTGATAAATCCATAAGCTCAATCCTAGTTATTTATCATTTGATCACCATCTACATGCATCACCACCCACATAGATGTCACAAAGTTTTAGCATTGGTTTGCATACCCAATGAGGTGTATTTTTTCATTTCATATTTAACTCATCTCTTTACTTGGTTTTGTCTTTGATTTTGATGTTTATTTAAGTAAGTATTAGTTCTTTCATGTTTTATTTATAAGATATGTAATGGAGCACACTTCATAGATTCAGACCTAGATTCATGGGCTTCCACTCTTAGGTAGGTATAGGAATGTTTATTTTCCTTTATCCTAGTTATTTTTCATTGCTTGAGTGGGGAAAATTTAGTCATCTAAAATGTCATTTCAATGTAATGAGTGGCAATTGAGACCGCCTTGTTGTAGCTTATCCATATACCTATCATAGGGAATGTTTTGATCCTTTTCCAACTTTTGTGTGGGTCCAACCCACTCCCAGTTATACCAAAAGTAGCACTAAGCCATCCCCTAGGCATCTATGCCCCTTAATCACCATCTTCTTCGAATTGGAGAATAATGTGGTCTTTTAGACACTAGCACATTGCATTATTGACTTAGGGACTTTGTTAGTGTCCCTTATCTCCCTACTCCCTCAATGGATATATTTTCATTCCCCAAAGCACTCCTAGGGTCAGCCTAAACCTATTTCACATCTTGACAAGCACTAGAATGGTATATATACACCAATTTTAATCACATATCCACTATATGGAAATTATATGCAAATACTAATAAATAATCTTAGAAATAGTGGTGCAAAAAGGTTAATGAACCTTATTCTACCATACTTTTTCATACACCCATATACAATATCCCAAATATTAGATTACTTATATTTCTAGTCTTAAGTCACACTTAAAGCACTTAAATAGACATTGATACTAGCATTCAATTACACTTGCACCAACACTTAGATTGGGATAATTACATCAAGCTTGATCCCCTTTTGAGGTATTGATATCTAAGAAACACTCAATACATAGGGTATTGAGGTCATGTATATCCTACCCTAATAATGCCACTCTTTTTTGCTTGTGCTCCTAAAATACCCTAAAAAACTGGGAATAGAAATTGAACTAGCACTCATGCACACAAACACATATTCCCTAAAACCATACGAAGTTACACCCATAAGATCACTATCCATAATTAAAAATGGACACTACCATGACCCATAGGATTTTAGCATGGTGTGCAACCATCTGAGGGATCATGCTATTGTCTAGGAGGGTTTATAACTCCTGGTTCCTCTTCACGACACTATGCATAGCTCTAGTACCAAATTCTATTCTATCACTCATCTATCTCAATCAATTCATAGATAAGTACATATCTTATAGTTCATTTGATATTTATAAAATAATCATAAATTTCTATTATTGTATAAATAAAAGGCTATAATTATTGCATATTTATTCCCTAATTTATTTGGTTTCTATTATTAAACATTCCTAAATTTGATCCATTTAAACAATAATATTAAGTTTCCTTGAAACTCATCGTTTTCCTCTCTTAGAAATCCATACCCCAGTTGGTAAGTTTCCCTTAGGACTCATCACGATCTTCACTTAGAAACCCATACCCCACTTGGCTAAAATATTTTATTAATTACGTATCCCTTATTAAGAAATGATGAATATTTGGGACCAAATGATTAAAATTTAAATAAACTATTTTTCCTTTCTTCTTCTCTCAACCCAAGGATATGATTGAAATAAACATTTTTTTTATAAAAATATATTAATTAAAAAAGGGGACATTACACAAAATTATTCAAATTGACATTCATACTCAGGCATACTAGCATGACTCTCACTTGCACCAGCTCTGAGATTGGGAGAATTAAATTGATCTTGATCCCCTTTCAAGGTATTGATATATAGGGAGTGCCCAGGTGTTGAGGTCACACCTATCCTACCTTACTGACACCACTCTCCTTCTACTTGTGCTCACCAAAACCTTAGAAAACATGGAGGCTTAGGGTTTCATAGTGAAATTATTCAAATCGTAGAACAAATGATGATCCAAGTCTTGATCATATAGGTATAGGATTCCCAAAATAGAATGAAGGTGACCATAATTTCACTACTTCACCTATATAGGGTCATTAGCATTTCATAGAAGGTCTATAACATAATGTGTTATTGGCAAAGAGGGTCGCATCATTATCCAAAAAAAATTTGACACCTATTATTCATTGACAACACTTTGCCCTATTCCTCCATCACTTCCCAATCCATCACTTGTCCTTCTTAGTCAATTTTTTTGGCTAAGTATACCTTTTCTAATTCATTAATATTTATAATATTCAAACAAATCAATTATTATGCAAATTAGTGGTTGTTAATATCATAGTATTTTATTTCCTAATTTTTTACGTATTTATTTATCCACCTAGGGTTACATTCCATAATCTTAAAAAAGATAAATCATTTTGTGAACCTAACTTAATTAGAATAGTTCCCTAACCCTAGCCTATCTTTAGGATTATTTTTCCAACCTTCCAAAATTTCATTCTCAAATTTTAGATCTTTATATCTTTTGATTTTTATTTCATCTAATCATGGTAATAACGACAACTAATATTTTTTACTTTCTTATGTAAAGTTTCAAAATATCTCTATCATGTTATTTTTCTCTTATGTGGGAATAAATCAAGTTATATATCATTACACACATAAAAGATATAATACATAAGATAAGAAACACATCACCTAAAATTAAAATATCTCCTTTAGACACCTTTTTCTCTTTAGTTCACTTTGATTCCTTACCTATCACTAATAGACATAAAAGAACATAAATGATTTCACTTATCCCTCCTACTTGCTAAGCTTACCCATATAGCTATTATCTCATTCTTACTACCAAATTTATGCTCATATTAGACCCTGCAGTCCATGTTATGATGTTTACAAGGGGTCCCAAAGCTTGGTAGGTTAGTAAAACCCATGGCAACATCTGTGTTGCTCAAATCAATCTCCCTCCACCCATACTTTCCATTTTAGATAGTTTACAACATTTTGACACATACAAATATGTCTTGTATGTAGCACTCTATGGCACTAGGGTACCAAGCACATTAGATCCCAATTATGTTACTTATATAATAAATATTATGAAATTGACCAAAGATCATATTTCCTTCAAAAATAAGATCTCTTACCTCAGCACATCATAGATCAACATCTACCTCTTTACATCTGACATGGATGTCAAGCAAGTGTTAATTGATAATGGATCAGGGTTAAACATTTGTAATATATCTTTTCTATGACTTCTTAATATGCATGCTAAGGATTTGGATCATTCTGATATGAACATCCAAGGATTTTATAATATTCCACATAAATTTTTGGGTCTAATAACACTAAATTTTACATTAGGACCTAGAGCACTACCTACAACATGTCAAGTTATGCCCAATGATCTTAATTATAATATTCTCCTTAGGAGACCCTAGATTAATGATATGCATTCATTCCCCTTAACTTTGCATGCATGTTTAAATTTATGTTACCAAGGTTATATATACTAATGCCCTATAGACCATGAACCATTCAAATATTGTCACAATACAAAGCCTACAAACAACTATATTATTCACATGGATTTTACTATGACACCTATATATTCTACTATTTAGAGTTAACATGTGACTCCTATAGACATCTTTGGCATATGTGATAATAAATTTAATTCTATATTTATAATAAAATGTTTTAAAAAAAAATCATAAAAAATAGTTTATAACATATAAAATCTAAGTTTCATGTAAACTTGCAACCTTGTATCTCTAAGATAGTGAGGGAGGATTTATGAGTGAATTTTGTGAAATTGAGTCATTGAGTGAAATTTAGGTGTTAAAACATTCTTGATACACCTATATACGCTGGTTTGGATGCTTGTATAGCTTTGTTGAGGTGTATTTCAGATTTTGCCTACCACTATCAGGTTGTGAAAGCTTATCACTTTTTTGACCTAGTCATTTAGGATGTTTTTTTTCAATGATATGTCAAGGTTAACGAGAACACCACCATGAAACCTATATATAATTATTATCCCTCACCTAAATATCCATATTATTCATCACTTAAGGATGTGTGTGTGTGTGTGTGTGTGTGTGTGTGTGTGTGTGTGTGTGTGTGTGTGTGTGTGTGTGTGTGTGTGTGTGTGTGTGTGTGTGTGTGTGTGTGTGTGTGTGTGTGTGTGTGTGTGTGTGTGTGTGTGTGTGTGTGTTTATATATATATGTGTGTGTGTGTGTGTGTGTGTGTGTGTGTGTGTGTGTATGTATGTATTTATGTATTTTTAAATCTCACTTAAATCTATAATTATGAGTGACCCCTCATTTGGCTTTAGGCTTATACCTTGTTTAATAGGACTACCTACAAACTCAAACATTTATACCATCTTACCTGGTCCCCTGCTCTTGTGAGGTGTTTTTTATGCTTTAATAGGTTCACTCTATATTTTCATACCTTCCAAATAGGTTCCCTTATCCCTTAGTATATCCTTTACACATTACTTACAAAAATCTTGATAGTTTACACTCTAAGAAAGTGATTGGGTTGATATGGAAGAATGTTTTCCTTTTGCCAAAGAGGAAGAAATAGTTATTAATTCTTCCATCACTATGCAAGATATCATGGATGGGAAAGAAAAATTTCTTAATAAGACTTGGGATGACTTGTTTAAAATAATTAGATCAAGTTATACCCCTCTTCAAGGAGGCTATGATCTAGTCAAAGATGGAGAAGACAGCCTTGCCACTCAATTGAGTATGTAAATAAAAAACAACCTTTCAAATTTGTCCTTTGAAGAGTCATAAAAATTCCATGATAATATTTTTTAAATCATAAAAATGGGATATAATAATCTAAATTATTTGGTATGGATCTCAAATTTAGATTTAAAAAATCATTATCAGTCGTGCATGAAATGTCTAAAACTATAAATATTTTTTTAATAAATATATGTGATGGTATAAATAATTAATAAATATCACCATTTTATACTATTTTTTTTTATGGCTAGAGTTAGAAGCAATCACAAAATAAGATATGTTGTCTCCATAATGATCATATAAAGCCCATGAGGGTCATCATATATAAATTTTATAAATACCATTCTTCTCCAAGAAGTCATGCACATGCCAAATATGTATGTATGTATGTATACACACACACACACACACACACACACACACACACACACACACATATACATGTATATATATATATATATATATATATATATATATATATATATATATATATATATATATATATATATATATATATATATATATATATATATATATATACATATACATGTGTATATATATGTATACATGTATATATATACACATGTATATGTATATATATACATGTATATGTCTCAAAATGGATCTCAAATTTAGATTTACAAAATCATTATCAGTCGTGCATGAAATGTCTAAAACTATAAATATTTTTTTAATAAATATATGTGATGGTATAAATAATTAATAAATATCACCATTTTATACTATTTTTTTTTATGGCTAGAGTTAGAAGCAATCACAAAATAAGATATGTTGTCTCCATAATGATCATCTAAAGCCCATGAGGGTCATCATATATAAATTTTATAAATACCATTTTTCTCCAAGAAGTCATGCACATGCCAAGTATGTATGTATGTATGTGTATACACACACACACACATATACATGTATATATATACATATACATGTGTGTGTGTGTGTGTGTGTATATGTATGTATATATATACATGTATGTGTGTGTGTGTGTGTGTGTGTGTGTGTATACACATACATACATACATACATACTTGGCATGTGCATGACTTCTTGGAGAAGAATGGTATTTATAAAATTTATATATGATGACCCTCATGGGCTTTAGATGATCATTATGGAGACAACATATCTTATTTTGTGATTGCTTCTAACTCTAGCCATTAAAAAAAATAGTATAAAATGGTGATATTTATTAATTATTTATACCATCACATATATTTATTAAAAAAATATTTATATTTTTAGACATTTCATGCACGACTGATAATGATTTTTGTAAATCTAAATTTGAGATCCATTTTGAGTGCTCATTTAATTTTGATCATCTTCTGAAATTTGAGACATTTATCTCATGCATTATTTGTGTTAATCATATCTTATATCTCATAATATAATCAATTAATAATTTTTGTAAATAACCTATCATTAATCACCAAGACAACACAAAAAAATTTGGAAAATTTAATTTAACATTGACCACACATGGTGCATTTTATACTATTTTTTTTATGGCTAGAGTTAGAAGCAATCACAAAATAAGATAACCCTGTACCACTCTCCTGCAGCTTCCTCAAGACCATATGACCTAGCCTTCTGTCTCATGTATCCATTCACTCTATTCTTTAACTAAGGAATCCATTCATCTCTCAATGCTTTCTTTCAGCTAGAAACCCTACCAAATCTCCCACTTGGTTCTGCATCATATCCTGCCATGCTCCCACTGTTTCCTGGATCCTTCTTGCTCTACAGTGAGCAACGAGTATAAAGAAGAGGAACAATGAATTTGAGGCTTACTCACCCCTTTAGTCCTCCATATGGGCATTTGAGACTCCTTGACAGCTTGTTGTCTGCCCAAAATCTGTTACAGTGATCAACCTCGGTCACCACATAGTTTGCATCTGATCGACGTCACTCCTTTATCTATAATAAAATGTTTTAAAAAATGGGCTATATAGGATAAGGCCTCAAAAAACATGAACAAGGAATTATTAATCATGTTGAGGCATCTGATAAAAAAGGTAGGAAACAAATCAGATACAAGGATAACACATATAATGCTAAGTCTTCTCACCATACTTCTCAACATATAGTGTTTGGTCTTCCCATTCCATAGACAAATAATACAGTAAATCATATCTTTGCACTCTCAATTTTTTACCCTGACCTTATTGATGATATTTTTTATCTATATCTACTTACTTTTGATGAATTCTCTAGTAATTAATATCTCTTATAATTCTTATACCCATATGAGTATATCCCTTCCTTCTATCATGATAATAAGTTCCCACATTCCATAAAATCCCAAGCATACTTCAATGAGAGTTTGGACATTTGAGATGATATTCTAACTAACACATATGTCATCTTACCTATATCACCTTACACCACTGATCAATCAACATTACTTAATACAAAGACTATGCACAAACACTAATCCTCTCATAATATTATTAGCTACCACCCTTGTAAATAATATGATACAAATATTTGATAGAGTTTAAAGGACTTCATTGAAATTTTTTTCTTGGTATTATTCAGATGTGTTAGGCATAGATCCTTCAATCACAGTACACATGATTACACTTTATCTATATGCAAAGTAGGTTAGACAAAAAAAAATTAAAAATGCATCCTAAGGTGGCTCTTTTAGTCAAATATGATATCCAACATCTCCTTGATGTAGGCTTCATTCAACTAGCTGCTCACCCTAAATGGGTATCTAACATTGTAATAGTTGTTAATCCTAAAGGCCAAATTTGATGTTGCTCTGATTCTATAGATTTAACTAAATCATGTCCTAAGGATGACTTTCCCCTACCTAACATTGATAATATAGTATACTCCATAGCAAGATATAAGATTATATCTTCTATGGATGGTTTCATCGATTATAATCAAATCAAGATAGCTAAAGAAGATCAAGAAAAACATTATTTTATCACACCATGGGGTACCTTTTTCTATATAATCATGATTTTTGGATTAAATAACATTGGGACAACATACCAACAAACTATGACCCATATTTTTCATGATATAATTCATGAAACAGTTTAAGACTACATTGATGAATTACTAGCTAAATCAAAAGACCAACAACTATCAGAGGTACAATCACTGAGGGGGTGAATCAGTGAGCCCAGATATTTCAATTTCAATGTCAGTCCTTTAAACTATTAACCAATCATCATTTATTAACTTGATCAAGTAACATTAACAAGAGAGATCATTCCTTCAATGCATACACAAGTTCAAACACATAACACATAGTTCTTGTGGGAAACCCTCATGGGGAATAAAACCCACTCTCAATCTTACAACACAAAAGGTTTACTATCCTATAATAAATTACAAATAAGAGACTAGTCAACTCCTTTAGATTAGCAAACCTTGATCATATCCTCTTAACCAAAGGTATTTAATGAAACAGTTGTTCCATAAAGATCACCTGCCCATAAGATGATCAACTCCTTTAGACCACCTACCTTTAGTAAAACACCTATTTTACAAGGAACAATTACCCCTAACAAAGATCAACTCCTTTAGACCCTGCTTTGAAAATAATACCTCCACCTTAGAATTGATGTCTACAACACCTAATGATGGATCTCTAGATATCAATCTTCAACTTCACTCTTCACCCAACACTCCCTATTTGGCCAAAGCACATTACATACTTGAACCAAAATAAAGATCAATTAAGACACATTACATATCCCAATTAAACCCACTCTTCAACTCTTTGTTCACACTCACTTTAGTACACCTACAAAAACTCTATCATCATACTCAGTCCACTCTCGAATCCACCTCACAGATCAACCACCAAGCTCACACAAATATCATCTATCCTTCACTCATACTTAAATCATAAAACCTACAAGATCACTTGTTATGACATAGAAATATGACCTACAAGTCATACACACAATCATGAACTAGCTCTTCTCAACAACCCATCCACTTGGCACACTTCCTCACTTTGCTCAACTCTTCACTCTATTCCACTTGCACAAGGCTCTACTCTCATATTCAACCTACAAGAGCACTATTATTTCATCAAAATTGTGACCTATAGGTCATACACACATTCCTAAATCTTCTCTACTCATCAACCCAACCATTGAGCACACTTGTCTCTTCTCTTCTTCGTTTCAATGAATATTCTCAACTCATACAGGCCTTGTCAAGTCTAGAAACCATCTTATTTGGTTTCATTGTACATAGAGTAAACATGAATAAAAACTTTTAGGTCAGCCATCACACTTGCCTTAACCCTTAAGGCATCTAACACATAAATACAAGGCTCAATTAAATCTCTATAGATCTACCATAACATGTATGGGTTACCCTTAAGCAGCTACACCTTTTAATAAGGCCCTTGTAGCTCTTATAGGTCTCATGGAGACCTATTCACCTATTTATCACTTCATCAATCAAAATAAGAACATAAGACCACTTTAAAATACATGGGTCCACTCCTTATATCCCCTCATAAATCCTCACATTATCTCAGTCACTCATGCTCACCTTTGTGTATGCTTAAACAACTAAATCACTGACCTGGGGCACAGGGTCACTATGAACAAACACATAATCAACTTATTAACTTTTGTTCATATATAATAATGATTTATCAAACTTCCAAAGACCATGTATAGCATCCTCATGGAGTCTACAACACTCCCAAATATATAATTCATCATGAGACATCAAAATACCATCAGAACAAGCTCAAATATCCTTCTTGTGTCACTCGCAAAACATAGTCAAACACAGTCAATTTTGGAGCTCAATAACTTTATTTTTACATATATTCATACCTCTAATATAGGTTCTTTTGATGCACCATGGATTCCTCTACAACTTTTATTTATATAGTAATAGAAAATTTAACTTCTATGGAAAGATATGGACAAAATACATAGCTCTAGTTTTTCCCTTTGTAAAATTCAAATATTTAAATGCCAACGGTCATAGTTAAACCTAAAACAATTGCCTTTATCTCATTCTCTCACTCAGCTCAGACAATCATGTTGTATCAATCTCATTATAAGGATCTCTACCTTTAATTATGTTAAACTTTAGTCACTTTGACCTTGACTTGATATGCTCCATTAGATCAATCTATACAAATACCCTCTCACCTTTGGATATTCTAAAGTAGCTCGGTTTTTATCTCAACTCGATGTTAAACATCAATCACTTGGATCCATCTCACTACTTCCAAACATATTATATAAAATTCACTCCATCGATATTATCAAGACTTTCTTGAACTTTACCTCTTGTATATTTGACTAAGTATAGGGACCAACAGTAATATTCCTGGAGAGCCAACTTTGCATAGATATATCTTTTGCCTTGATTAATATCATGATCTTTCATTTAAACCATTTAAACACCTTTCATAGGGAATCTAACCATGTAACAATATACTCTTGGAAACCTCATGTGTGTGAGATATAGTGCCATTAATTTGCTCACTCATATTCTTCTTCCACAAAGCCAACTATGTCAAAATCTACCTAGAAGGCCAACTTTGCTAATGCATATCTTTTGGTGCACTTCATCACATGATCTAAAATTTAGCACAATTTATCTAGGCAAAAAACTGATTAAATAATATTATTAGCTTCTTTTGAAACTACCACATGTGCAAAATATTTCTATATCAAAATGCCTACTCAACTTTTCTTGTCACATGCAAATTTGGCTAAGTATGGAAAATCATAGTCAAACTACCTTGGAGCCCAACTTTGCACATGTATATCTTTTATCATATTTAGTCACATGATATGATAATTAGTGCATAGAAACTAGGTATAAAAATTAACAAACCCATATGATCATTTTGTCCTAACACCTCCACTCATGTGAATCCTAACCTCATCAACATGCTTACTCAGCTCTTCTTGAGCCCTTTTAAAAATTTGGCCAAGTATGGGAACATAAAGAATTATGTCTGAGTATCCAAATTTGCATCCTCATATCTTCAACAACACTTCATCACATGACTTGATATCTGGTGTATAAAAAATAGGTGCTAATGTGATCAAAACCATATGACCATCTCCCCTTGACTCATTTCCATGTGGCAATGGTGATGTCATCAAATTGCCTACTGAGATTTTCTGCCATTGGACCCAAAATGTCTAGATGAAAACTATGGACAAATAGATGAATTTCACTAATGTACACAAGCACTTAAACAACCATGGACTTATGATAGGACCCCTTACACATTTTCAATACTTCAAACTCATCCCTGAACATCTCTAACCATGCCAAAATTGAAGATCAACCAAGCTAACTTCAATTACACTAGAATAAGCATATTACACACTTTATCATTATCACATAGACTATCAAGACACAAAATCCACTCACCAAGACACCTACATGACATCATTGATAATAATTCAATAATCTCCCCCTTTGTCATTTATGTTAACAACCATCATATATAGTAATATATAGTTCACCTCTCTCTTCAAGCACTCCCAAAATAGGAGATTTCTCCCCTTTTGACACAATGATAAAGTGGGCACCAACTGATCTTGAGGACCTAAAAAGACTAAAAAATAGGAAAGAACTATTTTATAAATATGATACAAAATCCCCCTTACCTTAATCCTACCTCTTCTTATCTTGACAACTTCCTCTTACTCCAAGCCAACACACTCTTAAACCAAGCACTGTAACCAAAGATAGGAACACACAAAAGCAATACAATTTTAATTAATCTTACCAAAAAACATATGAGAGAAACTTCCCCTAATATCTCTAGGCCAATGCACCTCCTGAGCAATTTCATATCTCCACATACCATGAAGAACCACCACACATGCTTAGTAGCCTTATCTCTCAAGCTACCATAAGAACCACCAACATAACTTCATGCCACTCACCAAATAAGGAAAATTCTCTCAATAAACTTGATAAATCTCCTTGAAACAAACATACCTTGTTCTTTTGGATAAATTGAGCAAAAAACACTCTTGTTTAAACTAGGCCTATCTATCCTTATTGTAGCCCTACCTGGAAATTCTAAAGCCCATAATTTTTAGTATGCACACATTCAAAACTTGAAACTTCATATATGGATCACTCTCATATGCCCCCTAAATTAAACCAATTTACAACAACAAGCTCATCTTCTGGAACATACTTCCTTCATAAATATACTAGCCAATTAGCCCTTTATATTGATAAAAACATGAATAACTTAATAACCACAAACATTAAAATCTCTATGAAGTTTGATTTGATAACCCATTTTTCCTGTTAAATATATTAAAATCCTCATACCTCAGTACATAAGGAAACCCACTTTTCTAGCATAGCCCAAAACCCTAGAATCTCAAAACAAAGTCAATAAACCTCCTTATTGTCAACACACACCTCTAAAAGTTCTTGCACACCTAGAGACATCTATCACACACTTATAGACCAAAAATTTATCCTTCGTACCTTTTTTAACATAGACATACTATAACCCATTTTAGAAACTGCATACCCTTGAGCACAAACTAGGAAACCTAAGAGCTAACAAAAATCTCCAAATT
Source organism: Torreya grandis (assembly GCA_037957365.1). NCBI lineage: Eukaryota > Viridiplantae > Streptophyta > Pinopsida > Cupressales > Taxaceae > Torreya > Torreya grandis. The sequence goes on from JARHVA010000778.1 coordinate 2,366,736, forward strand.
GACTTCAATATACCTTCAGATCACAAAACCACCTAGAGACCTTTAATTTTGACCCTATTGACTATTCCAACTTAAAAACACCACCACAACACTTTCTTCTTCACTTGAAAGGAATCTCTTAAGAAGCATAGATAGAGACACCCTCTATACCTCAATGCTCTAAAATAAAAATAACTCCTCATATTCCTTCTCTTCCTTGGTCATTTGATACTCATAGTTATTCTTCTTCTTCTTTAGATTAAGATAAACAAATTCCTCATTTACTACAACATTCTCATTTTATTCTATGATTGTATTGACAATACATGGAGATAACATAGATTCATGGCATACCTTATCATCTGAGGAATCCACCATGCAGTTTGGAACCTCATCATTAGGCATAAATAATCAATGTTCTTTACATGCTACATGCTTAACAATAATAAGATGTTCACTTGGATCCATACATACCTTAGGACTAGCCTCAACTAGTATCTTGGTATTCTCCTTGATCTTTATCTCTTCATTCTCAACATGAGTCGATAATGAGACCTCTTAGTACTCTTCAACCTCTAAATCATTCTCCACCATAACAAACAAACTATTTGGACCTCCAATCTTATCATGAATTATAATTTTCATGTTAGGATTCCATGTGTTGACATGCCTTCTTCCTTTCACACTAGGAGCTTGATTAAACCTATTATAACTTATATAGCTTTTCTTGCCTTTGAATGGATGCTTGACTTCATTCTTTTCTTTAGATTTGTCAACAAAAGCTATCAACAGAAACTCTTGATTTTATTTCAGGTCTATCATGGAAAACAAATCATCTTTGGTCTTGTTTGAAACACTCTTAGAAAATTTATCATTCATTTTCTTACCATCCTTCTTATTCTCTATAGTCATTTTACTTTCTTGACCTTTAAGCCTGATCTGCAACACATTCTTCTAAAGTAGCTTTCTTATCAACTTTTTGACTAGATTTATTAGCATTGATAATCTTTGGTCTCCATAACCAATAATGACCTTTCTTATGTAAAATGGAAGATTCATGTCTCTTTAAATACCTTGAAGACTTGTTGACTCAACTTTGGTAGAAACTTGTAATATGACCACTCTTATGACAACTGAAACAAATAACATCATTCGTACATTTTGACAGATCTAAGTTATGATTTCTCCAAGACCACTTGCTCCTTCTTCCAAAGCTCCATGTGAAATAATTATTAAAACTCATCCTTATAAAATATCTTACCCTATGCCCATATTGATATTAAGAATGACAATGGCTATGAAACAAACTTGCATACCTTATTGCATTGGGTTGTCTAACTAGTCTTCTTTCATTTCTTTTCATGTTTGTAATCTCCTTGACTCGCTTAGACTTATCATGCTCCTTTCTTAGCTTGTTAAACTTTTCGATGAGTTATTCATTCTCATTCTTCAATAATTTTATCCCATTTTTCATTTCATCATCCTCACCTTGCCTTGAACTCATTTTGACATTTGCTTCTAATTGAGTCTTAAGTTGTCTACATTCTTCTTCTCTTATCTTCAAATTTACATTATCTACCCCTAACTAATCCTTGATATTATTGATCTATTTTCCATATTCAAGACTTGTTCTAATTTCTTTTATTATTCTTTAGGCTTGTGTATCATGATGATGGCCTTTTCATACTCATCCTTTAGGGAAATAGGATTAGTCTTTAGTTGATCATATTCAACTTCTTTAGCTTTCATGTTTGAACATGTAGCCTCCATTTGAATTATGAGAACTTGGATAGTCTCCTTATCCTGATTATCTTCTTTAACCATGTCATCCATCATTCTACATGCTTTCTCTTTAATATGAATAATCTATTCTTCAAGAATTTTGACCATTGATCTTAACTCAAGATTTTATTTCCTCAACTGCTTAGCCATCTTTGTACCACTTAGGATCTCCTTAAATTTTTAAGCTTCCTCCAAAGGACCCACCTTGATACCAATTGTTAAAGGTACAATCATTGAGAGGGGAGTGAATCAGTGAGCCTAGATATTTCAATTTTAATTTTAGTCCTTTAAACTATTAACCAATCAACATATATCAACTTGATCAAGAAACATTAACAAGAGAGCTCATTCATTCAATGCATACGCAAGATCAAACACGTAACACATAATTCCTATGGGAAACCCTCATGGGGAATAAAACCCACTCTCAAGCCTGTAACACAAATGGAATATTGTCTTATAATAAATTACAAACAAGAGATTGGTCAACTCCTTTAGACCAAAAAACCTTGATCCTCCTGACCAAAGGTATTTAGTGAAATACCTATTCCATAAGGAGCACCTACCCCTGAGATGATCAACTCCTTTAGACCACTTGACTTTAGTAAAACACTTGTTTTACAAAGAAAAACTATCCCTAAGAAATATAAACTCCTTTAGACCCTCATTTTAAAAGAACACCTCCACCTTAGAATTGAGGTCTACAACACCTAATGATAGATCTTTGGATATAACTCTTCACCTTCATTCTTAACCCAACACTCCCTATTAGGCCAAAACACATTACATACTTGAACCAACACAAATATAAATTAGGACACACTATATATCCTAATTAACCCTACTCTTCAACTCTTTTCTCACACTCACTTAGTACAACTACAACAACTCTATCACCATACTTATTCCATACTCTGATCTACCTCATATATCAACCACCAAGCTCACACAAACATCATCTATCCTTCACACATACTCAAAACATCAAACCTACAAGAGCACTTTTTATGACATAGAAATATGAATTACAATTCATACACACAATCATGAACCATTTCTACTCAATAACCCATCCTCTTGGCACACTTCCTCTCTTTGCTCCTCATCTCTTCACTCTGCTCCACTGGCACAAACCTCCTTGCTCATCTTCAACCTGTAAGAGCACTATTATGTCATCAAAATTATGACCTACAGGTCATACACATAATCCTCAATCTAATCTACTCATCAACCCAACCATTGGGCACGCTTGATCTCTTCTCTTCTTTGCTTCAACAAATATTCTCAACTCATACAAGCCTTTTTAAGTCTAGAAACCATCTCATTTGGTTTCACTATATAGAGAGAAAACATGGATAACAACGTATAGGTCATCCATTAGACTTGCCTTAACCATTAAGGACATCTAACACATAAAGAGACAGATCAATTACATCTCCATAAATTAGTCATAGCATCTATGGGTCACCCTTAAGTAATTACACCTTTTAATAAGGCCCTTGTAGCTCTTATATGTCTCATGGAGACCTATTCACCCATTTATCATTTCATCAATTAAAAAAAAACACAAGGCCACTTTAAAATAAATGGCTCCACTCCTTATGTCCCCTCGAGACATCCTCAAATGATCCAAGTCACTCATGTTTAACTCTTTGTATGCTCAAACAACTAAAGCATTGACCTGGTGCACATGAACACTATGAACAAACACACAATCAACTTATTTACTTTTATTTATATAGATAGTGATAGATCAAACCTCCAAAAACCATACAGAGCATCCTCATGGAGTCTACAATGACTCCCAAATAGATAATTCATCATGATACATTGAAATACCATCATAACAAGCTCAAATATATTTCTTGGGTCATTTGTAGAACATAGTCGAACACATAGTCAACTTTGGAGCTCAATAGCTTTGATTGTAAGTACATTCAGACCTCTAAACTAGGTTCTTTTGATGTGCCATGGAGTCCTCTACAACTTTGATTTTATATCAATATAAAATTTGAATTCTATGGAAAGATATGGACAAAATACAGAGCTCTAGTTTTTTTCTTTGCAAAATTTAAATATTTAAATGCCAATAGTCATAGTTAAACCTCAACCACTTGCCTTCATCTCATGCTTTCACTCAAAGCAGCTAATCAAGGTCCATCAATCTAATTATAAGGATATCAACCTTTAAAAATGTTAAACTTCAGTCACTTTGACCATTTTGACTCAATACACTCCATTAGATCAATCAATACAAATTCTCATTCACCATTGGATCTTCTAACGTAGCTCGATCTTTATCTCGGCTCGACATTAAACAATGATTATTTAGCTCCATTTTTCTACTTATAAATAACTTAGAGAAAATTCACTCCATTGATCTTCTCAAGACTTGCTCAAACTTTACCTCTTTCATATTTGACTAAGTATAGGGTCCAACAATAATATGCTTGGAGAGCCAACTTGCATAGATATATATTTTTCCTTGATCAATATCATGACCTCGCATTTGCACCATATGAACACCTTTCATACAAAAATACAACCATGTAACAATTTACTCATGAAACCCTCATGTGTGCAAGATATAGCACCATTAATTTTCTCACTCATATTCTTCCACCATAGATCCAACTATGTCAAAACCTACTTAGAAGACCAACTTTGCTCATGCATATATTTTGGTGCTCTTCATCGCATGACCTGAAATTTAGTGAAAATCATCTAGGCAAAACATTGGTCAAACCCATATGATCAACTTCTCCTAAAAATACCACACTTGTGAAATATAGCTACATCAAAATGGCTACTCAACATTTTTATCACATTCAAATTTGGCTAAGTATGGAAAAACACAGTCAAACTACTTGGAATCCCAACTTTTCACATGCATATCTTTTTTCATGCTTAGTCACATGATCTAAGAATTAGTGCATAGAAACTAGGTACAAAAATTAACAAACCCATATGATCATTTTGTCCTAATATCTCTAATCATGTGAATGTTGACCTTATCAACATGCTTACTCGACTCTTCTTGAGCCCTTTTGCAAATTTGGCTAAGTATGGGAACATAGTGAATTTTGTCCAAGTAGCCAACTTTGCATCCTTATATCTTTGAATGTGCCTCATCACAAGACTTGAGATCTGGTGCATAAAAACTAGGGACTAATTTGATCACAACCATATGACCAACTCCCCTTGACTCATTCCCATGTGGCAATGGTGATGTCATCAAACTTCTTACTCAATTTTTTGCCACTGGACCCAAAGTGTTTAGATGAAAACTATGGATAACCAAATGAATTCCACTCATGAACACAATCACTCAAATAAAAATGGACCTTTGATAGGACCCCTTACACATTCTCAATACTTCAAACTCATCCCTAAATATCTCTAACCATGCCAAAATCGAAGATCAACCAAGCTAACTTCAAGCACACTAGAATAAGCATATTGCACACTTTGTCATTATCACATAGACTATCAAAGCACTAAATACACTAACCAGGACACCTTTATGACATCATCATGACATTATTGATAATAATCCAATAATAATGTCATGTAATAAATTTACGATAGAATTCTAAAAGGCTGAGATAATATAATGTATGACTAAATCCCAGGAAATGTGTTTTTGGTGTCACATTTGATAAATTATTGAGATTTATAATATCTCATTATGGCATCAAGTTAGATCCAAATAAATTCAAAGATACAATGGATATGTCTCCTCCTAAAAACTTAAATCAACTTCCATCTTTAGAGGGAAAATATTAGGCAATACGTCACTTTGTAGCACAACTAGAAGGTAAGACTTAGTAATTTATAAGATTAATTAAGAAAGATAAAAAAAATTGAATGGGATATTGCATGTTAATAAATATTTAATACACTCAAACAATACTTATTGAATCCACCTATCTTGGTACCATCCATTTTTGATAGGCCACTTATCCTTTGCATTTATATGACCGATCATGCACTAGGTGAATTTTTAGCACAACATGATGACCAACATAAAGAGTGAGATATTTACTAAATCAGTTGCACAATTGTTAATTATGAAAAAAATTATTCTGTAATGTAAAAACTCTATTTGGCACTCGCATTTGCTACACAAAATCTTTGGCACAATATGATCAATAATGAGACATAAGTTATTATAAAAGCACATCCTTTAAAGTTTATTATAACAAACTTATATCTCTCTAGCCATATATCTAAATGGGTAATGTTACTCATAAAATTTGATCTAAAAATCATGTTACAAAAATAAATAAAGGGCCAAATAATTTTAGACCAATTGGTAGCAACACCATGATTAGATATCAATCCTATCAAAAATAATTTTTGAGATGATTTCACATCTTAGAGTATTACTTATAACACATGGATGTTGTTCATTGATGGTTCTAGATGTGCATCAGGCATTGGAAATAGAATTGTCTTTATCACTCCACTGAATTAAATAATTCCACTTGCATATCGATTAAGTTTCTCATGCACAAACAATACCACAAAAAGTGAGGAACTTATTCTTGGCCTCTATGCAGTTCAATATCTTCAAGTAAAATAAAGTAAACTCTATGTTCGATTCATAGTTGGTTGTTAATAAAGTCATATATGTCTACCAAACCAAAGAGTAATGCTTAATTTTGTATAATAATATGGTTTAATGTCTACTTATTCAATTTAAGTACTTATCTATTGAAAATATTCATTGAGCAGATAATCATTACGTCAATGCAATGGAAAGTGTAGCATCATTAATCCCTATTGACATTAATGATGAGTAAAATATTTTCAATATCAAACTATTATAGTCACCATCAATACCCCATGTTGATCTCATAATTCTATAAGTTTTAGCCACCATGCATAATATAAAAACATCATAATGGTTTTATGATATTTATAACTTTCTTCATAGATCTATCATGCCAAATATTTTCACTAGGAAAGATAAGTAAAAATTACAGTGAAATGCCCTCCATTATGTCATCATTGGTGGGGAATTATTAAGTGATATTTTTATGGACACTTACTTTAATGTTTGGCATCTGAATAAGCTAAGTTGGCCATTATCCAAGTACATGACAATGAATAAGGTGACCATTTCAATGGAAAAGCAATGTCACACAAATTACTTCGACAAGGATAATATTGGCCCACCATGGAACTAGAATGTTCAAAATGTGCTATATTATGTGAAAAATGTCAACTACATGGAAATATATACGATGTTACTTCACGATAATTATAACCTATTATTTCCCCATGTCCATTCATGCTATGGGACTTTGATCTAATTGGTAAATTCAACCAAGAATTAGCAAGGGGTCATAAATTCATCATTACAAATAAAAAATACTTTACTAAGTGGGTGTAATCCATTCCATTACAATCCAAAATAGGATAATATATATGTCACTTTATCATCATGAACATCATTTCCCATTTTGGCTTACTTGCAGCCATCATTATAGATAGCAGAACTTATTTTAAGAATAAAATAGTGAAGAAAATTTGTGCTAAATATAATAGCCGACACACATTCTCTACTCCATACTACCCATAGGGTAATGGCCAAACATAAGCTACAAACAAGATAGCTAACATTCTCTTAAGTAAAACGGTTACCAAACTCAGTGATGATTGGCATAATCATCTGGTCTATGCAATATGGGTTTACCATACTAGTATTCATACATTGATAGGACATACTCCTTATTCACTAGTGTATGGAACTAAAGTAGTTATTCCACTAAAATTATAAATTCAATCCTTACGATTTTCCCTCAAAGGGATTATCAAATATGACCAATATAGAGAGATATGTCTTCATGAGTTAGAACAGTTGGATCAAACAAACATCTAAGCCATAAATCACCTCTAAGCATACCATAAATAAATCCAAAAGGCATGCAATATCCATATTCGTAGTAGAGAATTCAAATTTCATGATCTCATTCTAAAAGAGAACCTTAGAAATGTTAATGCCAAAGAAGAGACAAAAAGAAAGTTCAAACTAAATCATCTTGGCCTATACTTAATCATAAAAAATCTTAGCCCCAAAGTATACTGTCTAGATTCACTCAAAGGATAATCCAATGAACATCATGCATATATGGAGATTATATATATATATATATATATATATATATATATATATATATAAACAAATCATAATCTAATTGTACATAGTTTAATTTTCATGTTACTTGTACATAACTTATACTTAGAGAACAAAAATATATATAATATTTTTAAAAATACAAAAACATTCAAATATTGCTCAAAAAATACAAATTTTAGATTATATGCATTTTCATGTTTACATTCCTTCTATTTTACAAGTACTACATATGTTATCTATGTTAGGTTAATTGGTTTTATCATACATACATGCCTCACTTGTTCCCTTTAAATGATCTTAGATTACTATAGGACTCTGGTCCTCTACATAGATTTTTATTTGCTACTACCTACCCATCGAGGGAATACACACATATACAATGATTTGATAGTGATATATTAGCCCCTTAGGGACATCATACGCACATCTTATAATTTTTCAAGTTATATCTTTCAATACTCCATATCATAGATTTAACATTGATTATATCTTGATAATGACCATCATCTCCTACACTAATTTTTTTCTGACTACTACTATTATAGACTCAGCTTATGTATACATTACTCTTATATGAATTTGTATCACATGTTTATACATAGTTTTATTTCTAGCTTTATTAATCTAAATTTGATTGTGTCTATTTGGTTCTACATCTAATCAAAGTCATTTGAATATTTCATTGTCTTTTATTTAATTTTATGCTTTGGACATGTGACCATGTCCTTGTGTATGATTCTTGATTGTGCATGTGGACATTTGAACATGTGCTTCCATGTGGATTTAATCCAAACTTGTGTATTCTTATATATATGTAGACACTTAAACATGTATTTTTATGTGTTCCTTTTCTCGAACATAGTGACATGTTTCCATGTCCCTTATATTATGACCCCTTGGCCTATTTTGTGTGCCTCGTCTGTTCATATATATGCTTTCATATATGCATCATGGCCATAACACTTATCTCTTGATTTTTTATTTCACATCCAATTTACAATTCCATGAGGGACCTCATGCATCACCCATTCCTTCTTGGGTACCTTGATGGACATCATGCCCCATCCCCCCAATAGTTTAGTCATATTATATTCAGATTTGTTTATATATATATATATATATATATATATATATATATATATATATATATATATATATATATATATATTGCTATATCTATCTTGAAAACCTTGTGAATGCTATAACTAACATGCATCGTACATTACCAACTTATGTTGATCTATTTTATATTATGATGTCATGTATACACATTATATTGGTTTATCATGTAGATATCATATATTTTCAATATAACACACATGATGCATAATTTTATTTTGAGGACAGTTATTATAGAGTTTAATTAAGTCCCCTAAAAAGAGAGGTTATTCACAAGGGTTTTTCATAGATATCAAGCCATCATATTTCACTTAAAATGCATTTTTTAACATGTAAACATAGATTATAGAGTTCAGACTAAAGAAAATATTGTGAAATACAATCATACATAGATTAGTCTCAATTTTTCTTAGAAATAACACTTTTGAACAATAGAAAAATATACTACCAGGAGCGTAGTATGCTATAGTCCACCTACCATGATATTGTCCATTAGCTTCAAAAATAAAAAAATCTAGAATTATCAAAAAGGTACAGAAGATACAATTCAAAATTTCATAGTCTCAATCATAGATAATCATATACACTCAGTATATATTCAGTTTATACATAGAATTAAATAGGTTTGCTTAGATTGGGGGCATCATGCATGGCATGATCACTCCTGTTTAAATTTAATATATACAAAAACATAGATTACTATAACATAGTCTAGAATCCATATGCACATATATCAGGATTGGGGGCATGTATGTAGCATACTGTTTCCAAATGTTTAATTTTGCACCAGTTATCTCAACTGGAATGATAACTCCATGTCACTATCCATGTATATTTTAGACACCATGTACACAAGGATTATAATATATTAATTCCAAATTCCATCTAAAGTGTTGGCATTCTTGATTTCCTAAGTTCCTTGATAGCCCCTAAGCCATTTTACATTTCATATTTCCCAAGTGGCCCCTAATCCATTTTACATTTCAAAGTTCTCAAGTGGCCTAGAGCCATATTTTATAGCTTCATAACACCACACAATTTAAATTTTAGATTATTATACTACACATGGGTAGGAAATGATAGGGTCATGAATTAATTGAGTTCTTGAGTCACCTACATAAGAGGGTTCAACAACTCATCACTCTAATCCAAGTTATTCATAGTGTTTCTATTCAAATTTTGTTTTCAATTTCAAAGGATTAAGAAACTAAAAAAAGAATGGTCAAGGCTTGTGTACCTGGATAAAGTCTGCGCACCATAATCCAGACGCTGTGAGTACTCCTCTTTGGCTGTGGAGGAATGACACCTGCAAAGAGAAGAAGCTTGGACAAAAGAAGATGTTAAATAGACAAATGGTGGGTTGTCAAGCAAAAGCTTGATCCCAGAAGTATGAAAACTTCCTTAAGGGATATAAACCCACTAAATCAACAGAAAGAAATGTCTGATAAATAGCTGAATAATGAAGAACCGAAATGATAAAGAAATGGAATGAAAAAGAGAAGTAAAGACTTACTTGAGAGAAGCTGTCGGATTGATAACAGTCACCGGCGTCGGTAATCCTACCGGTGTCGATTGGTCAAGGTGCCGACGTCGGTTAATATACCGACGTCGGTGGGGGTAGTGACCGGCATCGGTCGGGGTCTTTAGACGAAGTCTGGTTAAGTCTGTGGTCCGTGGACAGAGTTTGGTCAGGGTCTGGGTTTATTTGAATAGTCTGTGGATAGAGTCTGATCAGGGTTTTGATCTATGGACAAAGTTTTGGGCTTGGTTGAATGGTCTGGGGTTTGAGTCTGAGAGTCAGGTTAAATGAGCAGAATGTATCATCTGAGAGAGGACGAGAGAAACAGGGAGGTGGACAAATCAAGATTTGGGTCTGGGTTGATTAACAATCTAGTCTAGGGAGATATTGCTTGAAAGAAATAACTGAAAAGAGAATAAGAACACAGACAATATACTTACCTGTGCCTTGTGGAAGGTGTGCTACCGATGATTCCCATACCTGCTGTTGATGTAGCTTGTATGGAGAACCTGTTGCTGAGGGAGAACCTTGAAACTCTTGCTGTACCTAAAGGAGAGAATGGGGGGTTTGATTGAGAGATTTCACAGATTGAGGGATAGTCCAAGACTAGGATTCATGATTTGCTTTTAGAGATTTTCTGATTTTTGATTCGAATCCTCAAAAGAGTTTAAAAGACTGGTTAAGTATAACCGATGTCGGCAATTCCACCGGTGTCGGTCGACACTTGGGCGACGTCGGTCGACACTTGGCCGACGTCGGCGGGGTTAGAATGGGCAAAACAAGCCACCAAGCCTGTTTTTCATCCGCCAAGTGCCCTATCTATTGGAAAATGCCGAGGGTTGTGCTAAATACGCATGAGAGTTTGTTAGGAGGTTAGAAGAATTAGGAATAGATCTTGAGTGAGTCATAGGAGGAGAATTAGTCCAAGGTGAGGTGTCCCAGGCGAGGTGTCATGGGTGAGGTGTCCAAGGAGGGGGGTTAATTAAAAATAAATTAATTATTTTAAATTAGTAATTATTAGGAATGGGTTAGGAATGGACTAAGGGGGAAAGTGACCAAGGGTTAGACACTTTTTAGGTGTCTACATTTGCCCCTTTTTGTCTTGTTGATTGTTTAAAGCAAACTGCAAGACAAAAATAGGAGTTGGTTGCCCCAAGTATGGGATAAAGTTGATTTTGTGAACTGCAAGATGAAAATAGGTGAGAGTTGGTTGCCTGATTATGGATGAGGTAGAAGGGTTGGTTGTCCCAATTATGGATGAGGTATCCCCCCTCAAAGTAGGAGTCGAGAGAAAGGAACCTGGAATCGGGTGCTGATTTGACAGATAATGGATGAAAAAGGTGAAGAGAGAGTGAGAACGCTACAAAAGTTGTGATTGCGTGCATACTATGTCACGAGGATAGTCGGGTCAAATTGTCGCAGGTCAAAGGTCAAGGAGTGCCAAAATTAAAAGAACCAGGCCCCAACATTAGTCGTAGCTGATCGGGTTATTCAATCGAGGCTGAAGCTCCAATGGTCATCATGTTCCAAGTATCCCAAGCTTAGGAAGTGCTCTCGAAAACATGAAAAAGTCACAAGTAGTGCGGATCAATTGGCTTACGATCCTATACTTGTGAAGGTAAAAAGTGTGCGCACAATTTTGCTAACCAGTCGTGAGGTAGCATACATGCAAAAACAACCAAGGCAAACGCTTTGGAAGTGGTCGCAGTTTAGGAGATGGGCATGATCTCCAATGTCTGGTAGTCGATGGATGGATGCAAAAGTGATCTAAATGTGCCCCAAGGGGCCAAAATGACATGGTCTGAAGGACTTGACTTGATTAGGGACATGATTTTGGTCATTTTGAAGAGGGGATGAAGTTTTTAAGGCCACCGACATCGGTAATATAACTGATGCCGGTGTCCAAAAGAGACCGACGTCAGTGGAAATCGGCCGACGTCGACTGGTTAGGGCACACAGATGCCGACGTCGGCGGCCTGCCAAATCCAACAAAACCAGATTGGTGACCCACCAAAAGTCATTTGCTATTTGATTGAGAGAGAAAAAGAGCTCTGGAATTTGTTGAGTGAAAGTGACCCAGAGCTGACCAAGGAGTGGTGCGAGGTGGCAGAGGAGCATTGGTGGAGAGAAGGAGTTGATTGGACACCACAGGGACACGTTTGAGTCAGCAAGAGCGTGCAGAGCCACTGGGACAGAAGAGATGGCAGAGGGGAGTAGAGGACCCATGGGAGGTCCACCACTAGCGGCACCCATCGTGCCACCATGTCGGCAACGCCGGGACGAGGTAGGAGAGTCTTTGAACCTCAATTTGATTGATTTTGGTTTTGAATTTGTTTTTGAAATTTTTGTTGTTTTAGACATAAATTAAGGGGGAGGGTAGCTAGGAAGGTGGGTAGGTTGTCTAGGAGAGCTTAGGAGTCATTTAGGAGGGTTTTGGGGGGTGTAGGGAGTTAAATTGGGGAAGCCCTAAAAATTAGGGCTCGCCCCGTTCGGCCCTTGGGTCGAACCAGTCACCGAGATCGGCGACCCCGCCGACATCGATCGACCAGCTACCAACGTCAGTCACTGACCTACCGACGTCGGTCAGTAAGTGACCGATGTCAGTTAGGTAAGTGCCGTCACTGGCAAGCTAACAGATGTCGGTGGTTGCCTAGTCAGAAATGGTTCTGAAAAATGGTCAAGTCGAGAGGTCGAAGCTATGCCAAGGGCTTCCTGGGTGTCGGGTTAGGTATAGATAGTCAGAATAGTGGGTAAAATAGGAAAAGTAGGAATAATGTTAACATGAAAGTGTCTACGGATGGATGCAGGCGAGGCAGACCTTGATGCTGTGGGATCGCCTCCCGACCTTGCTGACGCAGATGCACAGAGGCGTGTCCGTCGAGGAGTGGGCGCAGATGAGTGCAGTCAGACTAGGTGGGCTGAGATGCTACTGCAAAGTGGTGAGGGAGGTGAGCCTCATGGTGGCTTTGATCAAGCGGTGGGACCATGCCACCAACACCTTCCACCTGCCTACGGGCGAGATGACGGTCACGGTTGAGGACGTGTATCATATTTTGTGGCTACCGGTGCACGGAGTAGACTTGTATGCGTGCTTGAGAGAGGTGCATGACATTCACATGGTTACGATGTTTGGAGAGCATGTCATGGAGACGAGCTACCACTTAGCAAGTTTTGCATATGAGCCGTTGTATGCGGTGGATGAGGACGCACATCGGCTGGCCATCCTGATGATGATTGGCATCACAGTGTATGCATTGCCGGATGCAGAGGGCGACAAGTTTCTGATTGCTATGATCAGAGTTTTATTGGAGATGATAGAGCAGTGGACAGTGTTCCCCTGGGCACCCGTGTTTTTGGCCCAGGTGTACAGAGAGCTGTGGGGTATCAGCCGGCGGCGGTGGTACAGTCTATGTGTGGGGCACCTGCTACATTGTTGGGCATACGAGCACATAGTGGTTACACGACCTCTTGGCCTCCCAGTAGCGATTCAGGCCAGCTTCAAAGTTGGATTCAGATGATGGCACGAGGTTATGGCATAGACATGAGTGGATGGAGTGGTCAGGGACATTGACTACTACAGAGGGGTACTAGAGGCCCTGATTCCTACAGACATCGTCTGGAGACCATACTTGGTCTATCCAGCATTCAGAGACCAGGGAGAGTAGCTGGTTGGTATTCAGAGCAGGCACTGAGTCAGAGACAGATGAGCTGGTGAGCTCGAGAGGATCCCTGTAGAGAGAGAGCAACGCCAGTATGGGCTATTACAGGATGTGCCTCCCGCCTTCCCATAGTATAGGTGGGATGACATAGAGGCACCGATCCCACTTCTAGAGGAGACAGAGGAGCCCAATTTTGAGGAGTTGCCAACAGGACCTGGGATAGCCGACCCAGGGTGCACAGAGGCCTACACGGCATGGTGGGCAAGGCAGTATCGAGGTATACAGGTGGGTCCCCAGCCAGATCTATAGGCTGTCACGAGGGAGCGGGATACAGCCTGTAAAGAGAGGGACACTGCATGGGAGGAGAGAGACGCGGCTCAGGCCCAAGTCTCAATTTCACTGGGATAGCTAGCAGGAGTCACAGGGCAGCTGACGGAGATGACAGGTCAGGTGGTAGCATTGACAGCGCAGGTCACTCTGTTACAGGGACAGCTGGCAGCAGCCCAGGCACAGGCAGTGGCAGGGCATAGTTTTGGAGGGCAGGGCCCACTGTAGCAGCCGTCATTTTCACAGGGGGCAGGACCATCAGTATCAGTGCACCGAGGTCAGCCATAGCCACAGGGGTCAAGACAGGCCATAGGAGTAGGGCAGATGGGTCCACCACAGACTGTATCTATGGTTAGATACACTAATGCGCTGGATGAGATCGCGTATTATGAGAGAGCCATCAGAGGGTTCCCTCATATATAGCGATACTCGGAGATGAGGGCAGAGCAGAGCCGACAGAGATCGATGTCTCGAGTGATGGCTTCAGGGTCGCGTAGACGGCAGAGATCAGAGGGAGGAGAGGATACAGCCTCTTCTCGGCCACCACCACCACCACAGCCACAACCTTGAGGGCAGCCCTAGAGTTGTACTATTTTTGATGTATATACCGGCCTGCAAGCTGAAGACGAGAGATGTATGATGAGAGAGAGAGACAGACACAGGTTGTGTCTTTTTTGTATAAAACTATTTTTGATATATATATGATGAGATTTTAGCTATTGATGTGTTTATGGAAATATTTATAGATGTTTAATTTTTGCAGTATTTTTTATGTGTTTCATGATGCATGTTTTGATATGATATATATGATGATTATGTTATGATGATGCTAATGATTAATGTGATGATGACAATGTTTATGAAATGGTTATATGATGATGACTTTAGATTAGATGATGATAGATGTGATAGATATGATATTGAATGTTTAACTTGTGGATGATGCGAATGTTTAATGAGTTATGATAGATGAAATTTATGACTAATGACTTATGATGTTATAATGAAAATGAGAGTATACTAATGATTATGTGAATATATTATTGACTTTGATGTGATTGACAGGTGACGAGAGAAGGAGATGGAAGAAAGTGACGAAGAAAGTGGCCGAGCTAACCCCAGAAGACCCCATGTCAACTGAGTGTTACCTACATAGCCCTTGTCGTCAGGGCCTTAGGCCAATGTAGTTCTCCCAAGAAGGGAGGAAAAAGATCGAAGAGGTTGATTTTTGGTCATGATAAAGATATAGCATTTCCCATATGTCTAAGGGTACATGCTTGAAATGATAAGGAGAAGATGATGCTACAGCATTTTCCAAATGGTGTAAGTTGTAACATTGGTCGGGGTCTTTCATCCCTAGCAACTATCCATATTCGTGATGGATGTTGGCTGAGAATGAATTGAGGTCTATTTATGTTTCAGCAAGTATTGATTTATGTTTAACATAAATTGTGTCAGGTCGATAGTTTCCATGTGTTCGATGTCAATGGAAACCATAATGATTAGGCTATGTGGATGGTTTAAAAAGAGTCAGATTAAGTCATTTTGACAAATGATGTGAATGAATGTGACCAAAGTATAGGCAGAAAGTAAAAGGCATAAGTGCCCTTTTATTGACAAGGACCAAAAAGACAACATAGATAGGGGTTGTTAGAACAAAGAGCCCCATTTATGCATTGCATCATTGACCATAGTTATGTTAGAGCGGTAATCAAATCCATTTTGACATTAAAGTGAGCTCGAAGTCCCTTAAGAAAAGGGTAACCCATTTTAGAGTATGGAGAACTTTGCCCCTTTTTATAGGAGACCCTAAGACAACTACCAGTCAAGTCCATGACCCAGGTTTTTTTTTTTTTTTTTTTTTTTTTTTAGAGAGAGTGGACTGATCAATGCGGACAGTCCACATAAAGATGTCATTTGTTTGGTGGTCATTTGTGAAGCTGATCGATGCGGGAAGCTTCTAAGAAAGTGCTGTTTGTAGCAAGATTTAGTCATAGCCATCCTTCGAGGGAGTGGTCTATACTTTTGCTTTATAGATTTAAGGGGTTTTGAATAGCTGTCCTTCGAGGGAGCAGTCTATTAGCTACAGCAATTATAGTGCAGCTGTCCTTCAAGGGAGCAGTCTGCTTTTTGATTTGATTTTGTGACCTTGGATATTTTGACATCAATTTATTTAGTTTTGACAGAATATTGAGTCATGGACAAGACTTATAGAAGGTCAAGGGCTCCCTTTTATTAGGACGAAGCATCCATACATCATAAAAGAGTTGTAGAGGAGTTTGTTAAGGAAAAAAGGGTGAAATAGATTAAGGATTAAAAGGACAAGGATTGCTCAAGGGACGAGCTCAAGTTAATTGTCAAGTGGATGAGTACTCGACTAACAGTAGAATGGTCGTAGATGCAAAGCATTAAGAGGCTCAAGTTTTAGTCAGCCTTCAAGAGAAGACAGACGATAAGTCCCTGATCCATATTTTTGCGTGATGATATAAGGTCCGAGCCAATTAGGAGCAAATTTGCCTTGTTTACTCCATTCCATATTGGTCACATGTTGGTTCTCTTTGAGGACGAGGTCTTCGATATTGAAATCTCATTCTCTCAGAGTTTTATTATAGGCGCATTTGATGCGATTTTGATAGACGTGGAGATGATTGAGGGCATCGAGATGACGCTCGTCGAGTAACTCAAGTTGAGCTAATCAATCTTGATAAAAGTCATCATTAGAAAGAATGTCATGGAGTGAAATGTGAAGAGACAGGATTTGTACTTCGAGAGGTAGGACAGCCTCTGATCCGTACACTAGAGAAAAAGGAGTAGCACCCATAGAGGTTCGGATGCTAGTGCGGTAGGCCCACAAAGCGAAGGGTATTTGAACGTGCCAATCCCTTCCAGTGTTGTTGACCACCTTCATGAGAATTTTGGTTAGGGTTTTGTTAGAAGCCTCGGCCTACCCATTTGCTTGTGGGTAGTAAGGCGAAGAAAAGATGAGTTTAATGCCGAAAGAGTCACAGAGTTTTTGAACAGTCTTGTTTTTAAAGGACTTGCCATTGTCGGTGATGATTCTATGAGGTACACCGAAATGACATATGATGTGGGTGTTGATGAAGTTGACAATCTTGTCAGCTTTTGTGGAGATGAGAGGGATAGCTTCCACCCACTTGGTGAAATATTCGGTGGCAGTGATGATAGATTGATGACGAAGAGACGAATGAGGGTTAATCTCGCCGATGAGATCTAAGCCCCATTGTGAAAAAGGCCAAAAATCCTGAGCAACTTGTAAGGCGTGACTAGGGAGATGAAGCAAGTTAGCATGCTGCTGACACTTGATGCAACGCCAAACATAATCACTACAGTCTTGATGAAGAGTGGGCCAATAATAACCCAGGCAAAGGATGCGCTTGGCAACCGAGTTACCACTGAAGTGTCCACCACAAATCCCATCATGGGCTTGTTTGACAGCATGAGAAGCTTCAGTGGAATTTAAACAGCGAAGAAGAAGGCCGTCAAAAACTCTTTTATAGAGAAGGCCCCCTAGCATGGTATAGCGAGCGGTGCGCTTGATGAAAGCCCGCCGCACATTGTTAGAGAGGTTGGGAGGAATGAGAGAATGAGTCAAGTAGTCCTCAAGTTTTTTATACTAAACATCTTGTGAACTAGAGTCTATGGTGTGGACGAGATTGATGTCAGTGGAAATGTATGAAGGCAATGGCACACGATGTACCATGACATAAATTCTTGATGAGGATGATGATGATGAAGGAATATGAGAGGCAAGTGAAGCCATGGTGTCAGCAAATTTATTCGTCGATCGAGGAACAGTCTGCAATAAGTGATGGTCGAAAGATGCTAGAAGAGTGTCAACACGGTGCTTGTATCTTTGTAAAATTTCATTTTTACAAAGATATGAACCATTGATTTGATTGACGACAAGTTGTGAGTCACCAAAGATGCTGATGGTCTTGATGTTTAAAGAAAGGGCGGTTTGAAGTCCCAAAATTAAGGCTTCGTATTCGGCCATATTATTGGTACATTCAAAGTCAAGTTTGAAAGACAGGGGCATGGGTTCACCTTCATATGGAATGAGGATGACCCCCACACCCCCACCGAGTTGACATTTAGAGCTGTCGAAAAACATTGTCATTTGGTAGAATGTGTCATCAGTCGAGAGGGTGGCGATAGATTCAACGAGAAACTCGCACTGAGAAGGTTGATTGTCGAGAAGAGGGGCATCTGCTAGTTGGTCAGTGATTGTTTGTCCTTTGATAGATTTTTGCTGAACAAATTCTAAGTCAAATTCAGCAAGAAGCATGAGCCAACGAGCCATACGCTGGTTTTGATAAGGTTTGGAATGCATGTATTTGAGGGGATCAGTGTGAGTGACGACAAAGGTTTTGTGATTGAGAAGATAATGACGGAGCTTGGTAGTGGCAAAGACTAATGCCAAATAGAGTTTCTTGGTATGAGTATACCGAGTTTCATAATCGACAAGTGTTTGGCTTATGTAATAGACTGCTTGCTCACGGTGTTGCTCGTCTCGATGCACGATCATGGCACCTAATGAATGATTGGTTGCAGATATGTAGAGGTAGAAGGGTTGGTCGTATTTTGGTGGAATAAGGACTGGTGGAGAAACCAAATAGCTTTTAAGGGCTTCAAAGGCCTCTTGGCAATCCTTATCCCATTTAAAAGAGATGTCCTTCTTGAGGAGGTGATGAAAGGGCTGGCAACAGTCAGAAAGCTGCGAAATGAAACGGTGAATGGATTAGAGCTTTCCCTGTAGGCTGTGGAGTTGCTTGAGATTAGTTGGAGGTGGCATTTCGAGGATAGCGTGGATTTTGGCAGGATCTATCTTGATGCCACGAAAAGAGACAATGAATCCCAGGAGCTTTCCTGAGAGGACCCCAAAGACACATTTCTTGGGGTTAAGACGGACTTGGTAATGAAGAAGGTGAGAGAAGATGATTTTGAGGATAGTTAAATGGTCACGACGAAGCTTGGATTTGCCAAGCAGGTCATCGACATAGTCCTCCATGATTTTGTGGAGAAGATCGTGAAAGATATAAGTCATGGCATGCTGATATGTGGCGCTTGCATTTTTTAGACCAAAAGGCATGACTCGATAGCAGAAAGTTCTCGAAGGGGTAATGAAGGTGGTTTTGTGCTGATCTTCTGGCGCAATCAGGATTTCATTGTATCCTAAAAATCCATCCATGAGTGATAACATCTCATGGCCAGCCGTAAGATCAACAAGTTGGTCAATGTTTGGAAGAGGAAAGTTGTCTTTGGGACAGGCCAGGTTAAGGTCACGATAGTCTGTGCAGATCCAGATCCCCTCAATCACCTTGGTGATAGGAACGATGTTAGAGACCCACTGTGGATAATTGATGGGTTGAATGAAGGAGACAGAAAGAAGGCATTGAAGCTCTTCTTTGACAAGAAGTGCAACACGAGGATGCATTTTGCGAAGCTTTTGCCTAACAGACTTAGCCTCTGGGTTTGTGACAATGTTATGAGTGGTAATGTTAGGGTCGATGCTAGGCATATCGGCGTAGGTCCAGGCAAAGGCTTTGCGATTGTCGGAGAGAAATGTGGTATAATCGATTTGCTCCTGAGTGTCTAAAGACTGACCAATCTTTAAGACTTGAGGAACATCAGAAGATGAAAGGTTAATGTCAATGGTTGATTCATTTAACATAACCTATGTTTCAAAAGGGAGGGAGCGCTGAATGAAAGAATCGTCAGCACCCATATATGTAAGAATGGCGTCGTCATCTATGCAGTGGACTGTGTTGATGGTTGCCGATTCATCGTCTATCATGCTGGGATAAACGAGAGGGAGAGACTTAGGAACCCCATTGAGTTGATAGGTTAGGGGTTCCAAGCGGATGGTGTTTATGCAAAAAAAACTAGGAGGGATGGAAACCACCGACTCCATAAGTGAGGAAGGAAGAATAGGCGAGTCTAGAAAAAATTGGTCGATGTCTAGTTCAGGGGAAAGGTTTGTGGAAGCCTCAGTGGGTTCTTGGAAACCCAGTCCATACCGTTTCTTTGCATTATCGTCATTGGGTGTTTCGACAGGCCGATGGGAGCCTTGTTCGTAACGTCCAAAGCCGAAACCCTTCCATGCACACCTATAAAGATAGGTATGTGCAAAGGTGGGGTTGCTAAGAAAGGAGAAATCTGATGTGAAGATTTGAGGTGAGGAAGAAGGATTTGATTCAGTTTGGGCTTGATCAAGCCCCCCATAGACGAGATTGGTGCGAAGGCTAGGAGGACCATAAGGAATGACCATTCCGATCCGACAGTCATAGTTTGGGTTTTGATAAAGTTGTCCATACTCTTGAGGAGTCTGGAACATGTCTAGAGTAAGGAGACGATATTCTCCTAGTGAAAGTCTTTGGAAGATGTCGTCCATAGGGTCCTTGGTTGGTAATTAAGAAGATGATGTGGTGGAGACCGCTGTTTGCGTACTAGTTGACGCTTCTACAGATGGAGATGATGTTCGGGTTGATGCCTTGAGTGGGATAAGAATGTCGTTTGGGCTATAGGTCGTGTTACAGGTTTTAAAAGGGGATGGGTCGGCAGGAATGACATGGACTTGTTTGTTGTGTTCAAATTTGACACAACAGTGAAGTGTTGAAGGGATGCAAGCCATGGCACGGATCCAAGGTCACCCTAAGAGGATGTTGTATTGGAATTATCCTTCAATGATGTAGAAGAGCTCTAGGATTGTGCGTGGACCAACACAGATGTGGAGGACAACAGTGCTGATAGTGTTAGCAGTTGTGTCATTAAATGATCTAAGGATTGCGTCAGTTTTTGATACGCAATTCTTGGGAAGGGCTAATTGGTCAAAGGCGTGGGAGGAAATGATATTAATGCTAGCGCCCCCATCAATCATAACTCATTTAATACAGGTTCGATCAACGTAGGCTGTGATGAAAAGGGTGGCGCCTGATCTTCCTCGGTAGAGTTAGGAATCTCAGAATTACTGAAAGTGATGGAGGCGACAGGGGATAAAGAATGGACTAAGGCAGCAAGTGGTTGAGGGTCTTCAGGTTGAACCTCAGCTGCCTGTAAGGCTTTGATTAGAGCCTGGCAATGTTGGGGGGAGCTTTGAATAAGGTCATATAGGGTCATCTTCACAGGCGTTTGGTGAAGTTGTTTTATCATAGATTTTGTGATTGCCTCTGAAGAAGTGGGTTGGGACGCACCTAAGATGGAAATCTTGGGTTTTGGTGGTTGTGGTGCCTGGACAAAAGGATAGGTCCAAGGAATAGCGGCTTTTTCTTTCGCTTTGTCCTTCTGTGACCTAGTGGTTACATGAATGGTGTTGATTTCGAAGATAGTAGGTGAAGAAGGGGTTATGGTCTGTTGGCGAGATGTTGATGCGGTTGATGAGGTTGGATGGGAAGGTGACAAGGGTTGGTCAAGAGTGTCCTCAAGGAGAAGAGTGTCTTTCTCCATAAAGCGGCGAACGACTGCCTTGAGGGCACAACAAGTCTCGGTATCGTGTCCTGGTGTGCGATGGTATAAACAAATCTTTGTATCATCAAACCAAGACGGTTTTGACCCGAGAGGTTGGAATGGCTTGATGGCAGGAAGGGTAATGCTAGAGGTTTGCAAAAGTTGGCACAATATCAAAGCGTATGAACCTTCTAAGGGGTCCATGCTTGTTGATGCATGACGCACTGGTGACTTCTGCTTGGGGGATGCTGAAGAAGGTTTTCGTACCACCTTTTGGGTTAGTGGTGCGGTGACAGGTGAAGATGGCACTTTCTTTGTGAGAGGTGCCAAATTTTTGAGAGGGGGTTGACTTGTTGTTGGTGAAGGAAGTAATGGAGGCAATTTGTGTTGGTTAAGAGTCGGAGTAGGAAGCACGCCGAGTAGGGTAGAAGGATGAGGACCTAAGATGGAGGGTAATGTTGAGGGTGGAGGAGGGGTTCGTCTTTGTGGTTTGGCAGTCTTCTTTGGCTTGGTTGGAAGACCACTTTTGGTCAAGGTTTGGTTCAAGTCCACCTTCACTTGCGGGTGAGTGAGGGTAGAGAGAGGACGAATGCCAAGTGACTTGATCGGTTTGGATTGGGTAGATGCAGGTTTAGAAGTGGGGATTTGGTCTTTGTTTGGAGTCTTGGATGATTCTACCTTGGGAGGATTGGTAGCATGAGATGAAAGGGCACGAGAATGTTGAAGAACTTTAAGATGTTTCCACAATCTCCGATGCTCCACTTTCCTTGAAGGGAGAAGTTCTAATTTCTCCACTAGTCGGGAAAATGGTTGGGAGGACGTTGGATGAAGTTGGGATCCTTGAGAAGATGTGTTAGATGTAGCAGTAGTTTCAGACCCAAGGCATGTGGGAGTTATAACTGTATTGTCATTGGTCGAGGAAGATGGAGAGTCAGGTTCTTCTATTGGTGGAGAAGGAACAGGAGAGTGTGACTCCTCAAGCGGATAAAGGGCAGGAATTATGGTGCCCTCCACTTATGGTCGAGGAGTGGGTAAGGTCAGGTATTCCATAGGTAGAAGAAAAGAGGATGGTGAGACCGGTGGCGCCGATAAGGTTGAGGCGTCCTCCAGGATGAGGGAGGTTGATGGAGAACTGATCGGGGAAAGAGGTTCGTCCACACGTGATGGACTGGTAGATGGGTTAACCTCTTGAGATTGATTGGGGATGAAAGGTGAGACCGTATTGACCGTTCGAATATCATGTTCATGCGTGTTGTCAATTAAGGTCTGGACATTATTTTGGGTCAGTGGATGGTTGGGGAATGGTTGCTTGAATATGTCGATGCCCTGGTTTGGAGGTGCATTAGGATTATCTAGAACAAGCTCTCCCTTTTCAAGCATATCCTGGACTATGTTTTTGAAGGTTTCACAATTTTTCGTATCATGACCTTTGACACGGTGGAAATTACAGAAGTCATTTTCCCTATACCACTCAGGGATGGCGCGTGAGGGATCAAATTGTGGCGGTGGTCGAATTTGGGGAAGGTTGAGAATCCCCTGTTTAACAAGCTTTTCCAGTATAGATGCGTAAGATTCTCCAAGAGGAGTATATTGTCTTTGCACGTATCTTTGCTAGAATTGACGGGTGGCACTCTGAGATGTTGATGGCTTAGGTTGATTAGATGAAGAAGATGAAGGTCTAACAGCCACAGCGTTAGCTGAAGTTTTAGACTTAGGATTTGACGATGAAGGCTTAGAAGAAGAAGAATCATTAGTCTTAGAGTTGGGGTTCTTGCTCCGCAACTTGACTTTGTTCTCCTCGATGGCACGTAATTCAAGTTTATGGGCCATCGTGAAGGCTTCGTCAAAGGTACGGAAGGTCTGAACCCTTAAAGTGGAAGAAATGTGTTTGGCGCAAGCTCGTGAGAATAGTTCAATAAGTTCAATTTGGGGTAAGGAAAAGGAGAGTTGATTGATAAGGCCTCTCCAACGAGCAACGAAGTCAGCTACTGATTCGTCCTCAAATTGGTGGATAGTGTAAAGGTCTATGATAGAAACCTTTTTGGTGATATTAATGGAGAAATGGTCAAGAAAGAGCTGAGCCAGTTGTGTAAATGAGAAGAGGGAATGGGTGGCAATGGAGTTGTACCAGTCGAGTGCATCGCCAGAAAGGGACATAGGAAATGTGTGCAAGATCAATGCGTCGTCATGGGCGATAAGGTAATAGGCATGTCTAAATGCCCGTAAGTGTTGTTGTGGGTCTTCCTTGCTTTGAAAGCGAGAAAATTTGGGAAGCTCCCACTGGCTAGGGTATGGTCTAATTGGAACGGAAGGATGAATAGGCTCATTGCAAATTTGCTCATATGAAAGAGCATTGCGTGAGCCGGAAATGGAAGTCTCTAAGCTAGACATTTTATCCATCAGCATTTTGATGATATCTGCTGACGGATTCGTAGGTGGAGCGCCCCCTAGATTATAAGGCGCTTGAAAGATATTTAGAGGGGCGTATCACGTGGATGGTTGCATAGATGCAACATATGGATAGCTGGTTATGGGAGCAAAAGTTGGGGCCAATGGCACTTGTGTTATGGGGTTGGTTGGCACAAGTTGGATAGGAGCCGTCAAGGATGGTTGAGGCGTGGCTATGCTTGTTGATGGGTAAACGGTTACTCTTGTATTTATTGGTGCAAGAGTAAGGGGAATAAAGACTAAAAGGTTTTGGAAAGGTGTGGGGTTTGGTTGAGTGACTTGAGGTTGAGGGAGTATCGGAACCCCCATGGAGGTAGGTTTAGATGGAGAGGTTACATTCTGAAGGTAAGACACGGTTGGGTTATTGGTAGAGGTATTGTCTAATGGTTGAATGGTCGGTGCGGTTGATGTGATTCTTGTGTCAATTAAGGAAGTCGGCATCCCATAGATTGGGTTGCCTAGGGAGTCTCGCGTTTGGCTATTCGTGAGATAGTGTTGTAAGGCTTTGACGTTAAGGTCCAAGAATCGTGCAAAGTCTTGGTCCCCTTCTGGAACGATAGGAGTTTGAGGCGGGGTTGGGCGAGTAGGAGTTCTTTCAGTTTCTGAGTTGAAATCCATTATAGGACTAGTTATAGATGGTGAGGGTGGAAGCGGTTGTTGACTAGCATGGTCAAGAAGGGCCTTGGTTTGACTGCGTGTCAAAACCATTCAAGGCAAGGAAGGGTCAGGTTTCAGAAAACTGTGTTCTGTCAGTCTCAGAAAACCAGAATGGATGCTTAGACAGTCAAAAAGCTAGATTTTATGCTTGCTGTTTTTGGAAAAAAGAAAATAGACATAGACCGATGTCGGTATAAAAACTGATGTCGGTGAAGGAGACTGCCGATGTCGGTCAGATGACCGATGCCGGTACAGAAAAGTTGCCGACATCGGTTACAGGACCGATGTCAGTTTTTGTGTTTTCCAAAAACTCAGAAAAAAAGTTTTTGGAAATGGAGAAGACGTCCTTACCAGCTCAAAAAAGACAGATAAAAATAGAAAATATGATGATGACAGACAGAGCCTAGCGTTAAGTCCCTAGAAACAATTTTATTAAGATCGTGTGGCTTATGCCTTAATATGATGTTTGAGGAAGTTGGCTGTAAGAAGGATCCTAGAATAGGCAATCTAAAGATGGTTTCAGGTATGTTAAGGCGCTCAAAAATCTGTATTAGCTTTCGTACAAGCCTGGTGCTAAGGAGCAAGCTCCCCTCACTTCACGATTCCAGTGGTTAGCTGGTTTCGCTTAGCCAAAATATACTTTCACTATAGTTTAGACTCTGCCAGAGAACAGAGTTGGCTTTCCCCTTGGTGGTGAAATCCAAGTAGGATTGCCGGGTTGGGTAAGGTTGTCTGCTGGGTGATGAAATCCCAGTCGGGCCTTGTCTCAAATGAGTTTGATGTTTTATTGAGTGCACGTGGTCTGGTAGTGTAACATCAAGTGATCTACGGTTTATTCAATATGCGTTTGAC
The DNA here is from genome assembly GCA_037957365.1 of Torreya grandis. Classification (NCBI taxonomy): domain Eukaryota; kingdom Viridiplantae; phylum Streptophyta; class Pinopsida; order Cupressales; family Taxaceae; genus Torreya; species Torreya grandis. The sequence continues at coordinate 2,392,687 of JARHVA010000778.1, forward strand.
TAATTACTAAGTGTGGACTAGAAAGATGCAAGAAAGCAAGAAATGAAATGCAGTAAGTTTTAAAGCCCCAAAATTGAAATATTGAATTGGAATGAAGACAAGTTAGAGAAAGGGTTGAAGAAAATGATTTTCTTACTAGTCTAGAAAATGCAAGAAAAAGGAAGAAAGAGTTCTTTTTATTTCCTGCTTATGATTTTTTTTTTTTTTAGAAAAGAAGAGAGAGGTGAAGGTTAAGAAGCCTAATGCAACTAAATGAACAAAGAAGAAAGGGAACCCAAGGAAGGCCCTAAAGGGGTCCCACCGGGCGTGCCAGAATGTTTCTATTCAAATTTTGTTTTCAATTTCAAAGGATTAAGAAACTAAAGAAATAATGGTCAAGGCTTGTGTACCTGGATAAAGTCTGCGCACCGTAATCCAGACGCTGTGAGTACTCCTCTTTGGCTATGGAGGAATGACACCTGCAAAGAGAAGAAGCTTGGACAAAAGAAGATGTTAAATAGACAAATGGTGGGTTGTCAAGCAAAAGCTTGATCCCAGAAGTATGAAAACTTCCTTAAGGGATATAAACCCACTAAATCAACAGAAAGAAATGTCTGATAAATAGCTGAATAATGAAGAACCGAAATGATAAAGAAATGGAATGAAAAAGAGAAGTAAAGACTTACTTGAGAGAAGCTGTCGGATTGATAACAGTCACCGGCGTCGGTAATCCTACCGGCGTCGGTTGGTCAAGGTGCCGATGTCGGTTAATATGCCGACGTCGGTGGGGGTAGTGACCAGCGTCGATCGGGGTCTTTAGACGAAGTCTGGTTAAGTCTGTGGTCCGTGTATAGAGTTTGGTCAGGGTCTGGGTTTATTTGAATAGTCTGTGGACATAGTCTGATTAGGGTTTTGATCTATGGACAAAGTTTTGGGCTTGGTTGAATGGTCTGGGGTCTGAGTCTGAGAGTCGGGTTAAATGGGTAGAATGTATGATCTGAGAGAGGACAGGAGAAACAGGGAGGTGGACAAATCAAGATTCAGGTCTGGGTTGATTAACAGTCTAGTCTAGGGAGATATTGCTTGAAAGAAATAACTGAAAAGAGAATAAGAACACAGACAATATACTTACCTGTGCCTTGTGGAAGGTGTGCTACCGATGATTCCCATACCTATTGTTAATGTAGCTTGTATGGAGAACCTGTTGCTGAGGGAGAACCTTGAAACTCTTGCTGCACCTGAAGGAGAGAATGGGGGGTTTGATTGAGAGATTTGGAAGATTGACGGATAGTCCAAGACTAGGATTCCTGATTTGCTTTCAAAGATTTTCTGATTTCTGATTCGGATCCTCAAAAGAGTTTGAAAGACTAGTTAAGTATAACTGACGTCGGCGATTCCGCCGGCATCGGTCGACACTTGGCCGACGTCGGTGGGGTTAGAACGGGAAAAACAAGCCACCAAGCCCGTTTTTCATCCGCCAAGTGCCCTATCTATTGGAAAATGCCAAGGGTTGTGCTAAATACGCACGAGAGTTTGTTAGGAGGTTAGAAGAATTAGGAATAGATCTTGAGTGAGTTATAGGAGGAGAATTAGTCCAAGGTGAGGTGTCCCAGGCGAGGTGTCATGGGTGAGGTGTCCAAGGAGGGGGGTTAATTAAAAATAAATTAATTATTTTAAATTAGTAATTATTAGGAATGGGTTAGGAATGGACTAAGGGGGAAAGTGACCAAGGGTTAGACACTTTTTAGGTGTCTACACATAGATTATGATCTATCAAACATGGGTAGGCAATTATGTAGACAAGTTAATATTGAGTTATTGAGCCAACCACACATGTGGATTGTGCAAGTCATTAACTCAGTCTAATTTATTAACCATTTGATCACCATCTACACACAAGGCTTCACTAGGTTTTTACATTGGTTCATGTAACTAATGAGGTGTATTCATTCTTTTCTTCTCTCACACATCTCTTTACTCAATTTTGTATTTAATTTTAATATTTATTAAGTAAATATGTATTCACATATGTTTTATTTACAAGACATGTAATAAATCACATTTCACAAACTCAGACCCACATTCGTGGGCTTCACCTCATAGGTAAGTCTAGGTACGTTTCTCTTTCCTTTAACCTAGTCATTTTGCTTTGTTACATTTCTAGAATAAAGCAGGTAATGTAGTCATAAATAATGTCATTTTAATGCAATTAATATCACTTGATACCACCCTATTCTTAGCTTATCCCTAGACATATCTTAGGGCCACTTTTGATCCTTTTCCAACTTCTATACACATCTAACCTATGCCCAAACATAGCAAGATCCACATTGAATCATCACCTAGGCATCCCCAATCCTTTTTCACATGTGTTATCCACTTGGACAATAGTGCAGCCCCATTATTCTATAGTGTGGTGCATTATTAGCAAAGGGGGTAGTGTTATTGACCCTTAACTTCCCTTTCCCCTAACAGACATCTTTCCACTTCCTAAATCATCTTAATGTCGTCCTAGACTCATTTCATGTCTCTAAAATCATCACAACACTATATAAAGACCACCTTCATTCATTTATCATAGATATGGAAATTATCATGAACAAGCTCTGAAATAATAATGAAAATTAAGATTATTGATCCTTATTTATCCCTATTTTTACATACATCCATCTATAACAACTCATAACTCAATTTTACTCAAGTTTTCAATTTCAATTTATGCTCAAAAGCATTTAAATTGGCATTAATACTCAAGATAATAGAATCACTCTCACTTGCACCAATACTTAGATTGGGAAAACTACATCAAGATTGATCCCCTTTGTGGTATTGGTATGTAGGTAGTGCTCAACACATGGGATGTTGAGGTCACACCCAATCTACCTTACTAACACCACTCTCCTTCCATTTGTGTTCATAAAATCCCTAGAAAACATGGAGACCTAGGGTTTCATAGTGAAATAATTCAAATCATAGATGATCTAGGTTTTAGTCATTTATGCACAGGCTTCCTAAAATAGAGTAAAATTCTATACAAAATTTCACTACTTCACCTATATAGGGTCATTAGCACTCCACAAAAAGTATATAGCACAGTGTGTTAATGGAAAAGAGGATCTTGCCATTTTTTAAAGAGGTTTTTAACACATATTCTCCACTGATGATTCTCTGTCTTACTCCTACATCATTTCCCAACCCACCATTTGTCTATCTCAGCCAATTTTCTAGCTAAGTACAACTTTTATTATTCATTATTATTTATAAAATATTAAAATAAGTCGATTATGTAAATCACGGGATATTGATATTGTATTATTTTATTCCCTAATTTATTACTCAACTCTTTATTAACCTAGGGTTACATTCCATAATCTTAAAAATAAAAATCACCAATCATCATCAAATTTGGGGTTTTTAAAATCCCCACTTCGAGTGAATTTAGGCATGTTGATGATCTTCTTTTTTTTGAATCGAGATTGGAGTAGGATTTGTGTTATAAATTGTTCAATTAAATTTAGGTTTAACTTTTGGATTTAAAAATCAAATTTGAGTTAACTTTTAATCCTTTACTTGTGACTTTTTATGAAAATAGGATGCTTATGAGCTTGATCTCAACTTGCTTCACCAATCTTAGATATTTAAATAAGTTTACTTAACTCTTTGACTTTAAGATATTATTTGTAAATGTTCAATATTTTAGAACACATTTTGACATTTAAATATGATTTGGAAGTTTTGACATGATTTGGCTCGATCTTGGATTTTGAATTTGTCGTGACTTAACCTTGATTTGTGATTGGTCAAAGGTAGAGATTAAACTTTGTTTGACTTTGGAGTTAGGTTTTGAATCGAGTTTGAATTTTGATCTTAACTTAGTTTGAAAAATTCATATTTGAAAAGGTTTAATTCTTTTGACTTTGATTTGATTCAAGTTTGATTTTGACTTTGACTTAAAATTTTGACTTTGAATGAGTTTGACTTTTTACTTAATTTCACATTTAACTTGATTTTTTTGACTTCAAGAGTTGAATTTTAAAAGGTTTGACTTAGTTTTACTTCATAATTTGACTTTTGAAAAATATTATCTTTGACTTGATTCAAATTTGACTTCTTTTGATTTAATTTGACCTTTGACTTGATTTTTAAAATGTGGGTTGGATTTAAATAATTGATTTGGAATCATATATTGGTCAAAATGAAATTGATTGGATTTTGGACATGGTTTAAATTAGATAGAGGAATGGTATAATGCAAATGATATAATGTTATTATTGTATAAAATGAGTCTTGATTTTGATATAGCAACATCTTAATGTGATAATTGGATGTGACAAGGTTGGACTTAGGAAAATTTTAACTTATTTAGGGTATATATGATAACACACACAAGACAATCCCTATACTTAGTGATAAATGGGTGTGAAATGGGACCACCATATTATGGATTTACTCATGTAAAGTGGTGAATAATTTAGTCTCCCTAACCTCACTAAGTATTTGTATGTGATGGGTAATCTTCATGAATGTTATTTTCCTTACACTGAGTGTAGTTTATGATCAAAGGTCTTAAGCTAGGTATAAAAAATCATATCTAGGTACATCTCCTATATACATTGTGGTATGTTGGGGTCCAAGTCCATGGAAGAAGGTGATAATGGGATTCATGAAAGGCTATAGTTCCTTCATGGCCACTCTAACTGTAATACTTTAGTGGAATGTCATTGGAAATCTTTCCTTGAGAGTGTTTTATGATAGCTTAGTATCAGAGATAAACTCTTTACCTTCATGGATGTGCTTAAAACACACAAATGCTTAGCCAATGTCAACATATATTCTCAATTTATATACCCCATCAGAACATAGGGTTGGTATGTATGCTAGGGGATGAAATTCTAGTTGTTTTTCCCTATGGACTTGTAGTTAAGGAGTAAGGCCCAACTCCCACAACCCAAAAAAATGAAGATAATACATTTTTGATCCTCAGGATCCCATAAGGGGCAAGAGGAGAGCTTAGGTGAAAAATAATTTAAATAATTTTGGTCACCCAAGATCCCAAAATTGGGTAAGGGGAGAGCATACACATGTCAAACTATAATAAAAATGCAAGCAAACTCAAATAAGTTTTTTTAAAGCACCAAACTCAAGTGTTTATTATTTTTAGATCATCACAATAAAATTTTGAGTGTTTGGTTTAATAATCATGTCTTTGACAAGTAATTATTAGTCTCAAATGTGATCTTTAACAAGTGAATAAAGTCTCGTAGTTTAATGTTTTTGGCCTTTATCTGTGTTTTCACCATTCTACATGTTGATTCCATCATTTTGCAAGTCAATTCCACTATTATGTAGAGAAATTACACCATTATATAGGAAACATAAGGCAAAAAATATAAAAGTGTGTTTTTGTCATTAAGGTGATCAAATTAATTTTTACATAGATCATTTTTGACACTGCAAACTATAATTCTACTACTAATAATAACAATTCCACCACTATTGAAAAAAATAAACAAAAATCATAAAACAATGTTTTTACTATTAGTAAATATGATATCACTATAATGTATAGTTTTCTATTGATTCTACCATTTTTATAAAATATACAGTCAATTGGAATAATGATGACTCGATTATCATACACCATTATTCTGCCACTGCATAAAACATATTCATTACTCCTTGCAAATACAGTCAGAAGGGTGATTATATTAATTCACAGTGTTTTTTTACCATTATGCAAATCAATTACATCTATTATAAAAAATAAACAAGAAATCATGAAGTGTTTCTACCCTTATAACCCCAATGTCATAGTTATTGAGAGCATTTCCACTGCTTAGTAGAACGTTTCTACTGCTATTCTAGAAATAATAATTTTGGCAGTTTTAAATGAAAATATGGAAAATTATCTTAAAATTTGTGATAAATTTCAACATATAATGATTATAATATGTTTTCAAATATAATTATGGGGTGCTAGTCTCACCAAACGTGCCATATGTAACACATAATTTCAAAGGTTATTTTTATTTTTAGTACGATCTCAAAATTAGTTAAAATATACAACCAATATAGGCATGTATCCTCTGATTGAGTAAGATAAAGAAGAAAAACTAAATAAACAAGCAAACAAACATAATTTGTTATACCTCTCCTTACGATCTCCATACTAAAAAGAGTGATGTGCTCAAATGTAGTTCCAAAAGGTGTGTATAATATGTGTGAAAAATCTAATAGTATAACCCCTTGTGAATTAGTTGATTTAGATGATGGGTGGTGAGGGTGGTTGAGGCTTTGGAAGGTCATTTGAGTATCATTCTTTTGTCAATTGAAAGCTTGTGAAATGATAGGGGGAGCCTCCATTTATAGTGTTCTTAAATTATTAAGGATCATTAATCTTGGATTGAAATCTAAAGTGGAGGATTGGTAAAAAATGATCATTAAAAGAAGGGATGGGACATGTGCCTAGTTAGAACTATGTTCACCTTTAAGATTTGGAAGAAGCATGGACCTTGATGGAGAATGTTTCCCATTGGATTTTGGAAGAGGCATTATTTTCTCCCATGCTTTGAAAAATATGGGTGATGTGAGGAATAAATGCATTTATGGAAAATAGGAAAATGGAAAATTGGATGGAATAGATTAGCCAACTAATTTGATTAGTTAGTTAACTAATCCTTATTTAAACTTGTGATAGTTTTTGTAAGGTCCAAGTTTGAACATTTATTCAATTTAATTGATGTGGAGTGCCACTTACAAAGCAATAATATGATTTGAAATGTAACTGATAAACCTAATGATATGGCATGGTTAAAAACTGAAGTTAGGGATGATTTGGGATGTTGTGATGTGGTGTATTTCCCAAATCAAGGATACACAATAGTGTTTCAAAATATGCATAATGATTGTGTTGTTAGGAACTCGTCTCCTACCCTTCTCTTTGCATTATTAATGTATTAGTTTTTGTGGATGTATATGCTTTATAAGTCATCCCTTTAGCATATTTAAATTATCCCACATACATGAGAAGTAGTCGATGTTAGAATAGATTTAGTATTTAAGTAAGTGTTGAGGATTAATGAAGGCATCCATGAATATTATTGTATTGAGCTTGTTTAAAGGAGGTTGCTGCCTCGAAGTGGCCTTTAATCTAAAGGTTATTTTGACTTATTTTCTAAATTTCATTTTATTTTTCATTTATTTTCAGTATTTCATACATCTATGCAGAAGGTTCCTCACATATGGTACAGAGCACTTTCTCAGTCTATAGGTAGATTTTGGATTTTGTTTTTAGAAATGGTTTTCCAGGAGCTATGCCATTTATGAAAATATTTTTCCTTGCCTCTATTTTCTACATCTTCATTGCGAGTTCAGATAAGGGTAATTATCCCTCTGTATAACTATGGGAGGCACTTGGGCATAAGCCCTAAAACTCATTGTGAAGAGTACTATAGGAACCTCAAAGTATTTGGCCCATATAGAGGACTTGCTAGTGAAAAAGGCAATGACCCCATCCTAATTGACTAGTTTCCACCCGTGAGGTAAACCAAGAGATGTTAGTAAGGGGTAAATCTATGGCCAAAAATTTTCTAGAGAGTAGTACTCATTCAAAAAACATTGGTGGCTAGAGAGACTCCTTTAAACCCTTAGGTATGCAAACAGACTTGAGGCCCATATCCAACATAAAAAATTTATAAATCTATCAATAAAGTGATTATAATTTAGAATAATTAGTAATTGCACACTTGTCGAAAGACTTTTGGCAAGAGTAACCAAGCGAAAATTAGTTTCTAAACAAAAATTAAAAAATAAAAAAATCATTTTTTTCCACATCTCTCCATCTATAGTTCTATTGACTCTCAAATTGTCCTATAACACCTAAAATTCCATTCTACACATTTTATTCCTTGAGGGTCCATATCCAAATTCCACTTCTATTTGCCACAAATCTCAATTTTTGATTTTTTTGGGTTTTATCGTAACTTCTTTAGTTTGTGTCCTCTTTCTTTGAAACTCTATCATAATGTTCATTTCCCTTTTATGTTTCTTTTTCCCTATTGGAAAATTTTTCTTGTTTTTTCATTATGATTATGAAATTGCTCTTTCCTTCATTAATATTAATCAAGAGGTACCATAACACTAGTAAAAGTACATTTACCCCTTTCGATTGAGTCCAAATTAAAAAAAAATCTTATTGACCATGTATTAAGAGACATATTTTTATCCCTTGCCAAAAAACACTAGTTATGGTATCCACGTGTGCAAGCACAAAGATCATGGAAGAAGAAATTGTTATATTGAAAACCCAGGTCATTGAGTTAACTGATATGATGCATGGATTGAATTAGTAGAATAGTCATTTTCTCAACAAATTATAGGAGTCTTCTTCAAAGAATAGTTTCTCTTCTCCCCACACATAAATGGGCCCAAGCTAGACTTTTCATAATCAGTGGTATAGATATTATAGGATAGATATATCAAGCTGAGCAATTCTTCAACCTTTATAATACTTATTCTATCAACAAAGTCCTAATTGCTTCCTTCCACTTAGAACAAGATGCAATCCAATGGTACCATTGTTATCTCAATTTGAACTATGAACCCAATTGGAAAAAAAATTCATCCTTACTTCTAGGTAGGTTTGGTCCCTTGAAATTCAAGGACTTTATAGGAAATCTCACCAAAATTTTATAGATAGGCACTATTCATTATTATTAGATTAAATTTGAGAAACTAGCTAATCACACTAAAGGGTTATCAGATGACTTATTCAAGATTTTTTTTATTAGTGGCCTCAAAGAGCCAATCTACCCAGAGGTGAAAATGGTTTATCCCAACAACATGATGGATGCCCTGGGTTTATGTAAGTTAGCATAAGATAAACTCTTAGTGTAGCATCAACCTCTCACTTTTATACCTTGAAGAACACAAAGAACCAGTGGCCAACCATAACCACACTAGTCAAACACCTTACTGAGGTAGAGATGTGGGATCATAAGGAGAAAATATTATGTTATAATTATGATGAAAAATATGTTAAGTGTCACAAGTGCATCACATGAAATCTCTACTTGATATATGTGGAATCATTACCAAAGTAGGACAATGACCCTAATATCCAATAATTCTAGGATGCTCAAGTAGACCAAAGCCCTTTTGAGGACTTAATGACTCAATAGACTTAACCCATATCTCTCTACATGTAATAGTAGGTTTACCAACCTTTAAACCATGAAGTTCAAGGGGTTCATTAAAAATATCCCTCTCACAATCCTCATTAACTCTAGTAGCACTCATAATTTCATCGATCCCCACATTACTAAGCAGGTATACTATTTTATACACCCTTGTTCAAGATTTGAAGTCATATTTTTAATGGGTGAATATTACCATGTAAATAGAAGTGTCATAATGTGTGTATCATGATAAGTTATTTCACTCTTCACTCATATATGTTTTCCTTACCCTTAGGGGGATGTGATGTGGTCTTAAGGGCATAGTGGCTCTACACATTAGGACCTATTTTATGGGACTTATATGAGCTTTGGATGTAGTTCAAAGATAGTGGCCAAAATCACAAATTAAAAGAGTCATTTACTAGATTTGATAATATCATTAGTTCCCATCACATGGAATGTTTTTTGAATAAAGGCTCAAATGGGTCATAGTCCAGTTGTTTTCCATCTAACTCTAGCTCCCCATTACTACTAGCTACCATGTTGACTTACAAGTCATCCTTAACAAGCATGTAACCAATTTTAAAGAGCCATTGGGTTTTCCCCTTCATGTACTGAAGATCATCACATCTTGATCCTTCCAAGAATCATCCCGCCTAACATCCAGCTATATGACTATCCCCATATGCTAAAAACTGATATTGAATAACTAGTGTGGGAACTCCTAAAGTCTAGAGTTATTCACCCCAACACTAGCCCATACTCCTCCCCAATGTTTCTTGTCCACAAAAATGATGGTTCATGGCACCTTTGCATTGACTTTCATGACCTTAACCACCTCACTATCAAAGATAAATTCCTAATTTCGATCATTGATGAGCTTCTTGATGATATTGATGGGGCAAAAAAATTCCCTGAATTGGATATTCATTCAGGCAATCATCAGATCCATGTGCATGCTAATGACATTCCAAAGATATCCTCATTCACTCATGATGTTCATTATGAATTCTTAGTCATGCCATTTGGACTTACAAATGCTCCTTCAACATTTTAGGCCCTAATGAATAAAATATTTCAACCTTTCCTCTTTTAATTTGATTTAGTTTTCTTTCATGATATTTTAATCTACAATTACACATGGGTTGAGCATCTCCAACATATTGATAGAGCATTACAACTTCTAGAAGATAATAAATTGTGTGTCAAGTAGTCTAAGCATTCCTTTAGTCAAGAATAAGTTGAATATCTAGGACACTTTATTTTAGATGATGGGGTCTACATGGATCCCAAAAAATTGGTGCCATGCAACATTGGCCTCAACCAACAACCCTTAAGAGCCTTCGTGGCTTCCTAAGCCTTGCAAGTTACTACCACAAGTACATCAAATATTATGGAAATATCATAACTCCCTTAACTTCCTTATTGAATAAGGATGCATTCACATGAGATATCATAACTGACCAAGTATTTATGGTACTCAAATAGGCTATGTAGCACACCAGTTTTGACCATGCTAGACTTCACCAAAACTTTCACCATTGAAAGTGATGCATGTGGGAATGGCATGGGTGTTATTATTCTCTAACATGGTCATTTACGTTCATTATAAAATCCCTTTCTAGAGAAAATTTAGAATTATCTACATATGAAAAGGAAATAATATAAATTTTACATGCAGTACAAAAATGGTGGCCATACTTGGGAATCATTTTTTTTATCAAAAGTGATCACTAGAGTTTGAAATACTTCCTTGAACATTAGGTTTGATCATTGACACAAAATAAATGGGTAAGAAAACTCATGGTTTATGATTATGAGATCACTTACAATAAGGGTAAACACAATGTCATGGCAGTTGTTCTTTCATGCACATTCAAGAACCAGACTTCCCTTTCTACCATCTCCATGCCTATTTTGAACAGGTTAGAATTTTTATATCAAGGTTATGCACATAATCCCTCCTTACACCACCTCATTCAATAATTAATTGCTAACCCCTTTATAGTACCACATTATTCATGGGATGGTGTTTATTTACATTACAAGGGTCATTTGGTTCTTCCCAATAGCATAAACCTTCATCAAGACATATTCTATGAACTCCATGTTTCTCCATTAGCAAGGCACTCAGGATTTCTCAAAACATATGAGTGGGCACATCAAAATTTCTTCTAGAAGGGGATGAAAGGTAAAATTAAATAGATGGTGGCCAAATGTGATACCTACTACTGAAACAAAGGTGAAACACCAATGATTCTTGATTTATCAATCCCTTTCCCATTCCTAATAGGATATAGACTGATATTTATATGTATTTAATTAAGAGTATCCCTAAATCTAGAGGAAAAATAGTGATCCTAGTCATGGTAGACTGCCTCTCTAGCTATAGTCATTTTTGTGCCCTTAACTATCATTATACAACCTCCATGATCACACAATTTTTCTTCTATAAGATCTTCCATTTTCATGGCATCCCTTTTTCAATCATCTCTAATTGGGATATAACTTTCACCAACCATTTTTGGACAAAGCTATTATGATGTACAAGCACACAACTAAAGATGAGCTCTAGGTATCACCCCCAAATAGATGGATAGATAGAAAATATCAATAGATGTTTGTAAACATTCATTCTTTGCTTTGCATTAGAATAATAGAAAAAGTGGGAAAAGTGGCTCCCCCTCATAGAATGGTGGTACAATACATCCTACCATACTTCTACTAAAATGACTCTATATGAAGCAGTTTATGGTCAAGTGCTCCCAACACTTCTCTTTTATACCCCCAACAATTCTTTGGTTTAAGCGATTGACACTACTCTCTGATATCAAGATGAGATCTCAACACCCTATGAGGTAATCTCCATCTGGCATAGAACCAAATGAAGTAATAGGCTAATCAACACCAATGCAAGTGCACATTTCAACCTGGTGATATGGTTTTTCTTCATCTGTAGCCACACAAGTAATCATCCTTGTAACTAAAAGGGAATCATAAACTTGCCCTAAAGTTTTATGGGCCATATAAGGTTTTCTAGCAGATTGTGTTTGTTTCTTACAAGTTGGATCTTCCATCTTCCTCTTGAGTTTACTTTGACTTTCAAGTTTCCTATTTGAATAAATTTCTTGAAAGCACCATCAGATTTCAAATAGTTTTACCATAACTTGATAATTAAGGCTTCATCCTTATCGAACTTGAATTAATCTTAACAAGAAAACCTACCAACTTTATTCCCATTCAATCACATAATCTTAATCTAGTGGTGTGCAATGAAACTAAAATATGTCACATGACAACCAATATTCCAAATTCAATAATGATTCCCACATTTCAAGCTTTGAGGACAAAGCATTTTCTAAGTGGAGGGGATGTTAGGAACCTATGCCTACCCTTCTCTTTGCATTATCAGTGTATTAGTCACTATAGATGCATATGTTTTGTAAGTTGTCCCTTTAGAATATTTGAATTATCCCACATACATGGAAAGTAGTAGTTGTTAGAATAGATTTAGTATTTAATTAAGTGTTGAGGCCCAATGAAGGTATCTATGAATATTATAAAACAATTGACAAAAATTGGTTTAATTTATATATAATTTAAAAAAGGCATTGAAATATAAATTTTAACATGAAAATGATAAAAGTGAAATGTATACACTTAAAAATATATTAAATATTAATTACATTATTTTTAGACTAACAATTTGATAAATAAAAGAATAATTGATAATAAATATTTTTTTATTTTTTATTTTTTAATTAAAAAAACTTAAATTATTGATCATATAATAAAGATATGAATTATATCTTCTTGATATTTTATGGGATGCATCTTATATGCTTAAGTCTAAATATTATTAGATCAAGTTTTTATTTCTAAAGACACAAATAATGTAACACTATATGCATCATTTGTATAGTTTAATGTGAATAAGTGAGCCATCAAGTATGAGACCTCAAGTTGTATTAGCTTGTAAGAACATTTTAAGTGTGTTTCCTCTTTGTGGGAGAGAAACCAACCTTTTAAGATTACATTCCCAGTATGTAATTAGATAGGATTTATTTCTTAGTCTTGAAGGAGACTATATACTATCACTTAAATTTAACCAATTATAATCCTTTGTCATTTCAACCAACCAAAACATTCCATTTCCCATGCTTAAAAATTAACATAACTTTTGAAAAGGCAAAGTGATTGAGTTTTAAGTTTGGAAATAAAATATGATTATTAATGTGCACCAATTGATGAAAATATTTTTAATGTTATTCATAGCCTCACATGGTTCAAGATAACTAGAATATTTGTAGGGATTTTTAATCTTGAAAAATGCATTGATCAGTAGGTTGTTTTTAATGCCTACCATAACTAGCACACATTGGCAGGGGTCATTTTATTTTAATATGGCAATTAATTTTTTGAAAGGATGGATGGCTCACTTGTTCTAGTTGTCTACCACTTTCTCCCATCAATTACCACTTGTCCCCAGGATTCATCGAATGTATGATAGGTGCCATATGGATTTTTTACTCTGCACTTGTCTGGGGTGCGTTTTTAGTTGTAGATTTGTTCATGCAACTCAAAAATCTATATTTTTTTACCTTTCATTCTTTTTAAAACTAGTTTTTTTCTATATGGACTATCTAAACTAAGTTTTTTATTCTCTATTATTTAGGAAATATTAGGGTTTTATGTAGGTATCATCCACCGAATTTAGAATAAATTGCATGTGAAGCTTATTCTGTGTTACAATTTGATGACTACAAAGATAATGGAGTTTTTCTTTCAAATCATTTTTTATTGTTAATTGGAAACTTAGAAGGTAACTTAAGCTTTTTATATTGCAAATTATTTTCGAGACTTAATAATTAGTCTAAAATCAAGTTAAGAATCAGTCTCAATGCAGTACCAATTTCTAGATAATAGCAACTTTGTTTGTAACTTAGAGGTATGTTTTGTGCTTGATACATCATGCTAATGGACTCCCTATGGATTGGGAAGAGAACATGCCCAAAGTACATCAATTGTGCTCAAAATTTTTATATTACAACAAAATAAGCAAACACATAACTCTTGAAAATCCAAGTAAATGTACTATACTTCATTGTTCTAGTTGGAATTAAATTTATCTATAGCCGTAATAATCATGTGATACATGCATTCCACATTATTGTATATGTTATCAGACCAAATTTTTGTGTAATTTCTATGAATTGACAAAAATAGTTAAAATTGACAGTTTTGACTTAGATCTAAGGATGTTTTTTTTTTAATTTAAATGTACATTTTTTATAAGCTCTACCAAAAATTTTATCACAACACCCATTGACAATATTAGATCAATAGCCTTATTTATGAAATTTACATATTGGATTCAATTAAGCGTAGATCACTAAATGAGATGTTTGGCTCTTACCAATATTTCATAACTGGTGGGTAAGTGCACACATATTAGGGACAAAAAATGGCCTACTTGTGGACATTATTTTTCTAAAATTTCAAAAATTTAAAATTTTATAGATAATTTGAGATGGCTACACTCAAAATTTGAAAATAGTACAAAAACATGAATTATAGAATTTTGAGTCTAGTTTCCAAAAAACTATTTTTTTAAAAAAATGGTTAAGTATAAATTGGTAAAACATCTAAAATTTGAAGAGGACATCTTATTTTTTTTAAAAACATAGTAGATAGATGGTCCTGTGGACCAGCATTTTTTAGCATCATTAAATATTGTTTGAAACCCTTTGGTGAATATTTAGATAAGATAATATAGTGTGTTATGAATTTTTATTTTATTTTTTTAATGATTATTTTTTATTAATTTTTCAATTAAGTATATCTTGAAAATTGACAAAAAATGGATGGTAGGTCATGCGGCCCCCCTAACTACATTAAAAAAAAAAAAAAAAAAATTGATTTTTTTTTAATGTATGTAAAATTACACCTAGTTTTTTACCATATAATTTGTTTTGCACTTGGATCAATGAAAAAAAATTACATAAACATGAATAGGCATGTATATGTGTGGCATGTAGTGGCCTAAAAAAAGTGTAGTTAGAAATAAATATAGTTTGAACCCTTAAAATATCCCAAAATTTATTAAAAAAACATATGTCTAGAAAGAGGAAAGCATGATCATCATGATGGTAATAATTTTTTTAATTTTGATGTTGAAATCCATAGTGTATTTGGTGATTGAAGTTGAAATTTATTGGTTTCTATAAAATTCTCAATCTTGGTTGTAGATGCACAGTCACAAGCCTTTGGCTCAGAAATCCAAGCCATTTCTAAGCCTATAGGCTCTATTTTGAATTCAAATTCAAATAACATGTATGTGTTATATAATGTGTTTACATTGTTTTGAAATAACACCAAAAGCTAAGTTTCATGTTTCTTATAGTAGGGCAAGGATATACCTTACTATAGTATTGGTATTATCCTACTTGCTTAAAATCCTATCTACCCTTTTGTTGTTTTTTTTATATCTTTGACCAGACCCCTTTATTTATAAATTTTGAACTAATTTTTTTATGTGGCAAACTCATTGAATTGGACTATGTAGAATAGATAATCTTGTGTAAGTATAAATAAGAATTGAGCCCTTGGTGTAGCATTACATCTCTTGGATATCTATTTCAAAAGTGCTATCTAATGGATCCCAATACTTGTGAATCATGCCTTTGGATTATCCTAAAAGCATTCCTAAAATGTGATGAATGAAGTCCCTTAAATTTCCTCTAAGGTCACTTAATGCATCTAATTCAATAGGTGCATTTTGAGGTCCCAATTGAAAGTCTAACAAGAGTCTTTTATTGTTACAATTATTCAATATTCCCCTAATGTATTCAAATACATTGTTCAAATGTTGACTTAAATTAAGATCTCTTGTGAAAATATGGTTAATAATATATTCCTTGCACCTCCTTCATTTACCCCTCCATCACACATGGGACAACCACTCTATCCATTCCCACCTCATCTCAAGAGTGTGTCTTTGACATGGGACTAGTCTTAGCCACACCATGGATGTAACAATTGCAATCTCAAAAACAAGCTAGACAAAACTTAGTGATTATCAATACTATAGATTTTTATACCTTACTATGTAATTGGGATAGTAAGATAGGAAAGTATGATGATGGGTAAGGTATACACTTTTTTTATATTTTGATATTTTGGTATTTAGGTACGCATTTTATTTTGTATAAGATGTGGTTTTGAGCTCAATAAACTTGAAATGGGTCACATGTATCCATTAGTGATGATGTTGTTTTAAGATGTTATGCATATACTAATGAATGTATAGATTTGAAAATATATAAATGCACTAGGTACCTTGTTTGAAACCATTAAGGGATGGCTATGCTTTAGAAATATAGGGTAGCATAGCCATGTCATTGACCAAGTATGATATATGTATAAGTGACCTCAACTCAACCTCTATTGAGCTTATTTAAGATACATTAAAGGTGATAATGTCCCCTAACTATGAGACCTGATTCCCTTCAAGGATGATGTTAAATTGTGTTCTCTCTTGCGTGTTGGACTTAATATGAATGTACTTTGAGATCTAGACGTAATTCAAGGTAGAGGGATTTAACTAATTTGAATACATTTATAGAAAATTGATAATATTCAATGCTTGATCAATTCGGATGGGACCTTAAATGGATCTACATGATAATTTATGTACAGTAATGGTAAGTTGGAGACTCGCATCATGTGAATTACTTACTAGACATGAGTTGATGAGATCGATGTCAATATTTAAACATTTTTGGATTATATGTATGTATGATATTCATGAATAGGCCTTAATTGGATAGGTTGGAGATGATGGAAACTATCTAGGTATCAAATATCATGAGTTCCACTCATGTAAGCTAATAAATGTAGAGAGTCCAGTATGCACATGCCTAGATTTGGCCCTCATGGCATCTGATTTAATAGTTTTAGAAATATTGGAGTCTTATTCCTAATTTAGTTAAAGGTCTAAACTAATGAAATTATTAAATAATATTTCAATAATTAAACTATTGATTTGTATAATTTGATTTTAAATCTAAACCTTTCCAAAAATAGTAATAAGTGATGAGAAATGTAACTTATCTTAAATAAGACTGAGATGGCTGAGATAGAAGCTGGTATTAGTTGTGCAAGACTATGACACTATAATAAATAAGGATCTAGCTTTCATTCAATGAAAGGATAAGAGTACAAAAAATAGGACCCTTCAAGGTTTGACACTATAGTCTAATTCTTACTATTTTTGTCTAAACTAGTCATAGAGATTTGAGTTTTCTACATTTTGTCCACTATCCCTATATTAGTCTACTTGTGAAATTTCAAGTCTTGATTTTTGATGAATCTCTTTGTATATCTGATTTAATCTTCAACCCTAGGTATTCCTTTTTATTGAACTTGAATGAAAAATTGGAGAAAGAGGGGGGTTAATGTGTGTAAGATGCACTGAATGTGTATCCACAACCCTTGTGTGGGAATGCTACCTACATATCAATACTCTAAAGAGGGATTAAGCTATATGTAGTTATCCCACTTGATGTGCTTTGTGTAATAGTGTAATGAAGATGCAAAAAAATTTAACTAGATGTGCGTGAGGTGGCTAGGGACTGGTGTGAGGGTTTGAATGAACTTGTGGTTATATTAGTTGGTTGTATGTAAAAAATAGGGAAAATTACCTTAGTGGTCTTGCTTGTATTCTTGATTGATTTTGAAAATAATTTCCAACCCTTTGAAATGAACTTTGAATGAGATTTTATAGAGATTTATTGGCCATGGGTTAAATGCAATCACACTACACTAACATATTGAAGAAGAGGAATCAGAAAAAAATGGTCACCTAGACTCAAAATGTGATTGGACAAGAACACTAAAAAGGGGACACCCTAGGGTCCAATGCTATAGTCCAACTTGGGTGCTATTGTCCTGAGGCTACAAGACTAGAGAGGATGGAATAAGCATGGAAAAAGGGTCATGGCTAAGCTGGAATGACGTCTCAAAATCCTATAGATGACTGGGAATTAGTGAAAAGATGCTTAGAAGGGTCATGAGAGCATGCAAGGTGGACCTATGGATTGGGTGTCATAAGACACACTCAAGCTACTAAATTTAACATTTTATATGACTATATTTTCCCCCCTTTATTATAGTGATGTAGCAGAGTGAAATACTAGGATAAAGGAAAAATAGAAAGTGTACCTAAACTTACCTAAAAAGGTGAAGCCCATGAAGTTTTGTGATGTTGGGTGTGTGAAAAGAGAGCATATCATGAAGTGTAAATCTATAAGAGAAAAACAAAGAGTAGATCAGTTCTTTCTAGATATGTTATATCTAAAATAAGAATTTACAAATCTAGGTAAGAGAGAGAGGAAGAGCAAGGAATGAATATACCTCACTAGGTACGTGAACCAATACAAAACCTATTTAGATGTTGAGTGATGATGAATGTGTTAGATATGTTGGGTATGTGTTGTGCCAAAAGTAATATTGTAAATGGAGATGAGTGCTTAATTCCCCTAAAGTCGCTCAAGAATGCAAAGGCTAGCCCTTTGGCTCCATCATCACCTACTAAGTGAGGCTATGTGATCATGCATGTACTAATCAATGTTTAGACTGTGTGTCCAATCCCTCTGAGTAGGTAGCTCTAAAACATAAAGACTAGCTAGTCCTTTGACTCCATCACTGCCCACTAAGTGAAGCTATGAAATGATACTAGTATGAATGTGTGTTGTATGAGATGGATCTTAAATCCCATGAATGATATGTAATCTCATAATATGGCATGGATAATCAAATATGTACTGGAAACTAGGCCAATCTTGGCCACTTTAGGAGGAGATTAGGATTGTATGAAAGCCACTCCAAAATTGGACATTAGGCTTCTATAGAAACCACTTGAGAATGTGGAGATTAGGCTTGTATGAAAGCTACTCTGAAATGACTCCAACCACCTACAGATGGAATAATGTATGAAACTACTGAGAATACCTAGATAATACACTAAACTTGGAAGTATTCCATTCATAGAATAGTAATTATTGAATTTATTGCTACAGTACTCACTACCATTGTCAGATCTAAGGCACTTCAATCTCAAACCTATTTCATTCTCAACCAAAGATTTTCATTTCTTAAATGTGTCAAAAACATCAAATTTTTTCTTTATGTAGTAAACTCATACCTTTCTTGTAGCATCATCAATGAACTAATGTCAGTCATGTGAAAACTGAAGTCAGTGATGTCAGGCAGGTGGACACCGATGTCAATTAGGGAACTGACATCGGTGATCAGGAGGAATCGACATTAGTCGAGTGCAGACCGAGGTCGACCAAAGGTGACTGACATCGATCACTATTAAAACAGATTTTGGGTGGACAGCAAATATGCTATGCACATTTCCTCCAATCATTGGTGTCTATAACATGGATGTTGATCTGGAAGTTATACCAACTACCCAATCTAAAACTATAAGTGAGATCCATCATGTCGTGCATGATTCCCCCTATATCTAGATTCTCTAAGAAAAATTGTACTACAACTATTGAATTTGATTGGAATTATAGGTGACAAAATTGTAACTGAACTTACCTTTCTGTCTATTTCTAAAAAATCTAGGTTTTTTGTTGTTTGGATAAGAACACCAAAAATAGGACACCCTACTATCTGGGACTATTGTCCATGTTTGGTGATATTGTGCTTTGCTAAATCTAATCATTATTCTATAATCATCACTATTTTTTGGGTATGTTCTTTCTAGTTTGACCTCTGGATACTATTCTAGGTGTTCTAAAAGCTAATTTTTGATCAGTTAGAGGCTCTGATCTTTGTGACAAAAACACCTATTTATTTCCCCCTCTTCTGATGGGAGGAATGAAGATCATGTAATGACTATCCTCAAAATAAAGATCCCTACAAGTGTGTTATGCTATGTAAATACATGATATAATAATGATAATCGAAAAGATATCTTAAGATATGACATAGTTTTTAATGGAGATTGTTAGATTAACAAGGGTATGCCTGGATAAATGTAACAATGTAATAAAATGTGCAATATAATGAACTAGAACTGGAAGTCACTACACACACTCAAATAAGATCAATTGAATCATGGAAATATAGATAAATTGATCAAAAATATCATAAAACAACAAAATGTAAGTCTAGCATGGTAGTAGAAATATAAATTATGGATAATGCATACAATTGAAATGTTTTTGAATTTTTGAATATTTGAATGTTTTTTTGGTATTTTGAAATGTTATATTGTTTTTGGATTTTTAACATATTTGAATGCTTTTGTATTTTTTATATAATCTATGTACAATCATTCATGAGGAGACTTTGTACAAGAAAAATTGAGAAACTATGTACAAGTAAGCAAAAAGAAAGTATGTACAAGTAAGCTAGGAAGGAATTATACTAACCAATGAGTCTCATGGGATACTCCCTATCATGGTATCCTATATAAAACAAATTAATCATACATGATTATGAAGCATGAGGGATGGCTACAAATATGACTTTGAATATTGTTATTCATTATCGATATCTTGGAAAGCATAATAACCTGTATTGTTCCACTCATCATTATCATTTTGATTTTGAACCAATGGAATGCTGGTATTTACTTTTGTTGTATCTAGATATTTTTCTTTGATAAATTTTGTTTGTGAATTATTTAATTTAGGATGTTCAATAAATCCCAAACCTTGGTGACAAACATTATCAACTACTAGATTAGAAGTAGTGATGCCTTGAGCCTATTTGCCCAAGCCTTGACCTTGATAATCAAACTATTGTAGATATTTTTGACCAAACCCATACTATTTTTAAAGTTTGGCCTCATTTTTGAAAGGTATTTTTGTATCTTTTTTGTGCTTTACCTGTGCTTATCATACTATTTATTGCTTTGATTTATCTTTGCCAACCATTTTTATACTGTTTCTAAATTTGACCCTTTGTGAATGTGTTCCTATGTCACTGTGGATTACTTGACTAATTTACCTTGTATAGAGTCCTCATTAGCAATTATCTATTGTATATATTTTTTCAATGTCAAACATGAATCTATGTTATGCTCATGTATTTTATGATATGCACAATAATATATGGATCTTCTTAATGGATGTAGAGGAGGTAGTTTGATCAACTTAGATTTAATCATTTCCCTTAGTATCTCACTTGAACTCTTATTTTATCTTTGAATGCTTTTTAAATCACTAGTTGTAGAGTTACTTTGTTATGATTTCTTGTTTTGATATGTAACATTTCTTGCAACCAATTGACTAGGTGAAGGTGCATATACATCATTGACACTAGGGTGCCTTTGAGGCTTTTTATATTATAATCTAATTTTCCAATGTTTTGATATTTTCATGTAATAGTTGAATCTACATTTTTAAATCTAAAATTAACTTGATCATATTGGTTATTTGATTGCTTAGAGTCTCACAAGTGTAAACCCTAGTTGCTTTCAATTGAACATGTAAGCACATATGTTGAATAGGGTTTGAAGAAGCTATAGGTTGAATATATGCATTAGGAACATTAGTATAAGCTACCTCACCATTTGGAGGGGTGATAGCATGTACTTGGTTATAGGTAAAGTAATTATCACCCTTTTGGGGGAGAGGAGGAGAAGAAAATTATTTCCTGTGCATAAGATATGACATTAAAACTTGGCAGGTGGTTCTTAGCATCTGTAGTCAATATTCTAAGTATGTAAGGATTTTATTCTTAATTTAAATACACACGATGGAGATATATAATTTAAAATAAGTAATTAGAGTTATAATTTGTATAGCAATATGATTATAAAGAATATTCCACATGAGAGATAGCAAACAAGGGATAGAGAGCATAAAACTTTGCACTAATGCATAAAAAACTTTGACTTGTAATATAACATTTATAAGATATTTATAAAAATAGAGTTGTAAATTATTTTGCATGAGAGAGAGAGAGAATATTCAAAATAAATATTGAAATCTTGTACATTTGTAGCAATAAATTTTGTAATATCATTCCTTATTATGAAAAGTAAGCATGAAAGGGAAAGAATGAATATTTGCATTAACATATGGTAAAATTAATTATTCATTTACATGATAGGACTGAGTATAGTCTCATTATTTTCAAGAAATGCAAGAAATTTTTTTAAATAAATGAGATCCATTTTTATTTTTATGTGAAATCTAATTTTAGATGTAAGGTGATACCTCAAAAGCAATGGGACCTAGTAAATGCAACTAGGGTTTGAAAGAGAATGATTTTAAAAATTATTATATAATTTTTGGAAAATTAAATATGCAAATTTAATTTAAATATTGAAGAAAAATTATAAAAATACTAAAAAAATAAGAAGGAATTTTCCCTCAGGTTTCTAGGATTTTTGTGTGCAAAGGGACCCATTAAATTCAAATAGGGTTTGGAATAAATTATTTTTGAAATTAATAAGGTAAATATAAAAATTAAATTTTAATTTCTTATTTAAAATATGCAGGAAAAATTAAAAAAATGTTGTAAAAAATTAGCAAGGAATTTACCCTAGGGTTTTTAGGGTTTTTGTGCACAAACAAAGTAAGTTTGGTTCACCATATGATTTAATAGTTTTGGGAATATTAGATTCTTATTCCTAATTTATTTAAAGGTATGAGATAATTAAATCAATAAATAATATTGCAATAATTAAGCTACTAATTTATATAATTTCATTGTAATTTAAACCTTTTTAAAAATAGTAATGAGGAGAAATGTAACTTAGCTTAAACAAGATTGAGACAGTTGAGATAGAAGCTGGTACTGGCTATGTAGTACTAGGACATTGTCACAAATTAGGATCTATCTTCCATTTGGAAAAAGGATAGGGGTACCAAAAATAAGAAACTTCAGGTTTTGATGTTATATTCTAGGTCATAGAGATCTAAGTTTTCTAGGTTTTTTCATTGTCCCTATATTAATCTGCCTGTAAAATTTCAAGTCTTTATTATCAATGAATATCATTATATATCTGATTTAATATCCAACCCTACGTCTTCCTTATGCTTGAACTTGAATGAAAACTTGGATAAAAAAGGGGGTTAGTGTGTGTAAGATGCATTGAACGTGTATCCACACCCCTTGTATGGGCACGTTGCCTATATACCAATACTTTGAAGAGGGATCAATCTATATGTAGTTATCCCACTTTATGTGCTTTGTTAAATAGCATAATGAAGATGTAAAAATTCTAAATTGAGAGTGCTTGAGGTGGTTAAGGCCTGGTGTGAGGGTTTGAATGAGTTTATGGTTGTATTAGCTAGTTGTATGTAGAGAATAGGGGAAATTTACTTAGTGGTCTTTCTTGTATTCTTGATTGATTTTGAAAATAATTTTCAACCCTTCTAAATGAAATTTGAATAGGATTTTATAGATATCTATTGGTCATGGGTTAAATGAAATCATGCTAGGCCAACACAATGAAGAAGAGGCATTGGGCAAAAATGGTCACTTGGGATCAAAATGTGATTAGACAAGAGCACTGGAAAGGGGACACCCTAGGGTCCAGTGCTATAGTCTAACTTGGGTGCTATTGTCCTAAACGTACAAGACCTAGGAGGATAGAATAATCATGGCAAAAGGGTTTTGCCTAAGCTGAAACAAGGTCTCAAAGGACTAAGGATGATTGGGAATCAGTGAAAAGATGCTTAGAAGGGTCATGAGAGCATGCAAGATGGACCTATGGATTGGGTGTCATAAGCCACACTCAAGCTACCAAATAATATTTTATATGACTACAACATCTGAGATGTGTTCATATTTTTCCAATTATTTCTTATTGTTGATGGGATCATTGAGTACTTTTAATGACTTAACACAGTAAGGCCAGGCCCAATCTATCGGTCTTATCTATTTGAATCGACCACTTGTATAAAATTACACATGTCCTTGGATCAAGACTCTTGGGGTGTTAACATCTTTGATCCTTTTTGGATCTAGAATGTATGTATAGTTGACAACTCTAACACTGCTCTAGTTATACTATACCTACATGTGGAAATCATTGATTGTATTTGGTGTCCTGAGGCTCTAAAAAATCTAATGCTTCTAGGACTTGATAATTAGATCTCTAACACTTATATGTGTGTAAAATACACATGTGGTGACATCTAATTAGTTCAGGCCTCATAGGGCTCTGATAGTTCTTTAACGCTTATAGGACCCGACACCTCTAACAGTATTGACACTTTTGAGCATGTACGAGGTAGATGTGGTGATATGTAATTGGATTTTACCTCTTGAGGCATTGCCATCTCTAAAACTTCTGAGACCTGATGTATCTCTGATAAGTTTAACACTTTCAGGTGTATGAGGTACACACATTGCACAACAAGGTTTAATTATAGGTGTAATTAGGGTCAAAATAAGCCATGTATGAACCTAAATTAAATTTTATACATGATGTGATTTGGAATGAAATTAACCCTAGAATGTCATCATGTATATATACAATGAACCAAAGAGTTGATTTATTCAATCGAGGCATAGAAGGCCAATTTGAACCCCTTCTTGACATAATTATAAGATCATGATATATGATTTGGGACAAAATTAAGTATGATTCTATCATGAATTGAACCATTTAGTCAATTGGTATAATTAGGGATGTGATTTGGGCAAAATTGAGCCCCTAAACCAAATTTATGGACTAATCAATTGTATAAACTATGTAACATGTATGTCTTAACTAACCCTAATTTAATCATAAATGCAAATACAAGCACAAATGTGGCCAATTTGAACCCATTGAACCTAAATTGGAGTCTATGATGTGACTTAAGGGGTTAAATTAGCTCACATTTTATGACGTGTTGATTGTAAACTCTAATTTTATCACTTGAACATATACAGTTCCCCTAAACCCTAATTTCATGACATATACACATGTACAAACCCATTACACTAAATCCCTAACCCTAAATCCTAATTTTATAACAAACACAACCCCTCAGTTCCCTGATTTCATCACAATAAACTCATGAATTTGATTAGTATCAATATGTTAACCCATTGTTCACCTAGTTTCATAGGGACCTATGATGGTATTTGGGGTAAAATTAGCTCATTTCACCTTACATATTGAACTTTATTACATTATATGATAGTCTTATTACTATATAGTCTTATCAAAAGTATTATTGCATCATATTGGAGATTTATGCATCATATTGGGGATTAATGCATCATATTGAGCCTTATTGCATTATATGATAGCCTTATTACATCATATGATAGTCTTATTGCATTATATTGAGGATTTATTACATCATATTGAGCCTTATTTCATCATATGATAGCCTTGTTACAACATATGATAGTCTTATTGCATTATATTAGGTATGTATTCATCATATTATAGTCTTATTGAGTCTTATTACATCATATTATAGCATTATAGGGGATTATGCATTGCATATGAATGTTTTTGCTTATTTTTATATTATATTCCTATACTTAAAGTAACATGTATGCATTCCTTGAAGTATAGACAAAACTCGCTTTTCAACATCTATTTTTGTCCCAAATTGAAATTGTTGTCCCCATAGACATTCCCTACGTGCACTTTGCATATTCTCTACATACATTTTGAAGTAATTTATTGGATCCCACATTTTTAATCACTTTCTTGGGTTATTTTATCAAAATGAGCTCTAGTTCACATTTAAGAAAGAGGAAGAAGTTGAAGGAAAAACACTAGAGCAATTATAAGAGTTGAGAGAAAAAAATAAGGTATGAATGCAAGCATTTCATTCTAGACAAGGTACAAACACTAACCCTAATGATTCAAATTCCTTAGATAGTGAGGTAATTGACAATATTGAATTGAATAATGATGAAACTAACAATAATGAAATTAATTATGATAAAATTGACAATAATGAATTTAATTATGATGAAATTGACAATAATGAATTAGATAGTGCTGGAAGTTCACATTCAAAGTTTAAAGTTTTTGATTGTGTTGATAAAGAGCCTATGCATGATACTTTACCCACCAACAATGAAGAAAATTTAATGGACACAAATAATGATGAAATTAACAATGAATAAAATTTAATAGAAATATATAATGAAGAAACAAACAAAGAAAAAAAATTCATGGAAACATATAATGATTTTGAAACACCCTCTCAACAAATTCCACCAATAAAAACACCTTCAATAATTGTGCATATAAAATATAAGTACTTAATTGAAGTCAAAAATATTTTGAAATCAAAGCATAACAAAATGTCTGATCACCATTCAAGAAGACCAGCTCAAGAAATTTGGGATAGTTTCTTTCATAGATTGGATTATGATAGTCAAAGATGTTAATTATTTGTTTCATTAATGAAATTGGTTAAGATGAGACCTACAATGTACACATTAGGGCTAAGAACATATAACATAAATGATGAAATTATTGAAAATCTACATGATGCATATCATACTATAGGCTCGAGATCATGCAACAAAGATTGTAATGTTGCTCGTCGTGTAATGACAACTTATGCAGTAAGTGCTGAAATAGGGGAAAATAATTGATTTCAAAAATAAGCCAAATACTTGATATAAATAGAAAAACATTAACGAAAATAATTTCAAGACATGAAATACTTAATGAACCCAATACCAAAGAGCTTTGGGCATTCTCTGGTATACTTCCATGAAAGGACAAGGCTATAGCCAATGCTTTGAAATACTTACTTGCATAGTCTTGGAAAGGCAATATAAGAGTTTTGCCTAATGCAAGAGATGTAGTGAAAAAAAGAGTTAGTTCTCATAATCATGAACTACATCCAAAACATTTCTTGGATATGAATTAAACATAATTTTACTCTAAGTTTTTGCAAAAACATCCATAAATTTCTATTAGTCAAATATTTTTTGAGATGGCCAAACCTTTTTATGTAAAAATAAATCACACACACACCACTTATTGTTGTAGGCAACAAGTTGAATTTTCAATGCACTATAATGTTTTTCTTCATATTCGTTTTAATTTGCATACTAACAACATTTTTTAGGAGCGTGTAATAGAAGTTCTACCAAAATAAACAAGGTGATTTATTCCAAATATTTTTTATAAAATACCAAATGGATAGTTCTTTTATAAGAAAGGATGTTTAGACAGAAATTGTAGTATTTGCAGTGGATTGCCAAAATTAAAAAAATGTATCCATGAGGAGTGTACAAGTGCAATTGGATAGGAATTAATTAGTTTGAGAAAATAAAAATATGTGACCTATCAACTAAAAGATGGAAAATAATCTAAAAGATGTGAGCTTGTTATGAAAGAGATACATGTTTTAAAATTTATGGTTGAATTCATGGAAAAGATTGTTTATGAGTATGCAAGGCACACACATAAGGATAAATGGTTGGATGAACATTTAAATATAATCAAGGAAACATTACCACTTGATTTTATTGTTTTAGTAGTTAAATTTTCTAAAAATTACACATTCAAACCATAAATGGATGTTTAATCATAGTATTACAACTCAACACAAGTTACCATATTTTTTCATATAACATTCATGCATGCACCTGATAGGAAGATCAAAAAATATTAATAGAGTACTATTAATATATCAGTGATGATCTGTCACATTTTACAAAGTATGTGCAAGATTTTTTTGAGAAGTTCTATGGACCATTGACTCATAAGAATATTACTTTCAATCAACATTACATTTGGTCAAACAATTACAAATCACATATCATGAATGCATGGATATTTTATTGGTTGAGTAGGATGCACATTACCACTGGTGTAAAACATATTTAGAGTTTAATTGAGGCTATCCATGGAAAAGGGGAGCATGACAGTGCTAGAACATGTCTAAAAAGATTCATTGCAAAGGATGAATTAAAATTTGACTATGTTTATAATTTGATTGATGAAAAAACTATAGTTGAATGATGTAATGAGAACATATGTCATGGTGCTCAATCAAATTCTATTGTTCATAGACATTTTTAGTTAATGGAGGGAAAAGACTTGGCAAACTATGAGTTTTGTATGACTCTAATGTGTTTAAGTGATCTCCAATCATTTTATAGCTCAAATGCAAGTTCTTAGACTATTCAAACATGAAATTTGCCAGGCTTTTGTTTTGCATGCATGGACTATGTTTAGAATGAGTGTGAGTCACAAGAGTGGGTGGATGACTAGATTTCCAAACCTCTAATTCCATTCAACACATATCAAGTTCCATCAACCTTGTGACTTACAGATATCACATCTTCACATAAGTTTGACCATATATTTGATCTAGTATAGCTAGTTAGAAGATTAATCTGTATGTACTATTTATTCTCATTATATATCTTCATAGTGTCATTAAATTTTGTTTTTTGTGATGTAGGACATGTTTTTACAGTTATTGCAGATGAGGACAATGAAGAAGGAACATAGTATTATTTATGTCAGTGTGTAAGTGGAAATAAAAAATTGACTTTCCTGATCTTAGATGGAGAAAACATTGATTATCCCACTAGGTTTGTGGTAGTCACTAGAACTTGGCTTTGATGATATTCTATAAAAAAAAATTCAAATGTATGGTTGTTTAAATACTTTGAAATGCACAAGCAGATATTGCACTATTCAAATTTGATTCTTATAATGAATATTCAATTGCAAAAATATCATGAGAGGCCAAGAAACATGAATATATGGAAAGTTCATGAGTCAAACCATGAAGCTACTCTTGATACTATCAAGTTTAGATCAGATCTAAGTGGTTCATTGGATTGAAATACAAGTATGTTAACTTCTAAAATGTAGATGTAATCAATTTTACCAAATGTTTTTTATTTTATAGGTAATACATGCATAAATTTCATCTTTAATTACTTACTAACATTTTTTTTTAGGTTAGTGGTGCCAAATAAGCTTTCACCTTCATGTGGTTGGCATTTTTAGTGAATAATTTCATATTCTTAAAGCTAAGAGAAGCTTACTAAAAGTACTTGGTGTTTTCACACTCCTAAACAATTACTCATGACCAGTTTATTTCTCTGTGTGGCCTTATAAACACATAAATGTCCTTGTTTAGAATGATCTACATGGATTCTAGCTAAACCAAATGCATTAAAATTGCCTCAAATAGCATTATATACCAATATTACACACAAAACAAACACACTTTTCATTGTTTTGTGTATTTTAATTCGTATGCCATTCCTGAACATTAGTGAAAATGCAATTTCAAGTGGAATTGGATGTCATAGTCATTAGAGCATGTGTAATTTACCTGTGTGTGTGTGTGTGTGTGTGTGTGTCTGTGTGTGTGTGTGTGTGTGTGTGCTGTGCACGCGTGCTCAAATTAATGGATTTGAACTTGTAGATCCTCAGAGGCAAAAATGCTAGTTGGAGGTTAATAAGTTGTCTCTTCACTACCAAAAAGTTATATTTTAGGGCTTGTTACTACATATTCTACCATGGATTTATCTTAGAAATTATTTAGACTAGATCTAGGGTATAATTAGAGGGATTTTCCCATGCATATGAGGGATCTTATGTTTCATCCATATGACTTACAGTTTTAGTTTTATTCATGCCTGAAGTTAGGCTAAAAATCAACATCTTTCTTGTATTGGGAAGGGCATTCTTGAGCCCAAGATGGGTGGTGGGTTTATCGACCAAGATAGATGGGAGGACAAAATCCTAGTCTTAGATATTATCTTCCCCTTTGAATGTGTTGGTAGTGCCAGTTTTTAGCCAATAAGCACCGAAAATGGAGTTCTCGGACTATAGCTTCAACTTTGACAATATTTGTTGTTAGTGTTTCTATGCTCTTAAATAGTAGTGAAAATACACTTTCAGGTGGAATTGGATGTTATGGTCATTGTATAATATGTAATTTTCCTTTATATACATATTTTAAGTGATGGATTTATACCTGTGGGTCCTAGAGGCAAAAATGCTAGTTAGAGGTCAACAAGTTGTCTCTTCACTGCCAAAAAGTTGCATTTTAGGACCCATTATTGTAAAGTATGCCACTAATTTCTCTTAGGGGTCATTAAGAATAGATTTAGGGTTTAATTAGAGGGATTTACCATTAATAAGAGGGATCTTATGATTCATCCATATGACTTAGATTTTTGGTTTTATGTATGCTTAGAGTTAGGCTAAAAATTAACATCTTTCTTATATTGAGAAGGGCATTCTTGAGCACGAAATGGGTGGCGGGTTTATCAATCAGGTCGGATGGGAGGCCAATAACCTGGTCTTATATGTTATTCTACCCTTTATATGTGTTTTCAGTGCTAGGTTTTAGCCAATAAGCACCAGAGAATGGAGTTCTAGACCGTAGCTTCAACTTTGACAACATTTGTTATCATGTGTTTTTGTGCTCCTAAATAGTAGTGAAAATATACTTTCAAGTGAAATTGGATATCAATGTCATTGGATAACATGTAATTTTCCTATATATATGTTCTTAAAGTTATGGATTTGCATTTGTGTGTCCTGAAGGTAAAAATACTAGTTGGAGGTCAACAAGTTGTCTCTTCACTGCTAAAAAGTTGTATTTTAGGACCCATCACTACAACTTCTGCATTTGATTAATATTAGAGGTGATTTAGACTAAATTTAAGGTGAAATTAGAGGTTTTTTCCATGCATAGGATGGATTTTATGGTTCACCCATATAACTTAAATTTTTGGTTTTATGCATGCCCGAAATTAGGCTAAAAATCAGCATCTTTCTTGTATTGGGAAGGGCATTCTTAAGCCTAGAATGTGTGGTGGGTTTGTCAATCGGGATAGATGGGAAGCTAAAAACCTAATAATGGATATTATATACCCATATAGATGTGTTTTAATTTCCATTTTTCGGCCAACAAGCATTGAAAATGGTGTTTTCAGACTGTAGCTTCAACTTTAACAACATTTGTTGTCAATGTTTTGATGCTCCTGAACAGTAGTGAAAATGCACTTTTAGGTGTAATTAGATGTCACAATCATTGGAGAACATTTAATTTTCCTATATAGACATTATCAAAGTGGTGTATTTTCACTTTTAGGTCTTAGATGCAAAAATTCTAGTTGGAGATCAACAAGTTGTCTCTTCACTACCAAAAAGTTGCATTTTAGGACCCGTTACTACAACTTATACCACAAATTGCTCTCTAAGGTGTTATAAACTAAATCTAGGGTGAAATTAGAGATATTTAACATGTATAATATGGATCTTATGGTTTATTCATATGACTTACATTTTTAGTTTTATGCATACATTAAGTTAGGCTAAAATCAACATCTTTCTTATATTGGGAAGGGTGTTCTTGAGCCTGGAATGTGTGGTGGGTTTATCGATCAACCCAGATGGGAGGTCAAGAACCTAGTCCTAGATGTTATCCACCCATATGAATGTGATGGTAGTTCCATTTTTAGCCAACAAGTACCAAAAATAGATTTCTTGAAATGTAGCTTCAACATTGACAACATTTGTTGTCAGTGTTTATATGCTCCTGAATAATAGTGAAAATGCACTTGTGGTTGGAATTAGATGTCATGATCATTGGATAACATGTAATTTACCTATATATATATATGTGATAATAGTGATTTATTTACACCTATGGATCCTAGAGGCAAAAATTCTAGTTAAAGGCCATTAAGAAGCCTAAAAGGCCTAATAGGCCTAATAGTCCAAGTGAACATATACACATGGATAGAAGTTGGTGGAATTAGAATTAGGTTTCAAGAACTTTGAAATGTTTTTTTTAATCTTGTCAAAGTTTTATAAGGGTAAAAAATCCTTTAGAAGGCTACTAATAATTTAAAGAGCATATTACACCTTCTAGGCCTAATTAGGCTAAATTACATACCTATAGGTAATGGAAGGATCTTGACACTAGCAAGGAAGAAGTTTGTGGTTTATGAGAGATGAGAAATTTTATAGGTTTCAAAAATAGGCCAATAGACCTAGATGGCCATTTAGGCCTAATTAGGCCTAAATGGCCACCTATAGGTGGTCAAAGTGGCTTCAAAACTTGGCCAAGGGGTATCATGGACCAAATGGAACCAAGTGCTTAAAACTATTGATGCAAAAGCATCCTTTGTATAAACTAATGTGGTATCCATGTGAGAGTTTTAAAGTGTTAAGTAGAATCAATAGTTTTAAAGTGTTGTAGGGGTAGGATGGTGTAGGAGGAGAGAATAGAGAGAGAGAGAGAGAGAGAGAGAGAGAGAGAGAGAGAGAGAGAGAACCTAAGATTGAAAAATTATCCAAGACTCCTCATTAGTGATGATATAATCATGTGATGGAACAAACTCATAATGTTTTGATGAATATAATGAATAAAGGAATAATTATTCTGTAATTATATGTTATTAAACAAGTATTGGATTGTTGTAGAATCTTATTTTATTTTTGAAAGGCCCTTGAGGCCATTGCCTTATTGATATCTTGTAAGGTTGCAGGTTGCTAGTTGATTGTTGATTACAATCAAGAAAGAAAGGTTTGGACCAATTTTTTTAGGGGAAAGAAATAAGAATAACTCATTATGAAAAGTTATTTGAAGATTTTAAGGATTATACAAACCTTTGGTTGACTAAGAAAACATTTTAAAGTTAAGAGAACTCAGATAAAGCAACCCTTTTTCAAGATCTATGTTCACAGTTCTAACAGTCCAGGATTTCAAAGGAAGTGAAAGTTGTGAAAGTATTTTTGGAAAAAAAGTTCTTATTCCAATGAAGATGATATTTTAAATAAAATCATATGTTATATAATGATACTTCGTATAAGGGTAATGGGAACCAAATGATTAATGATTGAATACATAGTCAGCATGGGGATAATACCCTATTTTCACAGTAGATGTCTTTTACATTCTCTTATGTCAAGAAATGGAGAGTTTCATTTGATACCACCTGGTTGGTCATTGATTTGGTAGCATATGAGTGTGGGGAAAGGTTGATATATCAATAAAATAACCTTTGAAAACTTATAATGGTTGGTAATTTTTCTCAAACTGTTTAAATCCTACAAGTGCATTAAAACCCCTGTTTTCATTCATATATTGTCTAGTGAAGGGATGTGTGGATATAATCACATGATAAGTTGGTATGTTTGTGAAATATGGACACAAATATGATGATATAAGTCATAATAATGACCTATTTGAGGCACAAAATGTATTGAAATTACACATTCCCTTAAAAACCCTGTACAATCAACCAAAAAGGTACACAGTCCATTGCATTTTATTGTGTTTGGATATTGGATGGATTGAACAAGGATTATAGATAAGTTGGATATATAGAGGAGGTGAAAAAATACCTATATGTGGAATTTAGTTCCTTTTAAACTCTGTTACACTCAAGAAATGGAATTATATAAGTTCTTGGGCCTATACAGAGGAAGAGAAACCCTAAATTAGGGTTTTGATGTTTTAAGGAGTTTTAACCATGGAAAAATGCTAAAAAATTGTAATAATATATAATTATATGTGATTAAAGTTAATCAAGAGGTTTTATATTGAAATTGGGTTGTACAGTATGGTTTTTAGACCTATGGGTGTGCTTAAGGGATAATTAGGCTTAATGGAGAGATAGGTTACAAAAGAAGTCTGCTCTAAGTGTGGAACTAGGGTATGAAACTTGACACACACATAGAAGTAGATATAGGGTAGATATAAATATGATTACATATTGAAATAATTATCTAGTTTTACCAAACAAAGAGGAAATTTATAAAAAAATGGCTACAAGCGTAGGATTGTCCATATGAGCCTTATATGTGGAATTGAAGGTTGAAGTGTGTTTGAGCAATTGGAAGAGGTTAAGACAAATGTGATAAGGTCAAATAAGACCAAAAAATACAAAATATTGATCCATTGAGACTTATGCCAAGATTTGTTATTTGACACTTAAGAGAATATCCTAACAAGAAGCTAGTGAAAGTAAGAGAGGAAGTTTGGGAATGGAATGAATGGTGTGAGTTTGGAAATGAATGTAAGTGTCATGAGAGAGGTAAATTCTATCAATAAGTGCTTATAAGATACAAATAATAGATATATAGTGAATGAGGATATTAATAACAATAACATAGAGAAGGATAGGATTGGAGATGGAACCTTGAAGGTAAAACATAGCATTGAATGAGATCTTTGGCAAGACCAGAACTAAGAGGGATAATTTAGAGACTTTTCCCCTTACCTATGTATCACATCACCTTGGAGATTTCAAGTTTATACCTTGGAAGAGAGGATAGAATAATTTTTTAATAGGATCTCAAGGATTTAATAATACACCTTATGGAAATAAATAATCTACAGTCATGCATTTCATAACCATCACCTACATCATTGTTTGTACACAGTCATCATGAATTTTCTTGAGGAACTGTGACCATACAGAGGTTACAACAGGATAAAGGAAAACAAATTAAGGGTGGAATAATTTAAAGGAGGTTAATGGCATATTAAAATAAAATTCACCTTGTTTTATCTCAAACCAAGGAAAAAGGTAAGGAAGCTCAATTTTGAAACTTGACTAAGCAGGCAACATGTCACTAGATTTTGGCAAAATGGGCCTATAAGCCAAAATATGCATGATCTAATCAAGAAATTTTGTGGAGAGATTAATAATGAAATATTATAAATATATAAAATATTTTTTAGGTTTTTTTATAAGGTGAACCATTCATTATTTTAGCACAGTCAACCCCATGTCTAATCATTATCAATATTGGAGCTTGCCTTGGAGGAATTAACACTTTTAGGGAATCTACAGGTCAATTCAAAGCATGAATTTGGTAATAATGGTATAAATTAGCCATAAAATAATAAAATTACATAAAAATTTTCATAAAAAAGGTGAAAATACTTTATATTCTTACACAAATCTCTTACAATTAGCTAATAACCATTAGAGACCAAATGAAGCTTTTGTTAGTTTTGAGTGTTGATGAGAATTTTAAGCCCTGGATAGGTATTAAAATAGTATTATAATATTTTATAAACCTAATTTTAAATATATATTTTATAAAATTCAAGTTTTCAATCAAAGGATTGAATAAAGACAAGTTTAGGCATGTATAAAGCAAGCAGGCAGCTTAAGGAAAAGTTTGGTAAAAAAGGTCCATAGGTCAAAATATGCATCAAAAAGCCTTAAAAATTGGTATGATTGATAATAATGACATAATATACCTATAAATAATATTTAAAATTTAATTTTACATGTGTAGGTTTCCTCTATTTATACACAATCCCCTTCATGTTTCATGATAGTCATCATTGGTGCAGGTATGTTTCTCGGAGGTTTAAGGTGTAAAAATGGGTTACAAGATATTATAAGTCTTTTAAAAGATTAATATTATGGTTTTAATCATATAAAAAACTTTAAAGAGTGTTTAGGCTCCTAAATCCATGCAAACCCCATAGGCAAGCTCAAAACCCCATAGGCAATCTCAAAGGCATAAAGAGCAAAGTTGGATTTTTGATCATTTTAAGGGGAAAATACAATTTGAATCGGGTAATGAAAATTTAAACATGATTTTTAACATAATATAATCCTAAAGGTGTCCAATAAATCCAATATGTTTTCACTTGCCTGTAGAAGCTCATTTTTGGAGAATGCTTCAAAAGGTCAAAGGTGAGCTTTCATTACTTTTGAATGTTAAATCTTGGTAAAAGGATTGGATCACCTTTATTATTTTTTAAATATCTTGAAAAATTAGTTCATATATTATGGAAGATTCAAATTATGATGTTGACCTATTGAGAGTCAATTAGGTGCAGAAGCCTAAAAATAGAATTTGGAAACTCGAGTCTAAATCTCTTTAGAAATTAATAAGGGAATTGATTTATTGTGCGGTTAACATTTACATATATATCTTATGATTATATATAATATTTGAATTATATTATAAACCAAGGTTCTATAATAAAATCATTGAGGAGCAAATCTAAAAGAATGTGTTGAATTGAATCTTCACATGATAGTCTAAACCAATCTAACATAATAATATTTTTTATAGACCTATAAGGTGTTGAATTGTGAAATATATTTACAAATTCATAGGAAAGGATTATAGATTTAAGATTGGTTATAAATATCATTAGATAAATTAAATGGAGTATATGACTATCATCACTTTGTCCACAATAAATTCACATGTTCAAAACAAGATTTTACCTAACTCTGCCTTATAAGGCTTA
Organism: Torreya grandis; assembly: GCA_037957365.1. NCBI lineage: Eukaryota > Viridiplantae > Streptophyta > Pinopsida > Cupressales > Taxaceae > Torreya > Torreya grandis. Next base: position 2,429,063 of record JARHVA010000778.1, read on the forward strand.
TCCCATGAATAAATTAGAGTTATAGACCTACAAGAAACTATTGATGACCATGATCATACAAACATAATTCAAATGCAAACACTGATATTATTTATTTCTTATAAGGGTTTATTTCCCTTAATCCCACTCCATGTACAAGACTTAGAATCATTGATATTCTTTATTTCTTATAAGGGTTTATTTCCCTTAATCCCACTCCGTGTACAAGACTTAGAATCAAGATAAGTGACTAAGTGTCTAACAACTACCGATCTAAGACTGATTCAATCACCAGTATAGGATTTAATTAATGAAAAGATAGGTTAAACACCCCCTTCTTATTTCATTTTCATTCTTATAGAAACAAAGCTTCTTAAGAATAAGAAATGTCAATCTTTCTAACTATAGGCTCTGTCATACCAATCTAATTTGCAACATTATCATAACAAGTTATTCTAAATCTCATAACACTTGTAATCCTTAAGAATACTTCAAAACCAGTCATTCATAATAATATGAATACATAAGTGATTCAAACAAGACTTACTTCATTGGTTTTCTTAAATATTCATGTACAAAATAATAATGTCATGTATGAATGCCATAAATAAGCATACAATGTCAATAATACATGCATTATCATATAGGCATATAAAAAATTACATCATATCTAACATCATAGTATTAAATGTTGATTGAATACATCATATACACATGTACAATTCCAAAATGCATACATTACCATATAGTCATACAAAAAATTACATCATATACAACATCTTAATCATCAAATAGTCTCCCTCTCTTTGTCTTCCTTGAAGAAGAATCTTCCTGGGATGCCCTATTTGTATGTATATGGAGATATCTCAAATGCCTTGGATTGCTCCAAGGATTGATTATGGATACTGTTGTAGCTTCAACTTTTACCCTTGGAGAGGGTTCTTTAGGCCCTATCAAATTGAGCTACATGATGGGAATAACCCTAGGATGTGGGTCACCTATGGTGGGGTTGAACCTCTGGAGAAGGTCAACTTACTCTTGATACTCACCTAAACTAATGTTTTCATAGGTAAAAGGGTTAGATAAGGGATAATGGCATGCTAATAAATTTAACCAGGGGATGCACCAAATAAAAATGAGAACTCGCACAAGAATGAAATATACACTAAAGAAGCCTAAGATAGTACTAGCTCACACAATCTCAAACTCTAGATAATTACATAATTATTTCTTGCATTAGGCTAAAGAAGTAATGAATAAAGCCAATAGTAATTTGAATACTCTCACCAAGCTTACATTAATGTTAGAAAGAACACAAATTTATACCTATAATCCACTAGGACACACCCTGAAATAGTCAAGCAGGACAGTGGCCATGGAAGATTCTCCTTCACAATGCCATCATACACAATCCTACTAAACAATTCAAAAGTAAGAGATAGGTAAAGACAATCTTTATTATCTTCAAGAGGTATTTAATATAATATTTTGACATGGTTTAGCCTTATCAAACAAACACCCTTTTGCAAGAGTCTCATTAAGTATCCTTATCTCCAAAAAAGATAGAAATTCTAAAATTTGAGAACCCTTCCAATGGAGAAAATAATGGGATATCTAAGAGAATGGAGATAGAGAAGATGGAGTAACATCAGTCAATGTGTTGTCACCTTTCAATGCATACTCCACCATCTTTTGGTCCAATCAGGACTAGTACACCATCATAAACTAACTTGCATTAGCCCTGGTAGTCTTCAAGATATTATCATTAGATGGGATAACTTTTACACTCCTTCCACTTGGATTCATTATGAGTAAAAGGTCCTTATATCCATGTACCTAACAAATCCATTATCAAGTCTGCTTTGGGTGGCTATTTGTTCTTGTTGAATTACAGATGATTTAACTATCACATTTATGCCTTAGCATGTTCTTTATTATAAATCTTAGACATAGATTAGTTATAGACTGAAAACCAATCTCCTTTATTAATTTTTAGATAGTCAATATATCCACCTAGTCATATATATATATATATATATATATATATATATATATATCATTTGAATAACTAGTATCCCACCCTAATCTATTATTAGGCTCAAAATACCTATTTTGTCTTTGCTCTTAAAACTAAACCTAGGTCTAACTATAGATTGAAAAGCAATCCTATTATTAGTTTTTTGATAGTTAATGTATCCACCTAAACATATCTATGTTAGGTCCAAAATGACCTATTTTATCTCTATGCATCATGGAAATCAATGTTCCATTACACACATGGACCCCTTTTAAATAGTAGCAAACACAACCATGAAATAATCCTTCATAATAGAGAATGGAGTTGACAGGTTATAAACCCTTGAACCACAAGTTGTTGACCTTTGATCTATATTAGTTTTAAAGACCCATTCTACTTCTATAGAGTCTTAATGGTGACCCTCAATCTTGAAATATCTTACTTTGGTTCAAATTGGATCATGTTTAAGCTTGGTGCCTTTGTATTTACTTTGCTCAGGTTTAAGACTGCTTCTTCAACCTCCATAAAAAATGATTTGGGTCAACTTTGATCATTGTTTATCTATTATGACTTGGACTATTAATCTATTGACCCATATCATACCATTATATTTGGATATACAATCAAATGCATGCCATTGGATCTGCTTGGGAACCCTTTTTGACTCATTGACCTACTCATATGCCATAAATCTTTGACACATAATTGAATGAAAGCCCTTGATCTTGCTAGGACCCTCCTTTTGAACTCAAATGGATAATTCACAAGGCCTAAATTTTATGTCTGCATGTCATTCTTTGACGTTCACGTGAATGTATTTGACATCTGTGCGACCATCATATTTTAAACCCCAATGGTTTTTTGTTATATCCTATATTTGACATCTATACACCCATAAAATACATTCATGAGCCCATAATTGACATAAAAATGAATTTATTAGGAATTTTTTAACCCTAATGGTTATTTATCATGGCTTAAATTTGGTGTCCATGTGCATGTCCCATTCTGCAAGTTAATCTTTGAAGGCTTAGATCTTGAGATAGAAATCTCATCAGGACATGAATTTTTTAGAGTAAGATCTTGGCATCAAAAACATTGATTCCATGTGATCCTTAGGCCCCAAGATTCTTTCTGATCATACTTATAAAATTCACAAGTAAGCTGACGCATCCATTTCTATGTGACATCCTGATCATGGTCTGATTCATTTAGACTTGTGCAATGAGTTATTGTTCGATCTTTGGAAGCTATGATGAATCTCCTGAGGCTTATTAAACTTTTCCTTGCCTTATAACTACTCAAACACCATGAAACCTACTTAGATCCTTTTCTTTTCAATTCTAGACCCATTTCTCAAGGATCAATCAGATTACACTTTAATCTTGATTAAAGTGTTTCCAAAGCTTTTACAAGTAATGTGGTCTTCTTATCCATCATGGATCCTTCATTATACAAGAAATCTACTCAACCAATACTTTTCTCATCTCTTCATGCCATAAACCCCTCCAATGAAAGTTTTGTATGTAGGCCTGAAATTGGCCAACATTTTTGGTAACATCTTAGGGTTGCATGTCTACTATGCAAGAGACTGATTGCTTTGATATGGTCTATTGGGATTACGAAGTCAATTATTTTTCCCAGTTGATATAAAATGATACAATTTTATCCTTATCTAGAACCTCTCTTTCAATAAAAAGAACAAAAGAAATAAAAATAAACACTATTCCAAAGGCACTTATTAAAGGGAAATAAATAACAAAGAATAAAAGTGCATAAGGCACATAGAGGAAAGCCTTAAAATGTACCCTAATATATACAATATATTATAAAGGATATAAATTCTTCTAATAACAAGGATTTAAATTAATGCTATTGATAGAGATGGGTAATAATTCTCCATCTAATTGAGCAAGCTGAAAAGCATTATGTCCCTTGCATCCATGGATCAAATAAAGACCACTCCAAAAGATTCCAAACTTGGTATGGCTACTTGGATTGGCCTTATTTGAGTCCCATTTGAAGACTAAGTCCCCTTTTTTGAAGTCCCTTGTTATATATCTCTTATCGAAGGCATTTTTGATCTGAGATTGATGTGACTCTAATGTCTTCATTATAAGGTCCCTAGTTTCTTTAAGCTCCATGAGCTCTGTCATCCTCACTTCCATAGGTCCACTCTCTATCAACTCCATTTGATGTGCTAACTTCAAGGCTAGAAATTTAAAAAAGATGGGAAATCTGGCCTCCCTTCCATATACTAATATATATGGATAATTATCAATGGCAACTATGGGAGTCGCCCTAGCCCGTAAGGATGTTTTTAGCTTTGTGTGCCACACTCTCTGATTATCTTTCATAGTCCTCTTGATGATTTTGATCAAGTTCTTATTTATGGAATCTACCAATCCATTACCTTTGGGATAGTAGTTGGAGGATGTATTGAAGTAGATGACTAGCTTGAATGGCCATTCACTTGTCTTCATACCAACAAATCCTAATGCAATATCTAAAATTATAGTAGTTAGGATACCAAACCTGGTTACTATACTATCATAGAAGTCCAATACTATTGTTTCATTGGCCTCCTTCAAATTAATTTCCTTCAACCATATGGTGAAGTAGTTTTTAGCATTGATCGGTCATTTATGCCTTACACTTGAAGGTAGATTGATCACTCCTATGAAATCTAAAGCCCATTGCATGAAGGGTTGTTCCACCTGGATTGGGTTAAGTGGAAGAGATACCAATATTTGTTTTCTATTAAATAGAGCACACTTTTAGAATTTTTGATCCATACATAGGTGTCCTTGAATAGGTTGGGATAGTAATAACTAGCTCTCATTACCTTTGTTGTTGTTGTTCTTGGAGCAAAATGGCCTCCTACAGGTCCATCATGAAACTACTCTAAGAGCTTTGTCACTTGATTATCATCCATGCACCTAAGTAGTACCCCATTTAGGTCCCTCCTAAAAATACCACCATTAACTAATTCATAAGGTATGGATTGAATCCTAAAATACCTTATTTTTGCTATGTCCAAACCTTGAGGGTATTCTCTTGTCATTAATAAATGTGTCATGTCTTGGATCCAACTGTTGTGAGGTGGAGGTGCATCTATATGTGATTTATATTATGTCACCAAAATAACTTATTTGCCTTCTTGAATTTCATCTACCACATGCTCACACAAGCCTTTGTCTCTCACTAGCTTGGTGACTTTTATCTCCACATCATACTTCATGACCTTGGTAATCCAACCTACTTTTTTCTCATTCAAGTCTTTGTTAAGGAGGAAGTCCCTAACTCCAAGATGAGACACCATAAGATGGATCTTGTTGTTGGAAAGCATTATCCTAAAAAATTTAAGGCTCCTCAAGGCTACAAGAACTTGATTTTCTATGAAGGTGTACCTTACCTCATACCCCTCTAGCCATTGATTAAAAAAGACAATTGGTTGTTCAAGTCCTTCACCATTCTTCTAACATCAGCATAATTGATATATTTTCAACATTGGAAAAGGTGTACAACATAAAATCCTTTGAGAATTTATGATTCATGAGCAAGGGTGCTTTGGAAATGGCCTCTTTGATGGCCTCAAATGTCTATTTTCCTTCCTTTGACCAAGACAACACTTAGATCTTCTTCAAACATGGTGGTGATGGATTTGACTAGGTTCACAAAACTAGGTATAAACCTTCTCACAAAGTTTATATTCCTAAGGAAGCTCTGGATTCCTTTATTATTCTTAGGTAAAAAGAGTGCTAAGATATCACGTATTCTATTAAGGTTAATCGATAATCCTTCCTTTGAAATAATGTGACCCAAAATTTTGCATTCATGAATAACAAACACACATTTTTGGAGATTTAAAGAGATCCCATACTCTCTGCATCTTTGGAAGATCAACCTTAGATGGTCTACGTGCTCACTAGCCTCCTTGGAGAAAACTATGATGTCATCCAAGTAGTACCATCTGATTCAAAAACACTTGGAAAGCCATGTCCATGGCTTTTTAGAAAGTTGATCCTACATTTAAAAATATAAAAGGCATCTTTTGGTAAGCATATGTGCCCCACTTTGTAGTTTAGGCAGTCTTATACTAATCCTCTTTTCTCACCATCACTTAGTTGTAACCCAAATACCCATCCAAAAGGGAAAATATTTTTGAACCTGCAACTACCTGAAGAAGTTTCTCAATAGATGGTAAGGGGTAGTGATCCTTCAAAGATACCCTATTCAGATCTCTGAAGTCAACACACAATCTAATCTCCCCACTCTTCTTCCTGATATGCACCAAATTGGCTACCCATGAGGAGTGCTTAATGGGAAAGATGATCTTAGATTCAATCAATTTGGTCAGTTATTTCCTCATAAAATCTTCTATTTTGGGGTTTATAGGCCTCTACTTCTGTCTGATAGGCTTGGCATTAACCTCTAGTTCTATAGTATATTGGGCTAACTTGGGATCAAAACCTCTCAAGTCACTATATTCCCAAGCAAAGATGTATGCATATTATTTAAAAAGCCTTATGAAATTATGTCTTTCAGCTTTAGTGCTTACCCTCCCAAGATTAAGGAGCTTGTCCTTGAAGATAAGGACTCTTTCATAGTTCTTTTCATTTGTTGGCATCACTGCCTTGTTTTTTCTCATATGATCTTCCTCATAAAAAAGACCTTCAAGGGTGACAAGCCCTTTAGGAATCTTGTTAGATCTCAACTAAACAATTTGATATTCATATTGATGTTGAAACTTTTCTTGGTTCGTTAAAGAGAATTTTACTTCCTGCTACAAGAAATAAGTAATTTTTTTGTCATTCTAAAAGACCTACCAATGAGCTTCATTGTCTGGCACTAATGGTATTACTACCACTTTGACATGTGGCTACACCTTGGTCTTATTTAACTCATTCAAGATATCAAATCAAGCTCCCATAACTACCAACCTATCAACATGTTCATTATACTTCCTTGGCATTTCTTGGATGTTAAAGGCTTCAAAATCTTCAACTAGGTCCCACACTCTATGTTTGTAAGACCTCATTAAAGGGTTTTGGTGACATTCTGTTAGGGTGTGGAGCTAAAAACTTCACCAAGGAGCATTCATTATCAGGTTCGGGTCTACATAGACACCGGCGTCGGTCAGGAGCGACCGACGTCGGTCACAGGCAGTTGCAGAGGTGTCGACGTCAGCAGATGGTCGGCCGACGGCGGTCACAGACAAGCAGCAGGAACCGCCGTCGGTTACCTGCGTGTCCAGAAAGCTATTTTCGTGGACAGAAGCGAGTGTTTGCATGATAAGTTTGAGTTGTGGACTCAAGCACGCGTCTCTATTATTGGCATTACTATTTTTAGAGCCCTTGTTCAAGTGGCTTAACTGCTTGTTGGTTGTACATGCTCAAGTCTCCTAATTCTATATGTAGAATTAGATCTTCCTAGCTTATTTTATTGTAGTAGTTTGTAGTGAATTATTGTAATTCATTGTGTGAGAAGAACAGTACAGAATTGAATCAATCCAGGCTTGTTGGAGTTGATTGTTCTTGAGAGAGAGCTCTTGAGGAATTGAGATCTATTGAGAGATCTATACATCTAGGAGAGGTGTGGAAGAAAGAAGCTTTCTTCAATTGTATTCCTTTGTAAAGAGTTTTGTTAATACAAGTTTTCAGGGTGTTTTCTTGTATCTCTTGTTCTTGTTATTGTCATTCTAATTACTTGTCAATCTGGTTTAATTATGCGTTTATTGCTGTCATAATTTTAATCTATTATTGGATTGATCCCCCAACAAGTGGTATCAGAGCCTTGGTTACAGGTTCAGAGCTTGATAATTGGTATCAAAGTTCAGGTTCACTAACAGGTGGTTCAGATCTGTGTAGTGTGTATTGATTATAGGTTCTTATAGGGATTTCTGTTTGAGTGGGGGAAGCAATGGCAGATGAAAGTAAATTGAGAATGGAAAAATTCAATGGCAAAAATTACCAACACTGGAGAATGCAGATAGAGGACTATCTGTATCAGAAAGATCTCTACTTACCGATAGGAGGTATTACAAAGAAGCCCAAAGACATGGAGGATGAAGAATGGGAAGTTCTTGACAGAAAGGCTCTGGGGTCTATAAGACTGAGTCTAGCATCCACTGTGATATCCAATTTATCACAGGCAAAGTCTACGGTAGAGTTGATGACTACGTTAGCAAATTTGTATTAAAAACCCTCAGCTTCCAATAAGGTATATCTTATGAAGCAGTTATTTAATTTGCATATGAATGAAGGTGGATCTGTTTCTACTCATCTGAATGATTTCAATGGTATTGTGAATCAATTAAGTTCAGTGAATATAGTGTTTAATGATGAGATAAAATCTCTTTTAATATTATGTTCTTTGCTTGAAAGCTGGCATGGCTTAGTAATGGCAGTAAGTAATACTACATCTGCATCAAATATTTTGAAAGTAGAGGATGTTGTTAGTGTTATCTTGAATGAGGAAATATGCAGGAAAAGCACAGAAGAGGCATCCGAGAATGCTTTAAGTTTTGAGAGCAGGGGAAGGCAGAAAGAGAAGAGCAAGAAAGGCAGAGCAAGATCCAAATCAAAGGGGAAAGGCAGATCTAAATCTAGAAATGGCAGAAGGCCACAATGCTGGAATTGTGGAAAGATGGGGCACATAAGCAGAGATTATTGGTCAAAGCCTAAGGAGGACAACCAGCACGAAGGAAAGGAAGAATCCAAGATTGCAGGTATTGCACAGGATGCTTTAATTTTCTCTCTGCATAATAATATAGAATCTTGGGTATTAGATTCTGGTGCATCTTTTCATGCTACTCCTAACAGGGAATATTTCAGTGACTATATCCATGGAGATTTTGGAATGGTGTACTTAGGGGATGATGAGCCCTGTAAAATAACTAGCAAAGGTAAAGTGCAGCTGAAGATGCAGAATAGCAACACATGGGTGTTGAGAGATGTGATGCATGTTCCTAGTTTGAAGAGAAATTTGATTTCTGTAGGTAAGCTAGGTGATGAGGGTTGTACAGTAACTCTCACAGCAGAATCTTGGAAGGTGAGAAAGGGTGCACTTTTTATGGCCAGAGGTAAGAGAGAAGGTACTCTCTATTTGTGTAATTGTGTTACTAACAAATCTCCTTTTGTATTATCTACTTCAGATGTGGACGCTAAATTGTGGCACTCAAGGCTTGGCCACATGAGTGAGAAGGGGATGTCAATTCTTAAGTCTAAAGGTATGCTTTCAAATTTAAAAGGCATAGATCTAGAGTTTTGTGAGCATTGTGTATTTGGAAAACAGAAAAAGGTTAGTTTTCTCAAAACTGGGTCTACTAAGAAGAGGCACAAGTTGGAGCTTGTTCACACAGACGTGTGGGGATCGGCTCAGGTTGCTTCCATTGGAGGATCATAGTACTATGTATCTTTCATAGATGATGCCATAAAGAAGGTATGGATCTACTATATTAGAAGAAAATCTGATGTATTTGATACTTTTAAAGTTTGGAAAGCTATGGTTGAGAATGAAACAGGTAAAAGATTAAAGTGCCTGAGATCAGACAACGGAGGTGAGTTCTGCAGTTATAAGTTTAGAGATTATTGTTACATGCATGGAATCTGTAGGCAAAGGACGGTTCCAAGGACACCTCAGCAGAATGGTATTGCTGAAAGGATGAACAGGACAATAATGGAGCGTGCAAGATGTATGAGATTGCATGCCGGTTTGCCCTTACAGTTTTGGGCACAAGCTGTTGACACTGCAGTGCACCTGATTAATAGAGGACCTTCTACAGCTCTGGATGGTGGTATTCCAAAAGAGGCATGGACAGGTAAAAAGGCTAATCTCTCATATCTCAAAGTTTTTGGTTGTGAAGCCTTTGTGCATATAGATAAGGAAAATAGAAAGAAGCTTGATGCTAAGTCTATGAGATGCACGTTTATTGGCTATGGCTCAGATGATTTTGGTTACAGATTGTGGAATCTAGAAACTAACAAGGTAATCAGGAGCCGTGATGTTGTTTTCAATGAAAGAGTGATGTATTGTGATCAGCTAAGGAAGTTGAATCAGTCTGAGCAGAGCAATGGTGAATTGGATGAGGTGAAAGTCCAAGATGAGCTCACGGGAAAAAGAAATAATCACTTACAGGAAAACACAGAGACCGACGTCGGCAGGTTAGGAATCAGCGTCGGCAGGACAGAAATTGACGTCGGCCATACAGAGACCGACGTCGGTCGTACAGGTACCGAGGTCGGTCAGGAAGAACTGACGTCAGCCAGTAACAGGTCTGGAGGTGACCGAGGTCGGTCACTGTCAGAGAATTTGGGTGGACAGCGTGTTATAGACGAGTCTCAGACACCCATCAAGAGGTCAGAAAGGGTGAGTAAGCCTCCAATTAGATATTCTCCTTCTTTATATTACTTATTGCTAACTGATGGTGGAGAACCAGAGAGTTTTGAAGAAGCAATATAGGTGGAGTCCAAGAGTGAGTGGGAGCGTGGCATGGTTGAGGAGTTGGAGTCCTTAAGAGAGAACCAAACATGGGATTTGGTTGAATTGCCAGCTGGTAAGAGAACACTTAAGAACAGATGGACCTACAGGTTAAAGGAAGGCGAGAATGGACAAATGAGATACAAGGCCAGATTAGTGGTAAAAGGATTTGCACAAAAGCCAGGTATTGACTTTGGTGAGATTTTTTCTCCTGTTGTTAAAATGACTTCAATAAGGGTTGTATTGTCTTTGGTTGCTTTTGAGGATTTGCATCTTGAGCAGCTAGATGTTAAGACAGCATTTCTTCATGGAGATTTGGATGAGGAAATTTATATGGAACAGCCAGAAGGATTCGAGGTCAAGGGTAAGGAGAAGTTTGTGTGTAGGTTGAAGAAAAGCTTGTATGGCCTCAAGCAAGCTCCTAGGCAATGGTACTTAAAATTTGATAGGTTTATGACTGAGCATGGCTATAGTAGGTGTCAATAAGACCATTGTGTGTATTTCAAGAGATTTGATAACGGTAGATATATTATTCTATTGTTGTATGTAGATGACATGCTGGTTGCAGGGTCTCACATGCAGGATATCTCAGAGCTTAAGGTAAAATTAGCTCAAACGTTTGCTATGAAGGATTTGGGAGCAGCAAAGAAAATCCTTGGCATGAGCATTAAGAGAGACAGGAAAAATCATAGGTTGATATTGTCTCAAGAAGATTATTTGGACAAGGTGTTGAAACGGTTCAATATGCAGGATGCTAAACCGGTAAGCACACCTTTGGCTGGACATTTCAAGTTAAGTAAAGAACAATGTCCTAATTCATATGAAGAAGTAGAGTACATGAGTAAGGTTCCATATTCTTCCGCAGTAGGGAGTTTGATGTATACAATGGTGTGTACTAGACCGGATATTGCCCAAGCAGTGGGAGTGGTAAGTAAGTATATGGCCAATCCAGGTAAGGAACATTGGAAAGCAGTTCAATGGATCCTTAGATATCTGAGAGGAACCAGCAGTAGGCACTTATGCTATGGAGGTTCAGATACTTCTCTACATGGCTATGTAGATTCAGATATGGCAGGTGATTTGGATGGCAGGAGGAGCACTACAGGTTATGTTTTTACTGTAGGTGGAATGGCAGTTAGCTGGATATCTAAGTTGCAGAAGGTTGTTGCCTTGTCAACTACAGAAGCAGAGTATATTTCAGCCACAGAAGCTAGCAAGGAGATGATATGGATGACACGGTTCATGGATGAGCTTGGTAGGGAGCATGAGAGTTGTAGATTGTATAGTGACAGTCAGAGTGCAATCCATTTGGCCAAGAATTCGGCCTTTCATTCAAGAACAAAGCACATACAGCTAAGGTATCACTTCATACGACAGGTATTGGAAGATGGTGAGTTGAAGCTGGAGAAGATTCATACAGATAGGAATCCTGGATATGCTAATGGTACAAAGGAGAAGTTGAATCTTCATTACTGTTGGTCTTCTTGAAGGTAAGAGGAGCTAGAAGATGTTGCTTTACATACTGGTGCAGCTGTTTATCTCCAAGTGGGAGATTCTTAGGGTGTGGAGCCTTGCATTCATTATTTAGGTCTACACAGACACTGGCATTCAGGAGCGACCGACATCGGTCAAGAACGACCGACGTCGGTCACAGGCAGTTGCAGAGGCACCGACGTCGGCAGATGGTCGGCCGACGGCGGTCACAGACAAGCAGCAGGAACCGATGTCGGTTACCTGCGTGTCCAGAAAGCTATTTTCGTGGACAGAAGTGAGTGTTTGCATGATAAGTTTGAGTTGTGGACTCAAGCACGCGTCTCTATTATTGGCATTACTATTTTTAGAGCCCTTGTTCAAGTGGCTTAACTGCTTGTTGGTTGTACATGCTCAAGTCTCCTAATTCTATATGTAGAATTAGATCTTCCTAGCTTATTGTATTGTAGTAGTTTGTAGTGAATTATTGTAATTCATTATGTGAGAAGAATAGTACAGAATTGAATCAATCCAGGCTTGTTGGAGTTGATTGTTCTTGAGAGAGAGCTATTGAGGAATTGAGATCTACTGAGAGATCTATACATCTAGGAGATGTGTGGAAGAAAGAAGCTTTCTTCAATTGTATTCCTTTGTAAAGAGTTTTGTTAATACAAGTTTTCAGGGTGTTTTCTTGTATCTCTTGTTCTTGTTATTGTCATTCTAATTACTTGTCAATCTGGTTTAATTCCGCGTTTATTGCTGTCATAATTGTAATCTATTGTTGGATTGATCCCCCAACACATTCTAGCCTCTAGCCTTATGCATTATCATCTCATTATCTCCATAAACCTACAACTACTTGATCCCTCTCTCACTAACCCATTGAAGGCCATAAATAATACCCTCATATTCTGTTGCATTACAAGAACAACTGAATTGAAACCTATAAGAAGAGACATACTTGTCATTGGAGGGGGATACTAGCATTGCACCTACACCCACTCTATGTTTGCTTCTTAAACCATCAAAGAACAATTTTCATAATACATTAAGATCTTCTTGAGGTCTAAGGAGGGATGGCATGGGTTGATTCTCTTCACGTAAGCAGTAGACACCCATGTCCCTCTCTTTAACTCCTTTTGAGGGATCAACCTAATGATTGTCATTCCATAGTTCATCCAAGAACATGTTTGGTATCTCCTCGGATTGGGTGTTTAACTATTGACCATCTATATGTTCATCCTCATCAAGAATGGTACAATTGAGGTTTATGTTGTCTAACTCATAAGGCTCTATGTAGAATTGTGCAATGGGCTCAGCTTTAATAGATACCTTGGTTCCATATCTTATTCTGAATGTCATGTATGACCATTCTACTTTAAGATAACCTCTAATCTTTGTAGTGAATTCCCTAGATAGGCATAGGGGAAAATGAGGAGGTACATATAAGATCAACATATCTTGAACCACTAAGACACTAGGATAAGTATGCAGGGTCAATTTAAGGTCTCTAATGATTTTAGATGGCTTGGTAGAAGAACCATCAAGTTGTAGAACTCCTTTATATTAGGGATCATATCTTAAACCAAGATGATTAGCTATGGACTTTGTCATTACTGAGGTGATAGCCCTACTATCTACCAATCAATTATGCACTAAAGAGTCACCAATGATTACATAAATATAGAAGGGAGGAGGTTTGACCACCTTACCTGACTGCCCTTCACTAGGTCCTTTGGTTGCATTGGTGAGAACTACATTATCCTTTATTGGTGGATTCTTAGAAACATTGATTCTTAACAACCTTTTTTGGAGGATGTCTACCTGGCCAAGCATGGAGATCGTGTCCCACATTAACACACTCACATTAAATTTCTTCATTTGTTCCACAATGTTGATAGGTGAACCACCAACCTTTGGTTGTGCTTTGGGAGCCACAACTGCACCTTAAGTTTATGAGTTTAGAGGGATAAAGGCTTTTCCCTAAGTTTGATTCCTTAGAGCTATTTGAAACTTTAGGGAAATAGTATATTCCTTTGGATTTAATAGTGAAGGAGTAATGGTAAGAGGCTCTTTTACTACTTCTTGATTACCATCCATGTTCCTTCTTTTGGACCTTGTATTTATTGCCATTGGGATGTTCATATAGATATAACTAGCCTATTGATTGAGTGTAGAACATCCTTATTACTTATATTTTACCATAATGTCACCCAACTATCTTGGTCCTTGATCGGGACCTTGACCTTCTTGGGGATCCTCTAGTTTTTTCATCATGGGTATGTCTGTGTTCTGAGCCATGAAAGCTTGATTGTACTCATAGTTGGCAGCTTGCTTCCATTGATCATTGAAATATTGAGTGAAATAAATGGTTGGAATAATTTATTGACCAAAAGAATTATTCCAAAGCATGGTACCCTCAAATTCTTGAGAAACATTATTCTGGATGGGGATCAAAGTGTTGGAAGTGCTTGCAATATTTGGATTATAGTTTCTCTACCTATTATAATTAGGTTTCCCTTGTCCTTGGTTTTGACCTTGGCCTTGGAAATTTCATTTATATGGTGGCCTATGTGCTTGATAATATTTTTGTTGATATTTATATGAGGTTTGATGAGGCCTATTGAAAGCTTTTTGCCTCTTAACATTCACCAGCTCATTTCCTAAGGATTGAAACATGCTCCTAAGCTCTTGAAAGTTTGTATGTTCTTGGGAATCACTAGATCCAATAGTGGAGGCCTTTTATTACTTGGTTGAGGGTATAACAAAAATTGTAGGAATAGCAGGGATGACATCAATGGGAGGAATAGAAACATGGGATGGTCTAATCTTAGGAAATATAGGCATTAGTGGTCTAGGTGTTAGTTTGCCATCTTGGACTAGATAATTTTTCTGCTCTGATTGCTACCTCTTATGCATTTGGTAATGTGTTTCCTCCCATATACTAGATCATTATTGTAATGTCACTATTCATGGCTTTCAAATAATATAGGAAGGCAAAGTTAGGGTAAGCCTAACAAAGACTGGGATTCCATCCCAAGCTTTTTAAAACCTTGTATTGAAGTCTTGCATGACTTCATGGGGGACTCTTTATATTGTGGTCAACTACTCTATAAATGATAAATGGTCAATTTTATCCTCAAATATTTTATACAAAGCCTCTCCTAATTGGTCCCATGTGGCAATAGAATTAGCAGCAAGGATTCTATACCAGTCTAAGGCCTTACCTTTGAAAGAGATGTCTAGTAATCTAATTGCTACATTTTCCTGATTGATATCATGAATGTTGAAAAAGTTGGCTATATCCATGAGGTGCTCAGAAGGGGTTGTAGCTTGGTCTCCAATAAAATAAGGGACACTCTTGAGAGATGATACTAGAGTAGGATCATAATGAGGGAGGGTCAAAGGACTTTGGCCATTAAAAGCCACAAAATCTCTAGGGACTACCATGGCTATGAAAGGGTTTAATAAAGGTCTTCTTGCAAGGGTAGGCCTTGAAAGCGATTTAGGAAAAAGTTTGCCTTTATATGGGGGTGTATTATAAAACCTTAACCTTTTGACTAAATTTAAAGGTAGTTCAACAAACTCAATGGGGATACTTATAGAAGTTGACCTTGTAGTCACTTTTGGCATGAGAAGTAGTCATTGATTTGCTACAAGCATGTTGGATCTTCTTTTGGAGTCTTATTGTTTGGAATCACCATATATTATTATATGAAGATTATCACCACTACAAATTGATCAAACTTGATCAACCTTATTCAATGTGTATTGGTTCCACTGGGCATACCAGAAACTATTATAGATTCAATTTTCACCCTTGGAGAGGGTTCTTCAAGCCTGGTCCAAATGAGATACACTATGGGAACAACCTCAGTCTATGGGTCACCTATGGTGGGTTTGAACCTATGGAGAATGCCTGCTTCCTCTTGATGCTCACCTAAACTAATGTTTATCATAGGGAAGAGGGTTATATAAGGGGTAATGGGTTCCTGATAAATTTAACCAAGTGATGCACCAAATAAAAATGAAAACTCACACAAGCATGAAACATACACTAAAGAATCCTAAGACAGTACTAGCTCACATAATCTCAAACTCTAGTTAATTGCATAAGTATTTCATGCATTAGGTTTAGGAAGTAATGAATGAATCTAGGAGGAATTATAAGACTCACACCAAGCTTACATTAATGGCAGAAAGAACACAAATGCAGACCTACAATCAACTAGGAAACACCCTAAAATAGTTTAAAAGGAGAACAATGGGTATGGAAGATTCTCCTTCACAATTCCATCATGCACAATCATACTAAATAGTTTAAAATCAATAGATAGCTAAATATTATTTTTATTAGCTTCAAGAGGTATTTCATATAATATTTTGATAGGGTTTAGCCTTATCAAATGAGTACCCTTTTGCAAGAGTCTTAATGAGTATCCTTTTCTCCAAGAAAGATGTAAATTCTAAAGTTTGAGAACACTAAAAATGGAGAAAAGAATGGGAGATATAGGAGAAGGGCGAGAGATAAGAGGGAGTACCAGGATTCAATGAGATGTCACCTTTCAATGCATGCTCCACCATCTTTTGGTCTAATCAGGACTAGTCCACCATCACATGTTAACCTACATTAGCTCTGGTAGTCTTCAAGCTATTCTCATTAGCTGGGAGAACTTTACCATACCTTCTAATTGGATTCATTATGAAGACAAGGTCCTTAAATCCATGTACCTGATAGAGATATGATCAAGTCTACTTTGGGTGGTTATTTATTCATATTGAATTGTGGATGATTTGACTATCACATTTATGCCTTAGCATGCTCTTTACTGCAAATCCTAGACATAGATTAGCTATAGACTAAAAACCAATCTCCTGTATTGGTTTTCATATAGTCAACATATCCACCTAGTCATATCTATATCATTTGAACAACCAGTATCCCACCCTGATCTATTATTGGGCTCAAAAGACCTATTCTATCTCTACATTAGAAACTAAATCCAGGTCTAACTATAGATTGAAAACCAATCCTATTATATTTTTTCCTATAGTCAATGTATCCAACCTGGACATATCTATGTTAGGTTCAAAAGGACCTATTTTATCTCTGTGTATCAAGAAAACCAAGGTCCCATTACACACATGGACCCCTTTTAAATAGCAATGAACATAGAAATGAAATAATCCTTCATCTTAGAGAATGGGGTCGACATGTTGTAAACCCTTAGACCAAGAGTTATTGACCTTCAATTTGTATTAGGTCTAAAGACCCATTATTCTTCTATAGATTCCTAATGGTAACCCTCAATCCTAAAATATCTTGCTTTGGTTCAAACTGGATCATGTTTGAGCTCAGTCCCTTTGTATTTATTTTGCCTAGGTCTAAGTCCACTTCTTCGACCTCCATCAAAAATGGCCTGGGTTGAATTTGTTCATTGGTTGTTGATTATGACTTGGCCCATTGAAATATTGACCCATATCAAACCATTATATCTTAATATCCAATCAAACATATGCTATTAGATCTACTTAGGGACCCTTTCTGACTTGTTGACCTGCTCATTTCCATAGATCTTTGATGCATGATTGAATGCAAGCCCTTGATCTTGATGGGACCCACCTTTTTAACTCAAATGGATAATTCACGAGGCCTAAATTTGATATCTATATGTCTATCTTTGATGTTTTCATGAATGTATTTGATGTCCACACGACCATCATAATTTAAACCCCAATGGTTTTTTTTCTATGTCCTAAATCTAATGTTTACACACCCATCAAATACATATATGAGCCCATCATTTAAATCCATGCAAATGACTTAGGAATTTCTAAGCCCTAATGGCTATTTACCATGGATTAAATTTGATGTTCGCATGCATGACCCATTTCTCAAGTTATTCTTTGAAGGCTTAGATCTTTAGATAGAAATCTCATCAAGACATGAATTTTACAAAGTAAGATCTTGGCACTGAGAACATTGATTCTATGTGATCCTTTGGCTTTGTAAGTATTTTTTAGCATACTTATAAAACCTACTTGGATCCTTCTCTTTTTAATTCTATACCTATTTCTCAAGGATCAATTAGATTACACTTTAATCTTACTTAAAGTGTTTCAAAATATTTTGTAAGTAATGTGGTCTTGTTCTCCATCATGGATCTTTCATTCTACAATAACTTTACTCGACCAGGAATTTGTGTATCCCTTCATGCCATGGACCCCTCCAAGCAAAGTTTTGTATGTAGGCCAAAAATGGGCTAATATGTACTATGCTCATAGCTCGCTTGTAGTTGAACTTGTTTAAATACAAAACTTATTATAAAATTAACAAGTATATATGAAACCAAGTTAAGAAAGTCATTTTATATTATAAGAAAAACATCATTTAAACATGCACTTACTGCAATCTCATGATCCTTCTCAAATTTCCATTAAACTCGATTGGGTCAATGCCAAGTTTAGTTGTACAAATAGGTGTGTCAAATGATGAAGAAACATGAGGAGCTACCATAGTAGTTGTCTAAATCAGACTATCAAATGTCGTATGATAGACCTGCATACACAATATATTCATGCATATAAGTTACATTCGCCCAAGAATATAGTAAAATTATTAAATCAAAAGTCTTAAATTACAATTCAAAATTACAAGTGAATATAAATACCTCAGTGAGTGCATGTGTAGATGACATCGTAGGAGCAATGCCTAAGTTTGTCTTGACTCACAATGATGGAGGAATGTCTACCCTAGTCATCATTTGAACAAATAACCTAATAATTAATAACTTTGGAAATTCATTAATTAAACAAGTTTCTAACAAACTTAGTCTTACATAAGATATGAAAAGATATAATAAGGTCACAAGAATCATGAATGTGACAAATGGATATGTGTAATATGACTTTTAACACCACACTGAAGGCAAGAAATGTCAGTTTCATAAGGGAAAATGACAAGACAATGAGGGAGGATTTATGAGCGAATTTTATGAAATTGAGTAATTGAATACAAGTTAGGTTTTGAAACATATTTGATACACCTATTTATACTAGTTTGGATTCTTGTATAGCTTTACTGAGGTGTATTTTTGGTTTTGACCTCATTAAGGTCATTAGGCCTAATTATCTTAAGGAAGTGACTTGGTATAGTTGAGGACAATCATATGCGCTATGGTGTCTAAGTTGATTTGTTTTGAAATTTTGATCATGTTAACACCTTGAATACTTTGATTACAAACATTCATTACTTTTTAGTCCAACTAAGTATTGGTGTGATCAAAAATCCCTTAGAAATAGTCATTGTGATAAGACAAGTAACCTGTATAGGTATTTGTTGAGAATTTTGTAAACTGAGTTTTAATCAGGTTGAGACACCTATGGGGTACATCTATACAAGAATTTTAAGAGTGTTTAGAAACTTATAAAATAGGTCTCATCAAAATCTAAAGAAACATATATTAAATAGAACTGAATATTGTAGAGATAAGAGTGAGTGGACAGTCTTCTTTACAAGTGCATGATTTTGGTTTCCCTATAGGTGACATTAGGTTCACTATCTATCCTTATATTGCCCTCAATTTTTGTAAGGAAAGGTCTATATGTATATAGTGAAAGTAGGTTGAGGTCAACAAAAGGTGTTATAGTCTTATCAACACTCGATATTCATTTTACGGGGACTTTCCTGATGAAAGGTGTTATAGTCTAATAGAGTCAGCATGTCACTCAAGTGATGAAGTGCATGGATATAGCTAGGCCCTTTCCCTTAGCTAGATATAGTAGGTCTTTGGGCCCCCTAAGCATGTGGTGGTAACAAAATACTCAACCCCATCTATCTATATGGGGTTGAGGTTCCCTATTTGTATATGGTCAGAAGGCCTATGTCATATATGTATAGGCTATAGTTTACAGTCAAAGCTCTCCCAAAAAACCAATGGGATATAATGGCCTAATCTATATAGATATACCGATAGAGAGGGGCATTCTAACTCTTATCAAATGGGATAAAATGACTATCCCCAATTGGGATTGAGATCCTATCAATCCAAACCAACTATTTTTGATTGAGAGCCTATGAACACAAGAATCAATAACATTGGCAAAGTGGGATCAAGTGAATTATAATTAAATATAAATATTATGAATATTTTGGGAGTGAGATAAATAGGGGGATAGATTAACCCACTATTCCCTATCAGGATTAAGGGTCTATCTTCAAGTGGGATTGACCTACCTCTCTATATAAACAAATATTTAGAGTCTAGTTGGAAATTAGAATTGACTAGGTACAATGGGATCAAGAGGCTACACCATATAACTTTATAACTCCATAGATAGAGATGAAATTATTACGCTCGATTGGAATTGATGGGAATTAAATTGCTAGATATGACCATTTTGGATATCGATCATAGATATTGAACTGCGCTATGTGATTAGGATAACAAGGAATCAAGTGGCTGGCTATGAGGCCAATATTTAAAACAAAGGAGTGGTGTGTATATTGATAAAGACATGTTATGCTTGACTGGGATTGATATAAATATATTATACCAAACAATTTTTATTAAATAAATTCTTTATATATATATATATATATATATATATATTTAATATAAATATATATATTAATTTTTCAATTTAAATGTGTCAAAAATTAACTTTTTACCTTTTTAATTTAAAAAATATACCTACATGTGTGTAGAGAGTCCTAACGTATCCAAACCAAACATGCATGCCAACAACTCATCAATTAAAACCATATCCTCCAAGCCCCTTGAAGTGCCACCATCATCATCTGAAGGTCCAATGCATATAGTAGCACAAGATCTGTATGGGTGGCCTCGATTATGGCCACTAGGTGGATTATCTTGAGTATATGTCTCTGAAAGCCTACTTGTATGATGAATGAGTGTATTAGTAAGCACACTAAGTGCATGAAAAATGTATATCTCCACAACCTCCTTCACCATAGAAGGAATCTCTAGATGAAGTGGATTTTGGGTAAGGATCCTTGCAGGTTGTTAGGTGCATGTCTATCTTGTGTAAAGACTTTTCCTCAAACCTGAAACTCACCATAGTCAAAATAATTTAGAGTTTCATTGAGGACAAACTCACAGTATAGTTTCCTCAAAAATTACAAAGGAACCTCATGGTTATTACAAGGTGGATAGTTAAACACCATCCACCATCGATTGCAAAAAATAGATTTAATCAAATTATGTTGGTATCAATTGATTGGGAAATGTTTAGTCATTATAGGAAATGGCGTATTGGTGGTTGGGTCGATAAATAAGGCATAAAATTATTCTTTTTTATTTCTTTCTTTTTCACCTCATATGTTGATAATTTTTTAGCATAGTACACCCTACAGCGATCTCTCTATGATCTTTGTCTATCAATTTGACTTGTTATTAAGTCAAATTGACCTGATACTAACTCTAAGGTATTGGCAAAATAGGTGTGAAGGGTGTTCATGGAAGTGGGCTCCCTCATTTTCCTAATTATCTACTCAATTTCAATTTTGTTCTCCACTATGTAAGCATCTATATCCTCCTAACTGCCTGGAGGATCTAATGGAACTATAGGAGGGTTAGGTAGAGGTTTAGGTAGAACATGTTGACCTATTGGAGAAAAATACAAATTAAACTATGCAAAACATTCAAAAAAAATGATTTAATTCACAAAACTTACCTCTTCTTCGTGGTAGCATCATCAATCTTATGAATGAGAGAGTAAAAGAAAATATTTCCATGCTGAGGGAGCCAAACTAAGGTTTTGCACATTAAGGGAGAAAAACATGATTGGGAGGTTAAAACGTGAATGCCAAAGAGAAAAATGAGAGAATAAATGAAATGAAGAACTTTATTTTTTTCTTTTTTGTATGTTTAAGGAACAAGTACATGTTCCTTTTAATTATAGGAATGTGTGCGTGTTCCTATAATGCATATGCATTTTTTGGTATAAATAATACGTACACATTATTTATACCAAAAATGCATACATGTTATGGCTAATGCATACGCGTTATATCAATAACACGTACATGTTATTGGGAATGTCCATGGAATTATCCCCAAACTCTATGTACATACCTTGGTATAAAATGTAGTGGTCAAGATACTACAAGGGATCAAGTCAGGTATAAGCCTCAAGGGAAATTCCCCCTGGTCCTATTCCCTTCCCACCCCCTCTGCCACCACCCCAAATAAAAAAATAAAAAAATAGAGTCAAAACACCCAAAAATATAGATAGGAATCAGGATAGAGAAAAGTCATTTGAAATCCTTGAAACTATCCCAACTTGAACGATTTTCTAATGCAGTATTTGGTGATTACTTGCTCAATTGCTATGTAGATCCATCCAAGGTTATTTAAATTAGGTGGAATTATAGTATTTCTATGGGATTTTTTTGTTGTGAAAACAATTTACATTTTGCCACAACTTCATATGATGAAAAAGACACAGATGGTGGAAACATTTACAGCTCAATATGTATTTACATTGGGTGTGGAAAGGTTTTTAATGCTTGGACATTGGGTTGTGTCAACTGTGAAAAGCCACAATAATGGCTTTGGTTTTCTAGCTCCCTGGAGTATTCAAAAGTTTGGTCTATGGGCACTCATGGCATTTTTATGTGAGATTATTGAGGGATTTATTATTATTAAAAAGCCCTTGTGAGAGGTCAGCTTTTGATGCATGTTCCCACAACTGAGATAGTGTAAAATAGTTTATATGATTCTTCTCAATAAAATTGCTTGTGGCTATTTTTTATTACCAACATTTGAGGTCATATTTCTTGAATGATCTTCAGGGTAAGCTTATAAAGTTTGGAATGTGTCTCGCCTAGGCTTCTGAAAGACTATAAACACCAATCTAATGGATCTCATCGGTTTAAACAATATCATATAGATATGGATATAAATTTGTAGATTAAACTAAGACTTTGACTGTTACATGTCCATACTGTAGGTATCATTTATTGTGAGTATCGATTCCATTTTT
Source organism: Torreya grandis (assembly GCA_037957365.1). Taxonomy (NCBI): domain Eukaryota; kingdom Viridiplantae; phylum Streptophyta; class Pinopsida; order Cupressales; family Taxaceae; genus Torreya; species Torreya grandis. The sequence continues at coordinate 2,452,017 of JARHVA010000778.1, forward strand.
TAGTTTATTATTTAATTTTTCTTAGTTGGGTGGTGATAATTAGTGTTAATGGGCAAGTTGTATTCTCTGATTTGTGTTGTGCTTCCCTTCCTTGTATAAAATGGAGGAAACTCATTATCTTATAATTTGACAATCAAAAGTTGTTCTCTTTAGATGTCTTGTATTCAATCTTAGATTTAGATTTACAGATTCCATCATTTAGGTCTGAAATGCATCTTGCAGTCTATAGTTACCAAAGCCTCCTTTGCAATTCAACAAATAAACAAAATGGGAAGTGCTTATAATATAAGATGATGATGAAATTTAACATCCTTTAACTTGATCGATTGGACCTCTTAAAGTGTTTACAAAATGTAATTCATTTTCATGTAGTTGTTTTCATTATTGCCAACTTTCACTATCTTCGTATTCTTTGACTCTTCACAAATGTCTTGTTATGAAGACCCTTGAATAGGAAGTAAAAAATCATAAACATTAATTCTTATACATCAATTGGTATAAACATATAATTCTTTACTCGTAATCTTCCACAAATATCAATATCACTCCATAGGGTTGAAATGTTGACATTTATGTTATGTCTATGGGTTGCAAGCACTCTACTAAAGAAGCTCCTATCTCATTGTTTAATGACTTTTTCCTTTGGAGAGGTTAAATGCTTCATTTTTTCATGTAGAATCTGTAATATGTCAAATGGCATTGATGTTATCATGAATGAATGGTTTATAAACTCATCATGAAACTTTTGGTGACTAAAGGTAATGTTAATGTTTTGTTACAATTTTTAACTACTTGAAACAAAATATTTACAAAGTAAATAATATTCAAACACTAGGAAATCATCATGTGTATGAAGTAGAATCTCCTCTTGATTTCATTCCCTCATAAACAAACTTCTCCACTACCATCTCATCAAGTTGCACCTCTAGTGACAGCTATGTTGAACCATATGGGGCCAAGATTGAATATTGATGCCACTGGTCAAGTTTCTTGACTCCCAAAGCCCAATAATGATTCATTATTGTAAAAGAGACATCCTGGACAAGGCTTATTTTAAATTCCCAACAATTTTCCTGTAATGTTGATCATTCATTGGCTAATATTTGTTATGTTTTCATTCACCTTAGGTTAAAATTTGAAGAACTATACTTACATCTCAAGAAGTGCATTGATATGGGAAATGATTTATTGTATTTAGGATAATATACAATATGAGTTGGATTATAGGGAAAGGGCAAGATTGGGTCTTCGCATCAGAACCTCTGTTAAAAAATGTTTAACTTATAGTGGAGGTAATAACCACTAAATTAATTTTTTTGTATGTGGTTATTACTATTATTATGGAATAAACAATTAGAGGGGGATATTTTCCAATATAAAACCAATGAAGCAAGTAATTTGTTGTGCATTATCAAGGAAAATGGCAGTAGGAGGTAAATCACCTTGTAATGGACCTAAGTTGGATGACTAGTTACATGCATCACCTATTAAGATAAATTAAAGCCCAGATCTATCCCTAAATAGCATATAAGAGAAACTGATGAAACAAATTAATTAAACATTTAGAAAATAAACATAAACATGCACATAATAGAAGATGTCAAATTTAATGTGGTTCACCCAAGATGGGCTACATCCACCAAACTTATCTAGTATATTATTTTCAGCAATACAAGGGCGAAACAAAATCTTGTAACAAACCCTGTTACACCTCTACCTTTTTCACCTCCTCTTTAGGTAAAATATTTCATTTTTTTTTCACTCATACATTTCATCCATATATCAATACATTTTAGGGTAAAAATACCTAAACATAACCTCTACCATCAGATCTTGAAACTTTTAATTAATGACCCAAATTGACTACGAATTTACAATTTAACAAGGCAATTTTAATTAAAACAATCCCCCCCTTGCAACCCCTTGAATTCAATGAATGGGATCCAAACCTAACTGAAATAATATCAAAATTTTAACCTTTGCTACTGGAAGACAATCAGGATCCACACCTAACAATCTCTCACTTGGAGACTAATTACAGCAACTCCACCACTACTACATCCAATGTACTATCTAGACCTGGACAAGTTACTTAATTTAATTATCATCCATGAAGACCAATTGAAGTTGAAAAAATCTTCAACTTCTCTCTTGTAACTACCTTGGTCATCATATCTGCATAATTTTCATTAGTATGTATCTTCTCCAATTTTAGTTGTTCTTCCTCTATCACTGAACGAATGAAATGATATCGCAACTGAATGTGTTTTATCTTGGAATAAAAATTTGAGTTTTTTAATAGATGGATTACACTCTAAATATCACTATATAGTGTATATATTTATTGACTATGTCTCAATTTTTCATCAACCTCTATAACCAAATTATTTCCTTGCTTGCTTCTGTAGCAGCAACATACTCAGCCTCTATGGTTTAAAGTGTCACAACCATCTATAATCATGATACCCAACTAACTGTTGTACCACCTACTATAAACACATACCCTATAGTGCTTCTTCTACCATCCAATTCACCTATCATATCTGAGTCAACATATCCTTGTAATGTCATATCTGATCCACCATAACTTAACAATGTAACTATGGTCCCTCTTAAGTAACAAAGGATCTATTTTACTGTCTTCTAATGTTCCTTTCCTTGATCACTCATGAACCTACTCACCACTCCCACTGCATATGAAATGTTTAGCCTCATACACACCATTCAATATATTAAATTGCCAACTACTAATGAGTATGGAATTTTAGACATCAGGTTCTTTTTTTCTTTTGTTTTAGAATATTATTGCTTTGTTAATTTAAAGTGTGACACCAAAGGTGTCTCAACTGATTTTGCATCCTACATATTAAATATTTCTAACACTTTTCTAGTGTACTCTCCCTGTGATAATTCCACCTTCCTATTCTATCTATCTCTAGTTATTCACATACCAATTATCTATTTAGTTGTACCTAGATCCTTCATAGAAAAGCAATCACTTAATTATTTCTTGAGTACATTAATATTGTGCATGTTGGAACTAGCTATAAGCATATCATCTACATATAAAATTAAAATATTATAGCTATCATTTTAAAATATACACAATGGTCTGAATGACATCTACAATAACTTTGTTCTGTCATAAAATAGTTAAACTTAATATACCATTGTCTTAGAGCTTGTTTTAGGCCATACAAGCTCTTCTTTAATTTGCACACCAAATTCTCCTTACCATTAACTTCATAACCTTGTGGCTACTCCATGTATATTTTCTCTTTCAATTCCCCATGAATGAAAGTAGTCTTTACATCTAACTTATGTAAGTGTAAATCTTCAATAGCTACTAAGCTCAAAATAGTTCTAATTAAAGTCATTTTAACAACTAGTGAAAATATCTCATCAAAGTTTATACCTTTATTTTGTATAAAACTTTTAACCACCATTCTGGCCTTGAATTTCTTTTTACCTGCACTCTCCTATTTTATCTTGTATACCCACTTATTCTATAATGCCTTCTTTCTTTTAGAAAGCTCCACCAAATTCCATGTCTGATTTTCTATTAAAGCATCATACTCCTCATCCATAGCTTGCTCCCACTTATTCTTGGCATCAATCTACACTGCTTCTTCATAGCTTTCTGGCTCCCCACCATCAGTAAGTAATAAATAATATAAAGAAGGAGAAAAATGATCAAGTGGTCTATTTACTCTTGCACATTTTGATTATGAACCTTTAGGACATAGTTTTTTGTAATGTCTTCTAATACTATATATTCTTTTTTGGATTCTTCTTGCTTCTCTTCCTACAACTGGTCCCTGTACATGAATTTTTCATTAAACACATCTCTACTCTTGATTATTTTCTTATCTTCCATATTCCACAACCAAAATCCAAAGTCATCAATTCCATAACCAATAAATGTGCATTTTTGAGACTTAGCTTTTAACTTATTGATATGATCTTTGTTAATTCAATACACTGCTTCACAACCAAAAACTCTTATAAAAGAAAAATCTTTTTTCTTTCCAGTCCATGCCTCCTCTAGTATTACACCATCCAAAGCACTTGAAAGTCATCTATTTATCAGATAAATTGTTGTAGTTACAGTATCTACCCAACACTGTAAAGGCAAACCTGCACGTAATCTCATGCATCTAGCACACTCCATAATAATCTTATTCATTTTTTATGACACACCATTCTGATGTGGTGTTCTTGAAACTATTTTCTATCTACGAATTCCACTCTCTGAATAGTAATTATTAAAAGTGTTACTACAATACTTGCCTCCATGATCTAATCTAAGATATTTTAATTTTAAACTTGTTTCATTTTCAACTAAAGCTTTCTATTTCTTGAATGTATCAAAAACATCAAACTTCCTTTTTATATAGTATACCTAAACCTTCCTAGTTGCATCATCAATAAAAGTAATATAATAATATGAACCATCAAGTGAAGATTCCTAAGCTGGTCCCCATACATTCGTATGCACAAGATCTAAATTTTGCTCCTTCCTGGTTGGTCCAACCCTAAGAAACCTCACAATTTTTGTTTCCCATATACACAGTGCTCATAAAATTCTATATCTAATTCTTTTAGACTTGGTAGTTTATCCTTTGCATGTAGGGTCTTCATTCCCTTTTCACTCATGTGGCCAAGTCTATAATGCCACAAATCTACGTCTTTATCTGTAACAATTACAACACAAAATGAATTAGCATTATTTGTAGACAAATATAAAGTGCTTACTGTCTTACCTTTTGCAATCACCAAAGAACCTTTTGTAACCTTCCATGATTTGGCTGTAAATATAATCATACAACCTCACTATCCATTTGCCCTGCAGAGATCAGATTTCTCCTCAAGCTTGGAACATGCTTGACATCCTTCAGCATCCAAGTGTTTTCATTTTATAATTTAACCTGAACACTTCCTTTTCTAATAATACAATAGGGTTCATCATCACCAAGATAAACATTCCCATAATTACCTTGAACATAATCTATAAAATAATGTCTATGAGGGGTAGCATGAAAAGAAGAACCTGAATCTAAAACCTAAAATTCAATAATATTATCCAAAGAAAGTATAAGAGCATCTTGTAATACATCACCTATTATATTTGCTTCTTTATTACCTTCCTATTGGTCCTTACCTGATTTATCCTTTCAAAACCAACACTCTTTCTTTGTGTGTCTTGGCTTGCCACAGAGCCAACATTCCATCTTGCCTCTTGATTTAGATCTTGCACCCCCTTTTGATTTTCCATGATTTCCTCTTCCTCTATTCTTTTTCCTTCCTCTGTTCTTCATTGTTAATGCATTTATAGATATGGATTTTTTACATGTGTTTTTCCTTCGCATTTCCTCACTTAGGATAACACCCACTATATCTTCAAACTTTAGTTTGGAATTGTTCGACACAAAATTACCTACTGCCATTACTAAGTTATTCCATCTTGTAGATAAAGAATAAAGACTAAGAAGAGCCTTAACTTCATCATCAAAGTCAATATTTATGAAATGTAATTGACTAGTAACCGTTTTAAACTCATTTAAATGATCTGGTACTGAACCATTTTCAGACATTTTCATATTAAACAATTTTTTCATCAAAAATATTTTATTTGAGGTAGAGGGTTTTTCATATAACTTGCCTAATGCACTCATAAGACCTTTTATTGTCTTTTCTTGTGATATGTTGAAAGCTATAGAAGATTCAAGGCACAACCGTATCATTCCAAGGGCTTTATGATCCTATAGTTCCCAATCTTCATTTGACATTGTCGATAGCTTGTTGGCTTGCCCTCCCCATGGTAAATAGATGTCTTTCTGGTAAAGGTAATCCTTCATTTGCATCTTCTACAATCCAAAGTTCCATCCATTGAACTTCTCCACCTTAGATTTATTTTCATACGCCATAGCTCCCACTCAAGGTCAAACCCTTTTCTTCCTATGATTTAAAATTATGCAAACAAAACCTTTGATCTGATACCACTTGTTAGGATAAATTAAAACCCAAATCTATCCCTAAATCACATACAAGAGAAACTATGAAACGAATTAATCAAATATTCAGAAAATAAATATAAACATACACATAACAAGAGTCATCAGATTTAACATGGTTCACCCAAGATGGGATACATCCATCAAACTTGTCAAGTTTATTATTTCCAATAATACAAGGAAAAAATAAAATCCTGTAACAAACCCTGTTACACCTCTCTACCTTTTCCACCTCCTCTCTGGGTACAATATTTTATTATTATTTTTTACACTCATACATCTCAGTCATATATCAATACATTTTAGGGTAAAAATGCCTAAACATAACCTCTACCATTAGATCTAGAAACCTTTAATTAATAGCCCAGATTGACTATAAAATTACAATTTAACAAGGTAATTTTAATAAAAATTTCTCCCTTTGCAACCCCTTGTGCCATTAGGGATTAAATGAATGGGATCCAAACCTGACTAAAATAACATCAAAATTTTAACCTTTGATCCTAGAAGACAATCAAGCTCCACACCTAACATCACCTTCAGCATATATATATATGTTTTTGGGTACAAACAAAATCCTCTCATTTCATGTATTTCGTAATAAGAAAATAACTGCACATATATTCTTCAGGTTATTTTATGGGGCTTTACTTTATGGGGTCATAAAAATGCCCATTTTATGTACACTATATAGACATCCAATGTTCATAATCTAGAAAAAGGACTCTCTGGACTATAATTAGAAGTAAACTAAAAAACTAAGGCCAATCGTTCAAAAATGAAGAAGCTAAATATCTAGATTTAAAAATGTCATAATACATTCCTTGAGATGAAGTATCCTCAATGTTATATGAAAAATATACATAATGACTCCCTAAAACCATAAACAATGTATTTGACAAAATGTTTAACCATACCCTGATGACCTAGTAGCCAAACCATTCCTCTTATTCCTTGGAGAATGTCTAAGATTGAATGATCCTTTCTTTAGATTTGTTTAGGAGTTTTCTGAGAAAGTGAAATAGAATACCATTTCTAAGGAAGGAAAATAGAACTATTGAACCCTAGCCAAAGCTGAAACATAATACAATTTTTGTATTTTTAGGAAAAAAGGTGAAATAGATTGTTTGTTTTTTAAGGAAAAGTAAGACAATAATTTTAACAAAGGTATTAATAACTTCCATCATGTTTTGATTTACATATGAATTTCTCCATGTTTCACAGCATCTAATTTGATAACATGAAAATAACCGCAAAGATATTATTCTGGTTTTTTTTTTTTTAGGAAAAAATATAGATTGTGTCTTATTTTGAGAAGGAATATTAAGATTTTAGCAATTTTGATTAAGGGTTCCATAGCTGCTACTCTAATGTGATTTTACATTCTGATTTGTTCTTCCACATTTCATAAAATTATGCCTTAAAATGCATTGAATATCATAGGTGCAGAGGACAATGGTCCTGTGATAAAATGGATTTCCCTTGTTCGCCAAACACTGAACAACATATGCTAATGCAATAGTGTATCACCTTCTCCAATGATTCTTTAAATCAATATCAGAGGATGAAAGTGGTTTGAGAGGGGTGGGATTTCCCATGTAGTGTTTTCAATTCTCCAATGTCATGCATTCCCCTATCAAATAGATGCAGTTCAAATGAGATGAATTACATATTGAATTCAAGTCAACAAAATTATTTTTTGGCATTCCAGAAATTCAAACACTATGCAGGGGAAAATGCTAGATCAAGAATAAAGAGACGGATAACGGCGTGGTAAGTACAATTTAATATAACTAATTTTGTTTTAGTTGGGTCAAAGTATTTGTGCTAGAATTTATTAGATTTTATATAATTCAAGGGCAGGGGATAGGGGCTCGGGTCACCCAAATCTCTAGATAGACCATCCCGTGTGATACACATTTTAGGAATGCATCCTATTATTTAAGATGGAATACAAAGATGTTTTTCTATATGCACATCCATTTGGAAATAAGATGTGTGTGTGTGTGTGTGTGTGTGTGTGTGTGTGTGTGTAATAACATCTTTATTTCAGTATTTATATGTGAATTTGCATTTTAGTTATTACATACTCTATGGGAACCAAATTCAGAAATGAGTGAATCAATTCTTAAGAGTTGAGGACAATTTTTGAACTAGATGTATATCACAATTAATCTCAATTAAAATATAAGTTTTTTTATTTTAGTTGAGATCAAAATTTTGGCAGTATATTTACATTATATTATTAATCATAAAAAGATTTGAATTCAATAAAAACAACCCAACTCTACTCTCCACCTATTGGCATTAACGCCCTTATTAATTTTGAATTTAAGAAATATGATTTTCTTAATGCATATGAAATTAAAAATACTAATTGAAAAAAAAAAAAAATATATATATATATATATATATATAACCCAACTCTACTCTCCACCTATTGGCACTAACGCCCTTATTAATTTTGAATTTAAAAAATATGATTTTCTTAATGCATATGAAATTAAAAATACTAATTGAAACAATTAGATATATATATATATATATGGGGTTGAGCGAGCACATCTTTGTCTTCAACAATCACCGTTTGATAAAGGAGGAGATGATCACACTAAAATGTAAACTTTTCCGAAAATATTTTAAGGAGAAGCATAAGAACCTTTATGCTTTATACTTACGCTTATAAGAAAATATGTGGACTCATGTGGTATAACCCACTATGTAGATTACCAATTACCAAAAAGAAAAGACAACTTTTATATTGATTTTTCAAGTAAGAATATTAGGAGGGTGTTACATAGACTTAAACTAAAGATATTAATTAATTGAAATTTATTTTAATTGGTAAATTTTAAAAGATATATAAAATATTAATTTTATTTTAAAACTTGATTTATAAAAAAAAAAATTGGTATTAATTTTTTTTAATATGATTTAAAATGTTGATAGATTTGTAATAAAAAATATTATTTTTTCAATAAATTATATAATAATTTTGAAAATTTTATTTTTAGAAAATCAAATAATAAAATAAATAGGTAGATAATATATAGGTCATTTCTTGATGTGGTTCAAGGAAAATGATGAGATTTAGAATAGTTTCATTTCTATTTTAATGATTAATATTGTAGAATAATATTAACATCAAATATTTAAATCATAATTTAATGAATGTCAAATTTAAAATTAAAATTCTCTTATAACAATTTAACAAATATAAAACATAAAATCTATTATTTTAAGTGACATCTCACATTATTACAATCTATAATATTAAACTCCACCATCACATTTTACCATGTTAAACTTGACATCATAATTATATTGTTATTAATATGACTAACAAACCATCATTTTGTTAGAAATAAATCTGAAAAGATTTTGCATAAAATTTGAGATTCATATAATATAGTATATGTGTATTGCCAATATTGACAATGACAACACTTGGAACGCTTCACATGAAGCCAAGCGCCTGTCTTTGTGAATTTGGAAATCTGGGATTTGGTTACAAAGAAGAATTGTGAAGACATTAAGATCTCAATGCAATGAAATTTTATACTATGCATTTAGACATTGTAAATTATTTTTTTAGGTATAATATGATACCACAACAAATTTAGACCCTTTTCCTAATGCAATTTTCTACAAAAAATTGAATTTTTTTAATCAATATTTAAGGTACCAATCATTAACATTAGACAAAAAACTTATAGATAAGAGTGAATGACTGAAATAAAAATAACAACACGGTGCAATATTCATAACAAAACTCATTTTCATAAATAAATTTGTACAATTATAAAAATTGCTTAATTATATAATTTATTTATATATATATGTTATATAAACATTAAACTTTAAAATCATCATTTTTTTTAACATCTCACACTATCACAATCTATAAGTTACAGGGTAACATACCCAATAAACTCACTGAGCTACAAACTAATCCTTAAAAGTACCTACTTAACCTGATTCACAGGTAGTTAACTCAATCTTTAACCTATTGACCAACAGCTTCACACATAAGGCAAAAAGTACTAAATGTGCAGTATCTTTTTAACTGTTGACAGCTTGAACATACAGGCAAATATAGGGCTTTCCTCAATTTGATTACCTTTTTGTTACTGTAACGGGCATTCCTCCCTCCATGCGCATGTTGAAATCAAGCGTATACTTGGGAACATACTTCCTATCAACCCTAAGACTATATCTATGGATGACAGAAGCCACGATTGATTTCATCTGAATGAAGGCCATCTCTTTTCCCAGACAAACCCTAGGCCCTGCGTTGAACGCAGCAAACTTGTAAGGGTTCTCTCCAACAAATTCCCCATTTTTAAACCATCTCTCTGGTTTAAACTCCTTGCAATCTTCACCCCAATTGTTTTCCATCCTTCCCATCGCATAGATGCTGTAATCAACACCCCATCCTTTACCCACAACACTGCCGTCTGGTAAAACATCGTCCTGTAGAGCAACTTTGGTGTCAAGGGGCACAGGAGGATACAGGCGCAGAGATTCACACACAGCTGCATGCAGGTATTGCATGTCCCTCAACTCCTCATAGCTGAAAACAAACCCTTTTTCCTTTTCCTCGTCTCCGTACTCTTTTCTTTTGGCTAAGACTTGTGTAATTTCATGGTGAATGGCTTCTTCCACCGTGGGATGAAGACAGAGCACCCAGAAGAACCATGTCAGAGAAGTGGAGGTGGTATCTCTGCCCGCCAACATGTAACTAACAATCATGTCTCTCAGAAATCGATCGGATGTGTCATTCACATCGTCTGAATCGAAAGCTGCCATGAACCTGGAAAGGAGGTCGTTTTTGAGGGGATCACTTCCCTTATCCTGATTGTCAGCGATTTCCTTCCTTCTGGAACGAATGATTCCCAGTGCAAAATCATCCACCACACGAATGGCTTCGCGCAGCTTCCTTTCAGAGCCGATGCCAAGCAGCCGCTTGATCCTCCACCCAAAGGGCACGCTGTACAAAAACCTCCCGAAGCTTAATTCCGTGGCATCGTCAAAAGCTCGGGCAAACGGTTCTTGTGGCAGAGAGGGATGCAGACAAGCAGGATCCACTCCAAAGGCTAGCCTGCAAATATTATCAAAGGCAAATCTCTGCAAAACGTCCTGTAAATTTATAAACCCTCCTTGATTACAGCTATAGGAAAGCACCAGCATAAGGCGATTCTGAATCTCCCACTGGACCGTCTCGATTACAAAATTTCTGAGGGATTTGGTGTTGAATTCGTAGCTGGCAACCTTCCTCTGCATCCTCCACAGCTCTCCGTCCACATTGAAAATTCCCCGGCCCAGGAAATCGTGAAGAAGAAGCTTCACGCGTGGCCCTTTTTCATAATTTTCGAAATTTGTTTTAAGCAGGTGCTCCACATTTGCAGGATTGGCGGTGACAAACCCTCTAATTCCTACTGGACGACGGAATTTGGATGTATTGGAAGGAGAAGCCGAGAGGATATCTGCAATCCAGTCATGGAACCTGTGGCGGTTTTTTATTAGCGAAGGGAGAATGCCAACTATGGGATACTGAGTCGCCGCTTTGGATTTCGAATTTCTATGGAACAATTTCGCTATGAAGAAGACGAAGATGAGAGGTATTGCAATAGAAGGGAAAAGCATCTGAAGCCAAGCCTGAGCCATGGCCGCCTGCAGAGATCAATGATATCGTCTGACTTTTGTAGCTTGAAATCCGAGATTCTTTTCGATAAAAGACGAAATTCCTGCGGGCCAAAAGGGACAAGACGTCTTGTCGTGGGGAAGGCGGGCGCGCCGAAGTCATTATTCCTGCATCGTAATTAAGTCGAGTAAAAGTCTCATATCGGTTAAATTTGGCAGCTGTTTAAGCATTTATGAGGTTTTTATCTGTGAAATATAGTCACACTATATTTTTAATTGTATCAAATGAGGGACGAAAAATTATACACCCTGTTATATTGACGCTCACAATAAAAAATATATATCGTTTTTAAAATTATTAGTAGGAATTGGGATTGGGAGTGGGACATGATCAAAAGCATGGCCAAACATATTCTAAGTTGTATGACGAATTTATAGATTGTTCTCTTGGAGATGTGACATCCAGAATCTACAATGGAAATGTTAGCATGCTCACATCACTCAAACAATAAAAATGATATACTATTTTTATAAATAAGTGGTTTCGTGGTGTAAGGAATGAGTGTTGGTAGTGTTTTTATAGATGCAATAAACCGATGTTAAGTAGCTTAGTGCATTTCAAGCGTTTGTCAAAGTATCGGTTATGAAATATTGCAAGGAACTCCATGACGGAAATAAAGAAAGAAGTAATATTAAGTTTAAAGTCTTTGTAAAAAAATATATTTTGTAATAGGTGAGTACATGTATAAGGCATAGAGGTATTTAGAGTTGCACGTAAGTGTTTGATAAAATGTTTTAATAATTTTGATTTGTTATTGGGAGTGCACTAAATGGATTTATTGAAGAAGCTTTGATTATATGAATAGAATGTGGAATGGGCACACCCATTGATAAGTAAATCTTGTTGGTTTACTATGGTTTTAATAAACACACGTTTTTCTTCAAACATAATTTTTCATTATAGGGGTTAAATTCTTTTTTTTTTTTTCTTTCTTTTTTTTTGAATTGATGTGTAATTTTGAGATTAATAATGTTGGGGTTTTCGTTTTCCATGTAGAGCCCCACGCACCAAAACTTAAATACTTGGTGTTTAAAGTAGAGCAAGTGGCAATAGCATCAACTCTGTAGGTGAGGTCTATCACTTAGGTCTGCCACTATAGGTGAGGATATTCTCAAGTCCTTTCTTAGGCTATGAAGTTTTTCAATATTGAAACAATTTCATCTTACCCTACTCTTATTTTTAAAACCCTCATCTACACAACAAATTATTTTATATCCTTACAGCAGTACGATTTCTACTCATGGAAGAATTATTGGTGGTTGTTTTTTCCTTTAATAATTAATATTAATTTTTATTAAGGTCATGCATTCCTCAATTTTTTTGTATAGAACACATGAAACCTTAAGAGAATAGTTAATTTATTTTTAGTTAGTCAATCAACAATTATTTTAAGCAATCATTTTGCTCTTTCTTTTTACATTTTTTAGTATTTATATGAAAATTATGAAAGTTAAAAATGAGAAATGAACATCAAGTGCAAGATATCATTAGTTTAAAAAGTGCCCCAAAATTATTTATTGACGAGGAGTGACCTTCAAATTTAACCCGTAGTTTCAATTGTAATTTAGAATATTTAATTTGGAAAAAGTTATATTTTAAATTGATTTAATTTTTTTTTTTTTTTTTTAAGTTAATTTATCTTAGACAAAACTACTATCCAAATTAATCTAATATCTCAAATTTAAAATAAAAAATTTCAAATACACTAAAATAAATATGATCAAAACATGATGTTTGTATACCGTATTTGTGAGTGATGCATCATTATATAATATATTTAAATTTAGTTAAAGTTATATTCAACTATTGTCTCTATTCCTATTAAGTGTTAGTACCCTCGCCTTTTCAAATAAATTTTGTTTTCTTAATCAATCACAAGCAACTATTTTTATATAATAATGTTTAGCTTATATTTTTTTTTAAATACATATTTTATATTCGGTTGTAAATAATATTTTTCTAATATTTAATTAGGCAATTAGCTTTTCCCTCACAATCAAGTTTCGGTTTTAGTAGGAAAGGTGTATTGTTAGTGCCTGCTTGCCTAATTGTTGCCCGGATCAAAAACTTATTAATTCGAATGGGTATTTGACATCCACCAATAAAATCCAAAAACCAATTTAATTTTTTAAAGTTGTAAAAACATAACTTCTTTAATAATTTTTATCTTTATTTTGATTAATTTATTCAGAGATTTGTGATGGAAATATACAATTTCCAATTAATTTTAAATACAAAAATTTGTAACATTTAATCATAAGTTTCAAAAAAAGCATTGCTGAGATTGCATTTCCACTATGTTTTTCGCTGCATACGGCTTTGGATGCATACAATGTTTATGGTTGTAGAAATAATTGCAACTATAAAATTTCCTTGCATATAGCTTTCTTAATGAGAATATCAATTTCTAGAAAACCAACAATTTGTATATACGATGGATAAAGTTACAAATGCATACAGTGACAAATTTCGATTTTGGTCACATATAATATTCCCTATTCCAAATAAATATAAACTCAGGGCAAAAATTGTACTTGTAAACATAGATTTGTCAAAAAATAATCTTCCATTATCAATATTCTTATAGAGATATATCCTTATAAGTAGAAAACCTAATAACATATGATATAAACCCCACAACTGCAATTAAAAAAATAAGCAAATACTTTTGCTACCGAGTAGCTCTTGATCAAAAATGGCAATGGAAAAAATTAAGATGATGTGTTTTTTATTTTGTTGTGAGAATCCACTTTGAAATTGATTATGAAGTTTTATAATAAATCTAAGAGGCCCTTCAAAATGAAGAACAATAATATTTTTTTCTAAAGTGGAAAATCTTTAGAAAGTCAGAAAATAATATTGAAAGATGTCATATATTGCAAAACGTTTTCAAACGAATCACATGAGAGAATACATTGTTAATTTTCATAAAATATTCTTTATCGCTAAAAATAACTTTTTATCGAAGTATGAAATATTGTTTGGAAGCATGCAATATTGGACGTAGATGGTTCACATATAGAAACCGTATAGTTAAAAGTTAATGTTCATTTAATTACTTAGAAAGAAAGTAAAGTTGAAAATTAATGTTAATTTTATTTATTAGAAAGAAAGCTAAAATATTTAAATATATTAAATTATGTTATTAAAAAATATTAGTATAATATATAATAAATATTTTAAATAAATTAATATTTATATTTAAAGATTTGATTTTAAAATTAATTTGAATTTTAAAAGTTGTGTATATTTTATTTTAATAAATTAAAATAAAATAAAATTATCAAATCAATATTTATTAATTAATTAAATTAATTTAAAATATGAATTTAAAATTAAATTGATAGAATAAAATATAAATATTAAAAAATTTAACATTAAATTAAAAAAATAATTAATATTAAATAATTCACAAACTAATGACGGCATGGGGGAGTTGTCAAAGGCATACTTATTTCATGGTTTTGAATTAGTGCCATGTCAAACCAAGAAACAATTAAAAAAATGCAAACCAATTTAGCTTTGAGAAAAACGGGGCCACTGGATAGGACCACCCAGGTAATAAATAGAACAATAAACTAGCTAAGGATCAAAAGGGACAAGGTTACTAAAAAGACCCTGAGTATCAGTGACAAGTTGAGAGAGGTGAAGGAGAAGGGTGTGGCAACAACAACATAGGGTTCCAGTAGTGGAACCCAAGTAGATCAGACAAATATGCCAGTTGTATCACACAAGCGAAAGAAGAAAAAGGCTAAAAGAGGTCCTTTTAGTAGCCAAGAGACAATAGCACAACAAATGGATTAGCTAATGTTAACTTCTACAGAGGACACAACAAGTACTCAACCAACACAAATAGCTTCCCCTCCTGTCTCTATTATTTAGCCAACCATAGTACTCTCTCCTCATGTTTCCACTACCCAATCAACTCAAATAACTACTCCTCCTATTTACACTAGTCCACCAATTCAAGTGATTGCACCTTCACCCAACCCACTTGTGCAAATAACTTCCTCGGTAGAAATCCAATCAATGCAAGTGGACACTCATACTCCACCTTCACCTCCCTCTTCCACAATCACTTCCACCTCATCTCCCATATCCACTACTACTCCATTAATCACTAATACCACCCAACAATACATGGCTGTAGACTCAGTCATCCTGACTACAATCCCACTAGCCATCGCAACCATTGGGGTAGTTATTGCTTCATTTTCATCTCACATCACATTCCCCATTTCATCAACTCTAAGTGATTCTACCATATTGATTGAGTTATTCACTGCCTTGGATTCCACACTTCCACATGTTCCTCTATTCGAACTACTCGTGCCTACCCCTCCACTCATGTCACTCCTAACACTCATACCCCTGTTAAGCACATCAATACCCACCTTACCCATTCAAATACCTATTTCTTCCATTTGATCAATAACCTAAGCCCCCACAGAGGAGGTGGAGATGGAAGGACCCACTGGTACAACTATGGTTTCCCAACCCATATATGGGAAAGAGATAACAAAATCATCAGTCAAGGATTCAACAACAACATCAGTGACATATATAACACTTGTCATAGTTACCACCAGTGTAGCAACTTCATCAACTATAAATTCACAGATGACAGTAGATTCATAGGCTGCCACCCCAACTTGGCTAGTACAATCAGTAACAAAGAAGTAAAAACAAATGGTGTCTCCCAACACACTAGACTTTGGTTTATTGGGGGCATCCAAAAGATCAAAGGTAGGCCCTAAAATCATATCCATAATATCATATGATTCAACATGGGGGAGATATGTGTAAATAATAGTCCCCCCACTAGACAAATAAAAATGCCTTGCACTTGAATGTGGATTGTTCACTCCTATAAAATCTAATCCCCATTACATGAAGGTTTGTTCCACCTGGATTGGGTTAAGTGGAAGAGCTACCAATCTTTGTTTTCTTGTAACTAGAGCACACTTTTAGAATTTATTGATCCATACATAGGCATCCTTGAAGAGATTGGGATAGTAATAACTAGCTCTCATTACCTTTGTTTTTGTTGTTCTTGGAACAAAATGGCCTCCTATAGGTCCATCATGAAACTGCTCTAAGAGCTTTGTCACTTGATTGTCATCAATGCACCTAAGCATCACCCCATTGAGGTCCCTCCTGAAAACACCACCATTAACTAATGCATAAGGTATGGATTGAAGCCTAAAATACCTTCTTTTTACTCTATCCAAACCTTGAGGGCATTCTCTTGTCATTAAGAAATGTGTCATGTCTTGGAGCCAACTGTTGTGAGGTGGAGGTACATCTATCTTTGAGTGATCTTATGTCACCAAAATAAATTCTTTGCCTTCTTGAAGGTCATCTACCAAATGCTCACAAAAGCCTTTGTCTCTCACCAGCTTGGTGACTTTTATTTCCACATCATATTCCATGACCTTGGTAATCCAACCTGCTTTATTCTCATTCAATCTTTGTTAAGGAGGAAGTCCCTAACTCTAGGATGAGACACCATAAGATGGATCTTGTTGTTAGAAAGCATTACCCTAAACTTTTTAAGGCCTTTCAAGGCTACAAGAACTTGATTTTCTATGAAAGTGTACCTTACCTCATACCCATCTAGCCATTGACTAAAAAAGGCAATTGGTTGTTCAAGTCCTTCACAATTATTCTACATCATCATAGTTGATATATTTTCAACATTGGCAAAGGTGTACAACATAAAATCCCTTGATAATTTATGATTCATGAGTGAGGATGCTTGGGAAATGGCCTCTTTGATGGCCTCAAATGTCTATTTTCCTTCATTTGACCAAGAGAACACTTAGCTCTTCTTCAGCATGGTGGTGATGGATTTGAATAGGTTCCCAAAATTAGGTATAAACCTTCTCACAAATTTTATATTCCCAAGGAAGCTCTGGATTCCTTTATTATTCTTAGGTAAAAAGAGTGCTAAGATAGCACTTATTCTATTAAGGTCAATGGATAATCCTTCCTTTGCAACAATGTGACCCAAAAGTTTGCCTTCATGAATAACAAACACACATTTTTGGGGATTTAAAGAGATCCCATACTCTCTAGATCTTTGGAAGATCAACCTTAGATGGTCTATGTGCTCAGTAGCCTCCTTGGAGAAAATTATGATGTCATCCAGGTAAAGTAGTACCATATGATTCAAAAACCCTTGGAAAGCCATGTCCATGGCTCTTTATAAAGATTGCCCCACATTTGAAAATCTAAAAGGCATCTTTTAGTAAGCATATGTGCCCCACTTTTTAGTGTATGTAGTCTTATATTGATCCTCTTTTCTCACCATCACTTGGTTGTAACCCGAATACCCATCCGAAAGGGAAAATATTTCTCACCCTGTAACTTCCTGAAGAAGTTTCTCTATGGATGGTAAGGGGTAGTTATCCTTCAAAGAGACCCTATTTAGATCCCTAAAGTCAACACACAATCTAATCTCTCCATTCTTCTTCCTGACAGGCACCAAATTGGCTACCCATGAAGAATGCGTAATGGGAAAGATGATCTTGGATTCAATCAATTTGGTCAGATATTTCCTCATAAACTCTTCTATTTTGGGGTTTATATGCCTCTACTTCTGTCTGACAGGCTTGGTATTGACATCTAGTTCTATAGTATGTTGGGCTAACTTGGGATCAAAACCTCTCAAGTCACTATATTCCCAAGCAAAGATGTCTACATTTTTTTTTACAAAACCTTATGAAAGCAAGTCTTTTAGCTTTAGTGCTTACCCTCCGAAGCTTAAGGAGCTTCTTCTTAAAGATAATGACTCTTTCATAGTTATTTTCATTTGTTGACACCATTGCCTTGTCTTTTCTCATATGATCTTCCTCATAGAAAAGACCTTCAAGGGTGACAAGCCCTGTAGGAATCTTGTTATATCGCAACTGAACAATTTTCTCTTCATATTGATGTTGAAATTTTTTTTAGTTCATTAAAGATAATTTTGCTTCCTGTTATGAGAAACAAGTAATTTTTTTGTCATTCTAAAAGACCTGCCAATGAGCTTCATTGTCTGGCAATGATGGTATTACTACCACTTTGACATGTGGTTGCACCTTGGTCCTTTTTAACTCATTTTAGATATCAAATTGAGCTCCCACAACTACCAACCTATCAGCATGTTCATTCTACTTCCTTGACATTGCTTGGATGTTAAAGGCTTCAAAATCTTCAATTAGGTCCCACACTCTATATTTGTAAGACCTCATCAAAGGGTTTTTGGTGACAAACTGGCCTCCAGCCTTGTGCACTATCAGCTCATTATCTCCATAAACCTACAACTACTTGATCCCTCTCTCACTAACCCATTGAAAGCTATGAATAAGACCCTCATATTCTATTGCATTGCAAAAATAACTGAATTGAAACCTATAAGAAGAGGAATACTTGCCATTGGACGGGGATACTAGAATTGCACCTACACCCACTCCATGTTTTCTCCTTAAACCATCAAAGAACAATTTTCATAAGACATTAGGATCTTCTTGAGGTCTAATGAGGGATGTCATGCATTGATTTTCTTCATGTAAGTAGTAGACACTCATATCCCTCTCTTTAACTCCTTTTAATGGATCAACTAAATGATTGTCATTCCATAGTTCATCCAAGACCATGTTTGGTATCTCCTCGGGTTGGGTGTTTAATTATTGACCATCCATATGTTCATCCTCATCAAGAATGGTGTAATTGAGGTTTATGTTTTCTAACTCATAAGGATCTATGTGGAATTGTGCAATGGGCTCAGGCTTAATAGATACCTTGGTTCCATATCTTGTTCTAAATGCCATGTATGGCCATTCTAATTCAAGATAACCTCTAATATTTGTTGTGAATTCCATGGATAGGCATAGGGAAAAATGAGGACATACATCTAAGATCAACATATCTTGAACCACTAAGACACTAGGACAAACATGCATGGTCAAGTTAAGGTCTTTGATGATTCCAAATGGCTTGGTGGAAGAACCATCAAGTTGTAGAACTCATTTAGATTAGGGATCATATCTTAGATGAAGATGATTAGATATGGACTTTATCATTACTGAGGTGCTAACCCTAATATCTACTAATCAATTATGCACTAAAGAGTCACCAAAGATTACTAAAATATAGAAGGGAGGAGGTTTGACCAGCTTACATGACTACCCTTCACTAGGTCCTTTGGTTGCATTGGTGAGAACTACATTCTCCTTGATTGGTGGCTTCTTAGAAATATTGATTCTTGACAACATTTCTTGGACAATGTCTACCTGGCCAAGCATGGAGATCATGTCCCACATTGGCACACTCACATTGTATTTCTTCATTTGTACCACAATGTTGATGTGTGAACCACCAACCTTTAGTTATGCTTTGGGAGCCACAATTGCACCTTAAGTTTGTGATCTTAGAGGGACAAAGGCATTTCCCTGATTTTGATTCGTTGGAGCTATTCAAAACTTTGGGGCAATAGTATATTGCTTTGGATTTGATAGTGAAGGATTAATGGTAGGAAGCTCTTTTACTGCTTCTTGATTACCATCCATGTTCCTTCTTTTATACCTTGTATTTGTTTCCATTGGGATGTACATTTAGATAGAACTAACCTATTGATTGAGTGTAGAATATTCTTCTTGCTCATAGTTTACCATAATGGCACCCAACTATATTGGTCCTTGATTAGGACCTTGACCTTCTTGGGGCTCTTCTAGTTTTGTCATCATGGGTACCTCTGTGTTTTGAGCCATGAAAGCTTGATTGTACTCATAGTTGGCAGCTTGATGCCATTGATAATTGAAATCTTGAGTGAAATCAATGGTTAGAATGATGGATTGACCAAAATATTGATTCCAAAGCATGGTACCCTCAACTTCTTGAGAAACATTATCCTGGATGGGGATCAAAGTGTTGGAAGTGTTTTTAACATTTGGATTATAGTTGGTCTACCTATTATAATTAGGGTGCCCTTGTCCTTAGTTTTGACATTGATCTTGGAAATTTCCTCTATAGGGTGGCCTATGTACTTGGTAAGATTGTTGTTGAGATTGATATGAGGTTTGATGAGGCATATTGAAAGCTTGTTGCCTATTAACATTCACTAGCTTATTTCCTAAGGATCAAAACATGCTCCTAAGCTCTTGAAAGTTATTATGTTATTGGGAATCACTAGATCCATTAGTGGAGGACTTTTATTGCTTGGGTGAGGGTATAACAATAATTGTATGCATAGCAAGGATGACATGAATGGGAGGAATAGAAACAAGGGATGGTCTGATCTCAAGAAATAGAGGCATTGGTGGTCTAGGTGTTAGCTTGCCAGCTTAGACTAGATAATTTTATACTTTGATTGCTACCTCATATGCATTTGGTAATGTGTTTCCTCCCATATACTGGATCATTACTTTAATGTCACTATTTAGGTCTTTCAAATAATATAGGAATTCAAAGTTAGGGGTAGGCCTAACAAAGACTGGGATTCCATCCCAAGATTTTTGGAACCTTGTATTGAAGTCTTGCATGACTTCATGGGGGGTTCTTTATATTATGGTTAACTACTTTGTAAATGATAAATGTTCACTTTTAACCTCAAATATTTTATACAAATCCTCTCCTAATTGGTCTCATGTGGAAATGGAATTATCAGCAAGGCTTCTATACTATTCTAAGGCCTTACCTTTGAAAGAGATGTCTGGTAATTTAATTGCTTAATTTTCCTCATTGATATCATGAATGTTGAAAAATTTGCCTATATCCATGAGGTGCTCAAAAGGGATTGTATCTTGGTCTCCAATAAATAAGGGACAGTCTTGAGAGATGATACTGGAATAGGATCATAATGAGGGAAGGTTAGAGGACTTTGGCCATTAAAAGCCACAAAATTTCTAGGGACTACGATGGATATGAAAGGTTTTAATAAAGGTCTTCTTGCAAGGGTAGGCCCTAAAAGTGATTTAGGAACAAGGTTGCCTTTATATGGGTGTGTATTATAAAACCTTAACCTTTTGATTGACTTTAAAGGTAGTTCAACAAACTCAATGGGAATACCTATAGAAGTTGACCTTGTAGTCACTCTTGGCATGAGATGTAGTCATTGATTTTATACAAGAATGTTGGATCTTCTTTTGGAGTCTTATTGTTTGGAGTCACCAGATATTATTGTATGAAGATTATCACCAGTATAAATTGATCAAACTTGATCAACCTTATTCAATGTGTTTTAGTTCCACTAGGCATGCCAGAAACTATTGTAGATTCAATTTTCACCCTTGGAGAGGCTTCTTTAAGCCTTATATAATTGAGATACACTATGGGAACAACCCCAGTCTATGGATCACCATTGGTGGGTTTAAACCTATGGAGAATGTGTGCTTCCTCTTGATACCCACCTAAAATAATGCTTGTCATATGGAAAATGGTTAGATAAGGCGTAAAGGGTTCCTAATAAAGTTAACCAAGTGATGCACTAAATAAAAATGAAAACTCACACAAGCATGAAACATACACTAAAGAACCCTAAGACAGTACTAGCTCACACAATCTCAAACTCTAGCTAATTACATAAATATTTCATGCATTAGGTTCAGGAAGTAATTAATGAAGCTAGGAGTAATTCTACGAATCATACCTTACATTAATGGAAGAAAGAACACAAATTCAGACCTACAATCAACTAGGAAGTAACCTAAAATAGTTTAAAAAGAAGAACAATTGGCATGGAAGATTCTCCTTCACAATGCCATCATGCACAAGCCTACTAAATAGTTCAAAATCAATAGATAGGTAAATATTATTTTTATTAGCTTCAAGAGGTCTTTCATACAATATTTTGATAAGGTTTAGCCTTATCAAATGAGTACCCTTTTGCAAGAGTCTTAATGAGTATCCTTGTCTCCAAGAAAGATGAAAATTCTAAAGTCTGAGAACACTTAAAATGGAGAAGAGAATGGGAGATATATGATAAGGAAGAGAGATAAGAGTGAGTACCATCATTTAATGAGATGTCACCTTTCAATGCATGCTCCACCATCTTTTGGTCCAATCAAGACTAGTCCACCATCACATGTTAACCTACATTAGCTCCAGTAGTCTTCAATCTATTATCATTAGCTAGGAGAACTTTACCACACCTTCCAATTGGATTCATTATGAAGACAAGGTCCTTAAATCCATGTAACTAATAGATATATGATCAAGTCTAATTTAGGTGGTTATTTGTTCCTACTAAACTATGAATGATTTGACTATCACATTTATGCCTTAGTGTGCTCTTTACTGCAAATCCTAGACATAGATTAGCTATAGACTGAAAACTAATTTACTTTATTGTTTTTCATATAGTCAATATATCCACCTAGTCATAACTAAATCATTTGAACAACTAGTATCCCACCCTGATCTATTATTAGGCTCAAAATACCTATTCTGTCTCTACTTTGGAATCTAAATCCACGTCTAACTATAGATTGAAAACCAATCCTATTATTGGTTTTCCTATACTCAATGTATACACATGGATATATCTATGTTAGGTTCAAAAGGACCTATTTTATCTCTATGCATCATGAAAACCAAGGTCCCATTACACACATGGACCCCTTTTAAATAGCAATGAACACAACCATGAAATAATCCTTCATCTTAGAGAATGGGGTCAACAGGTTCTAAACCCTCAGACTAGGAGTTATCGATCTTCAATATTTATTAGGTCTAAAGATCCATTCTTCTTCTATAGAGTCCAAATTGTGACCCTCAATCCTAAAATATCTTGCTTTGGTTCAAACTGGATCATGTTTGAGCTCGGTCCCTTTATATTTATTTTACCTAGGTCTAACTCCACTTCTTTGATCTCCATCAAAAATGGCCTGGGTTTAATTTGCTCATTGGTTGTTGATTATGACTTGGCCCATTGAAATATTGACCCATATCAAACCATTAGATCTAGATATGCAATCAATCACATGCTATTGGATCTACTCGGGGACCTTTTTTGGCTCATTGACCTACTCGTTTCCATAGATATTTAATGCATGATTGAATGCAAGCCCTTGATATTGATGGGACCCACCTTTTGAACTCAAATAGATAATTTTTGAGGCCTAAATTTGATGTCTATATGTCTATCTTTGATGTTTTCATGAATGTATTTGATGTCCACACGACCATCACAATTTAAACCCCAATGGTTTTTTTCTATGTCCTAAATTTGATGTTTACACACCCGTCAAAGACATTTATGAGGCCATCATTGATGTCCATTCAAATGTCTTAGGAATTTTTGAACCCCAATGGTTATTTACCATGGCTTAAATTTGACATTCGCATGCATGTCCCATTTCTCAAGTTATTCTTTGAAGGCTTATATATTTAGATAGAAATCTCATCAAGACATGAATTTTACAGAGTAAGATCTTGGCACTAAGAACATTGATTCTATGTGATCCTTTAGCTTCATAAGGATTTTTTAGCATACTTATAAAACCTGCTTGGATCCTTCTCTTTTCAATTCTAGACCCATTTCCCAAGGATCAATCAGATTACACTTTAATCTTGCTTAAAGTGTTTCAAAACATTTTACAAGTAATGTGGTCTTGTTCTCCATCATGGATCTTTCATTCTACAAGAAATTTACTCGACCAGGACTTTGTTTATCCCTTCATGCCACAGACCCCTCCAAGTAAAGTTTTGTATGTAAGTCAAAAATTGGTTAATAGGTATTATGCTCATAGCTCACTTGTAGCTGAACCTGTTTAAATACAAAACTTATTATAAAATTAACAATTATATATGAAACCAAGTTAAGAAACTCATTTTATATTATAATAAAAAAATCATTTAAACATGCACTTACTGCAATCTCATGGTCCTTCTCAAATTTACATTAAACTCGATTGAGTCAATGCCAAGTTTAGCTACACGAATAGGTGTGTCAAATGATGAAGAAATATGAAGAGCTACCATAGTAGTCATCTAAATCAGACTATCAAATGTCATATGATAGACCTGCATACACAATACATTCATGCATATAAGTTATATTTTTCCAAGTATATAGTAAAATTATTAAAATAAAAATACTAAATTACAATTCAAAATTAGAAGTGAATATAAATACTTCAGTGAGTGCTTGTGCAGATGACATTGTAGCAGCAATGCCTAAGTTTTTCTTGACTCACAATGATCAAGGATTTTCTACCTTAGTCATCAGCTGAACAAATAACCTAATAATTAATAACTTTGGAAATTCATTGATTAAACAAATTTCTAACAAACTTAGTCTTACATAAGATATGAAAAGACATAATGAGGTCACAAGAAGCATGAATGAAGTGGGTATGTGTAATGTGACTTGTAATACCACACTGAAGGCAAGAAATGTCAATTTCATGAGGGAGAATGACAAGATAATGAGGGAGGATTTATGAGAGAATTTTGTGAAATTGAGTCATTGAATGCAAGTTAGGTGTTGAAACATCCTTGATACACCTATATAAACTAGTTTGGATGCTTATATAGCTTTACTGAGGTGTATTTTTGGTTTTGACCTCATTAGGGTCATTAGGCCGAATTATCTTAAGGAAGTGACTTGGTATAGGTGAGGACAGTCCTATGAGCTATGGTTTCTAAGTTGATTTGTTTTGAAATTTTGATCATGTTAACACCTTGAATACTTTGATTACAGACATTCATTACTTTTTAGTCCAACTAAGTATTGGTGTGATAAAAAATCCCTTAGAAATAGTCAATGTGATAAGACAAGTAACCTGTATAGGTATTTGTTGAGAATTTTTTAAACTGATTTTTAATCAGGTTGAGACACCAAAAGTGATAGGTTGATTTTATGGGGTACGTCTATACAAGCCTTTTAAGAGTGTCTAGAAACTTATAAAAGAGGTCTCATCAAAATCTAAAGAAACATACAATAAATAGAACTAAATATTGTATAGATAAGAGTGAGTGCACAATCTTCTTTACAAGTGCATGATTTTAGTTTCCCTATAGGTGACATTAGGTTCACTATATATCCTTAGATTTCCCTCAATTTTTTCAAGGTAAGGTATATATGTATATAGTGCAAGTATGTTGAGGTCAACAAAAGGTGTTATAATCTTGTCGACACTCGATAATCATTTTAGGGGGACTTTCCTGATGAAAGGTGTTATAGTCTTATAGAGTCAGCATGTCACTCGAGTGATGGAAGTGCATGGATATAGATAGGCCCTCTCCCCTACCTAGATATAATAGGTATTTTGGCCCCCTAAGTATGTGGTGGTAACAAACTACTCAACCCCATTTATCTATATGGGGTTGAGGTTCCCTATTTGTATATGGTCAGAAGGCCTATGCCATGTACATATAGGCTATAGTTTATAGTCAACGCTCGCCCAAAAAAATAATGGGATCTAATGGCCTAATCTATATATCTCTACCAATAGAGAGGGGCATACTAGCTCTTAACAAATGGGATAAAATGACTACCCACAATTGGGATTGATCTCCTATCAATCCAAACCGAATAATTTTTATTGAGATCCTATGAAACACAAGAATGAATAACATTAGCAAAGTGGGATCAAGTGAATTCTAATTAAATATAAATATTATGAATATTTTGGGAGTAATATGAATAGGGGGATATATTAACCCACTATACCCCATCAGGAATAAGGGTCTATCTTCAAGTGGGATTGACCTACCTCTCTATATAAACAAATATTTAGAGTCTAGTTGGAAATTAGAATTGACTAGGCACAATGGGATCAAGAGGCTATGCCATCTAACTTTATAACTCCATAGATAGAGATGAAATTGTTACACTCAATTGGAATTGATGGGAATTGAATTGCTAGCTATGACCATTTTGGATATCAATCGTAGAGATTGAACTGTTATATGTGATTAGGATAACAAGGAATCAAGTGGCTGGATATGAAGCCAGTATTTAAAACAAAGGAGTGGTGTGTATATTGATAAATATATGTTATGCTTGACTGGGATTGATATAAATATATTGTACCAAATAATTTTATTAAATAAATTCTTTATATATATAATCCCAGTTCTACTGATTGGGATTGACCCTCTATGGGAACTACATATAATGAGATATCAATTAAATGTTCAACTCACTATTTTGGTTATTTAAAACATAGTTTGAAAGTTGAAATAAAATTAAAAAATTTGAGATGGAGGATGAGTTTCTAACATAATGCCAATCCATGTTAATACATCAAACAATAAAAGGTCCAATAAAATTAGATTAGGTATTTTGTATTTTCTTACACAAAATCTACTAATGATACAATTAAGGTGTATGAATGTACATCTAGAGTATATAAGATTCACTTCAAATTTTGCTTGTATATGATGTCGTACTAACACAGATAGATGTATTAGTGGTTAACCCACTACCTATCTTAGTAAATTGAAATTATGATGTCGAAGGCAATGTCTCCTCCTAGAACATAAAAAAATACATGCATATATATATATATATAATTCAATTTAAATTTGTAAATTAATTTTTACCTTTTTAATTTGAAAATATAACTTAAAAATTTAACATTAAATTTATATAAAATATACCTGCATGTGTGTAGAGATTCCCAACATTTCCAAACCAAACATGCATGCCAAAAACTCATCAATAAAAACCATATCCTCCAAGCCCCTTGAAGTGCCACTATCATCATCTGAAAGTCCAATGCATATAGCACCAAAAGATGTGTATGGGTGGGTTCGAGTATGGTCACTAGGTGGAGTATCTTGAGCATATGTCTTTGAAAGCCTACTTGTATGATGAATGAGTGTATCAGTAAGCATACTAAGCGCATGAAAAGTGTCTGTCTCCACAACCTCCTTCACTATAGAGGGAATCTCTAGATGAAGTGGGTTTTGGGTAAGGATCTTTGCAGGTTGTTAGGTGCAAATCTATCTTGTGTAGAGCCTTTTCCTCAACCCTGAAACTCACCATAGTCAAAATCATTTAGAGTTTCATTGAGGACAAACTCATAGTATAGTTTCCTCTAAAAGTACAAAGAAACCTCATGGTTATTACAAGGTGGATAGTCAAACACCATCCACCATCGATCCTAAAAATTAGATTTAATCAAATTTTGTTGAAATCAGTTGATTGGGAAATGTTTAGTCATTATGAGAAATGGTGCATTGGTGGTTGGGTCAATAAATAAGGCAAAAATTTGTTCTTTTGTTATTTATTTCTTCTTCACCTCATATGCTGATAATTTTTTAGCATAGTACACCCTACAACTATCTCTATATGGTCTTTGTCTATCATTTTGACTCATTATCAAGTCAACTTGACCTAATACTAACTCTAAGGTATTGGCAAAATAGGTGCAATGGGTGTTAATGGAAGTGGGCTCCCTCATTCTCCTAATTATTTGCTCAAATTCAGTTATGTTCTCCACTATGTGAGCATCTATATCCTCCTAACTGCCTGGGGGATCTAGTGGAACTATAAGAGGGTTAAACTAAGGGTTAGGTAGAGGGTTTGGCACAACATGCCGACTTGTTCGATAAAAATACAAATTAAACTATGTAAAACATTCATAAAAAAATTCAAAAAAAATGATTTAATTCAAAAAACTTACCTCTTCTTCGTGGTAGCATCATCAATCTTATGAATGCGAGAGTAAAAGAAAATATTTCCATGTTGAGGGACCCAAACCAAGGTTCTGAACATTGAGGGAGAAAAACACAATTGGGAGGTTAAAACGTGAATTCCAAAGAGAAAAATGTAAGAATAAATGAAATGAAGAAATTCATTTTTTTCTTTTTTTATGTTTAAAGAACAAGTACATGTTCCTTTTAATTATAGGAATGTGTACGCATTCCTTTTGGTATAAAGAATACATACACATATGCATTCCTATAATGCATATGCATTTTTTGGTATAAAGAATGCATACATGCATACATATTATGGCTAATGCATATGCATTATAGCAATAACACGTACATGTTATTGGGAATGTCCATGGAATTATCCCAAAATTCTATGCACATACCTTGGTATAAAATGTAGTGGTCAAGATACTATAAGGGATTAAGTCAGGTATAAGCCTCAAGAGAAATTCCCCCTAGTCCTATTCCCTACCCGCCCCCTTTGCCACCACCCAAAATAAAAAAATAAAAAAATAGAGTCAAAACACCAAACAATATAGATAGGAATCAAGATAGAGAAAAGTCATTTGAAATCCTTGAAACTATCCCAACTTGAATGATTTTCCAATGCATTATTTGGTGATTACTTTCTCAATCCTTGCTATGTAGATCAATCCAAGGTTATTTAAATTAGGTGGCGTTATAGGATTTTTATGGGATTTTTTTATTATGTGGAAACAGTTTTCATTTTGCTACAACTTCATATGATGAAAAAGACACAAATGGTGGAAACATTTACAACTTAATATGTATTTACATTGGGTGTGGAAAGTTTTTTAATGCTTGGACATTGGGTTATGTCAATTATGAAAATCCACAATAATGGCTTTGGTTTTCTAGCTCCCTGGAGTATTCAAAATTTTGGTCTATGGGCACTCATGGCATTTATGTGTGAGATTATTGAGGGATTTATCTTTGCAGAGTTTTACTATTATTATTTCAAAGCCCTTGTGAGAGGTCAGCTTTTGATGCATGTTCCCACAGCTAAGATAGTGTAAAAAAATTTATATGATTCTTCCCAATAAAATTGCTTGTGTCTATTTTTTATTACCAACATTTGAGGTCATATTTCTTGAATGATCTTCAGGGTAAGATTATAAAGTTTGGAATGCATCTCGCCCAGGCTTCTTAAAGACTATAAACATTGATCTAATGGATATCATCAGTTTAAACATTATCATATAGATATGGATATAAATTTGTATATTAGACTAATAATTTGACTGTTACATGTCCATACTGTAGGTATCATTTATTGTGAGTATTGATGCCATTTTTTAGTTTATTATTTAATTCTTCTTAGTTGGGTGGTGATAATTAGTGTTAATGGCCAAGTTGTATTCTCTAATTTGTGTTGTGCTTCCCTTCCTTGTATAAAATAGAGGAAACCCTTATCTTATAATTTTATAAGCAAAAGTTGTTCTCTTTAGATGGCTTGCATTCAATCTTAGATTTGGATTTACAAATTCCAGCATTTAGGTCTGAAATGCATCCTGCAGTCTATAGTTACCAAAGCCTCCATTACAATTCAATAATTAAAAAAGCTGGTAGGTAGGATGGGAAGTGCTTATAATATAAGATGATGATGAAATTTAATATCCTTTAACTTGATCAATTGTGATTCAGGGGACAATTTGGGTGACAGTTCTACCCTAATTGATGACTGAACTTTTGAGAGACATAGCTTTTTTACTATAGCTCCAATTGACTCCCTATTTGAACCATTGAAAAGATAAGAATGAGGAAACATGGTGGGAAGGCATAGATATTTTCTCAGTGGTTTTTAACCCCCCAAAACCCAATGGAAGTGCCCCAAATTTAAATTTTAGTAGTGCAGTCTAAAAATAGTAATTCCTTAAGTTATGTATTGTTTTAAATATTGGAATTTGAACCACTTAATCTCCCTTGATATTGGTGACCTTCCACATCCTCTTCCTTCTTTCAAAATGTGTATAAATTAATATGTAAACCAAAATGGAAATCAGATGTCTCTTCCCAGAGATAAGCATATAGTTGTATTGTGATCTTGAGTAATAAAACATCTCTTCTTAGAGAATTCATTATTACTATGTTATTTTTGTGTTCTTGAAATATTTTTCAATCAAAACTTATAAGTTTTGGATTAGTGGTATCAGAGTGGTTTGTCTTGAGAGTGTATGATCCTAAGGATGAGGTCATGCTACAAGAAGCTTAGGTGGAAAACAACAGAGCTTCTAAACTATCCACCTATTCACTCCAAATGAATTCAAATGGTAGATGACACTGAGACATCTGATCCTTTCAAGGAAGTGGTGAATGAAGCCCTCTAATGGCAACAAGCACAGATGCTGCAACAATTTGCACAAATTATCCAATAACTCTTGATGGAAAAATTTTGCTCTTCATCTGCACTTCCTGGCTCCTCATCCATGGAACATCCTTTTAGTGCCCCAACACCCTTCAAGGTTCAAGTGAATTTTGATATTCCTACATTTAAAGGAAAAATCAATGCTAATGTAGTAGAAAATTGGTTGGATCAATTGTCTTCCTACTTCGTTATAAATAAATTCACTGATGGAGAAAAGATCACTTTTGCTCTTTTGAAAGCATCATTGCCCATAAAAAATTGGTGGGAAGTGTACAAAAAGAGGTTTAGTACATATGACATTGGCCTTGAGGTGGAACCTAACTAGGATGATTTCATGGAAGTGGTAAAGGAATAATACTATCCCATTGGAGAATATGATGATATGTTCATATAGTGGCAATAACTTCACCAAGGTAAGGACCAATCTGTTCAAGGTTACACAGACATTTTTTATTCTCTATCTGCAAGATTGGGCATCCAAGAAAGTGAGAATCATAAGACACTCAAATATAATGGTGGACTACAATGGTACATATGATGGGAAATGGAACTCTTAAATCTAGAAACCCTCAGTGAAGCATACAAGTTCACAGTAAAGATTGAGCAAAAGCATGGAAGAAAAAATACGAAGAGTCAGCCTTCAAAATAGAAAAGTGACAAGGAAGGTCAAACACGAGGCCAAAATTGGAAGCAAAAGGAGTTTCAAGATAAAAAACCCTAGAAGGGGAAGACTGGAAAATGGTGTGATTACCACAAAATTATAACTCACTCTGAAGAAGAATGTTGACCCATCAAATCACTACTTTTTGAGTCACAATACTTGACATCTATTGCTCTGTCTCATACACAACCTATAGTCAAAGAAGATGATGAAGAGATTGTAGATGTTGAGCCCACTACCATCGTCGCTTCAACATAGACCCATGAAGAAAGGCCAAATGATAAGTAAAGATTGTTTCACTCCAAATTATGGGTAAAAGGTAAGCCTCTACATTTCATTCTTGATAGTGGGAGACAAAAGATTTTAATCTCTGCTAAAGTTTTGAAAAGTCTAAATCTATTCATGAAGCCTCACCCAAATCCATACAATATTGGATGGTTGAGCCTAAGGAGAGACCTCTGTGTCACCCATAAGTGTTTTTGTTCATATGAAATAAAACCTTTCCAAAATGAAGACTTGTGTGATGTGGTCAATCTAGATGTTTGTGATGTGCTCCTTGGTCAGTCGTTCATGTATGATCAATATGGCATCTATGAATCATGAACCCAAGGAATCACCCTCACTCTTGGAATGTGGCGCTATAGGGTACCAGAGGTAGCACCTCCCATATATGTCTCTCTGATCAGTGCCAAGAAATGTAAGATATTGGTGGAGAAGACAATGCAATTCATTCTCATGGTGGTCAAACCATAAAAATCCAAGAAGGCCAATGTTGAAGTCTTCACTACATAATCAACACAATAACAGAAATAGATGGGACAAATCATAGGGGAATATGATGACTTATTCAAGTCACCCATAAGAGTTCCACTGTATTTCTAGGTAAAACATTCTATCGATTTGATCCTAAGATCACCTTTGCCTAACAATCCTATGCATTGCAGATAAGTTTTAGAGAATGATGAGATAAAAAGATAAATTTAGGAATTAATCCAAAAGGGTCACATCAGGACAAGATATTCACCCTATGGCAGCCCAATTGTCATGGCACCAAAGAAAGATGGAACATGGAGGCTTTGCATTG
This sequence comes from Torreya grandis, assembly GCA_037957365.1. Classification (NCBI taxonomy): domain Eukaryota; kingdom Viridiplantae; phylum Streptophyta; class Pinopsida; order Cupressales; family Taxaceae; genus Torreya; species Torreya grandis. Next base: position 2,484,516 of record JARHVA010000778.1, read on the forward strand.
ACTATCAAGCCCTAAATAAAATCACTATGAAGAATTTCTACCCCCTCCTCAGGATTGATGACCTACTGGACCAACTTTGTGGTGTGAAGTTCTTCACCAAAAGTGATCTCACATCTTTATATCACAAAATTCCCATCGATCCCACTGATGTATGGAAGACTACATTCAAATCTAAGGAGGGGCTCTTCAAATGGTTGGTTATGCCTTTTGGCTTAACTAACACACCTGAAACCTTCATGAAGATGATGGATGACATCCTATGACCCTTCACCAACTCATTCATGGTTGTCTACCTAGATGACATACTCATCTATAGTATAACATGGGAAGAACATCTGCAACATGTTCATAAGGTGCTTCAAACTCTTCAAGAGCACAAGTTATATGAAAATCTTGATAAATTCACATTTGAAATTAAAATAATTCAATACCTAGGGTACATTGTAAATGAGGAAGGGGTCCATGTCAATATAGAGTAGATTTAGGTTATTCGAGAATGGCCTATACTAAGTACACTCATAGAACTTGCTAGCTTCTTGGGTCTTGCAAATTTCTATCATAGGTTTGTTCTTGGATTCTCACATATTGCTTGGCCACTAACCCAAGTGACTAAAAGAGGAGCTAAATCTACATTTTAGTGTGGCAAAATACAACAAAGGACATTTGAGAATTTGAAGAGTAGACTTTGCTCAACCCTTGTTCTTGCCTTACCATATTTACATCAACATTTCAAGTTGATGACAGATGCATCTTAATATGCCATGGGAGTTGTTATCATGCAACATAGCCATCCTATTGTAGATCATAGTGAAACTTTCAATAATATAGTCAGGAAATACCTGACATATGACATGGAGATCTATGCCTTTATGTAAGCCTACAATCAATAAAAACACTACATCTTAGGGAAAGAGATGGTCATCCACACTGACCACAAATCATTGGAATTCATCCATATGTAGAGCAAACTATGAAATGAGAGGCACCAAAAGTGGGCCACATATCTGCAACAATTCGATATGATAATCAAACACAAAAATAGGAGTTCAAAAATAGTCATAGATTGTCTGAGCCACCCACCAATTACTTCACTCACAATAATTCATGACCTATGTGGACATGAGACTGCCACTTGGGGTGCTCTGTATGAAGCAGATCTTGCCTTTGATTATACATATCAGGTGCTTCAAGAAGGTAAACATGTTTTTTATTTCTATTTTTAAGATAATATCCTCTATCATATGTGGCATATCTATGTTCCAATTATAGAGTAATAGAAGATGATATGGGAAGCACATTTCAATAGGATAGATGTACACTTTGGTGTAGAAAAGACATTGGTAGTTCTTCAGAAACACTTCTACTAGGCCCATATGCCAAGGGATGTGGAAAGGTACCTCAAATATTTCACCCCATGTGTGATAGCCAAGCCAAAAAATAAGAAGCAAGTATTGTACACACCATTACCAAAACCAACCAGGCCTTGGGAATCTATCTCAATGGATTTTCTCTCAGGTTTGCCCACTTCAAAACATGGCAAGGACTATATTTTTGTTGTATTTAATCATTTTTAAAACATACCTATCATGATTACTTGTAATAAAAATATATATGTTGAAGAAACTACTCAACTATATTTTAGTCATGTATGGCTCCATTTTGGTCTCCCTAAGTCCATTATCTCAGATCGAGATAGCAGGTTCCTAAGCATCTTTTGGTCCACTCTATGGAAGATGATGGATACCAAGCTGATGAAGTCCATAGCCTTCCATCCATAGACTAATGGTTAGATAGAAGTGGTAAACCACTTGATTATTCACATGATTCAGATGCATCACTCCAGCAACAAGTTCATGACATCTTGGAGAAGATGAATCAAAAATATAAACAACGCCATGACAAACATAAGATTGCACACCATTTTTCTCTGGGTGACAAGGTTTGGTTGTAGCTTCAAAAATAATGACTTACAGGCCCACACATAAAAATTTGGCCTCTAAGATATGGTCCCTACACCATTACCAGAAAATTTGGATTTTTTTTTTCAAGTTTAACCTACCATCTTACCTTGGTCTACATCCAATATTCAACATGGAACTCCTTAAACCATATCATCCACCTCTATTAGATACTTTAGTTATAGCATAATAACTAGACATTGACGAGCTTAATCCATATCATTTTTCTCCAGTGGAAGAGGATCAGATTGTGGATACCTGGATGAAGACAACAAGAGGATGCTCTATTCCACTTTATCAGGTGGTCAAAGAGGGTCAGCTTAGCCACCAAGGTGAGTGGTTCACAGAGAATCAAAATAAAACACAACTACCACACCTGATGAGGAATATTAATACAATGGGGACCATTACTTTTCAAGAAGAGAGGAATGATTCGGGTAACAATTTAGGTGATAATTTGGGTGATGGTTTTACCCCAATTGATGATAGAACTTCTGAGAGCCATAACTTTTACACTGTATCTCCAATTGACTGCCCATTTGAACTGTTGGAAAGCTAAGAATGAGGAGAACACATTGATATGGCACAAAGATTTGCTTAGTGGTTTTTTACCCTAAAAAACTCAATGGAAGTGCCCCAAATTTTGATTTTAGTAGTACAGTCTAAAAATAGTAAGTTTCTAAAAATAGGAATTTCTCAAATTCTGTATTATTTTGAATCTTAGAAGTCAAACCACTTAATCTCCCTTGATATTGGTGACTTTCCACATCCTCTTCCTACTTTCAAAATGTGTATAAATAAAGATGTAATCTAAAATAGAAATTAGACATCTCTTCCTAGAGATAAGCATGTAGTTGTATTGTCATCTTGAGTAATAAAACATCTCTTCTCAGAGAATTCATTGTTACTGTATTATTTTTGTGTTCTTGAAATATATGTCAATCAAAAATTTTGCATTTTGGATAAGTGGTATCAGAGTGGTTTGTCTTGAGAGTGTATGATCCTGCGGATGAGGTCAGGCTACAAGAAGCTTAGGTGGACAACAATAGAGCTTCCAAACTATCCACCTATTCGCTCCAAATGACTTGAAATGGTGGATGACACCGAGACATCCAATCCATTCAAGGAAATGGTGAATGAAGCCCTACAATGGAAACAAGTATAGATGCTACAATAATTTACCCAAATTCTCCAACAACTCTTGATGGAAAATTTTTGCTCCTCATCTACACTTCTTGGTTCCTCATCCATGGAATGTCCTTTCAGTGCCCCAACACCCTTCAAGGTTCAGGTGAATTTTTATATTCCTAAATTTGAAGGCAAAATCAATGTTGATGCAGTAAAAAATTGGTTGAATCAATTATCTTCTTACTTTTGTGTAAATAAATTCACCGATGGAGAAAAGATCACTTTTTCTCTTTTGAAGGTATCATTGCCCATAAAAAATTGGTGGGAAGTGTACAAAAAGAGGTTAATTACATATGACATTGGCCTTGAGGTGAAACCTACCTAGAATGATTTCATGGAAGCAGTAAAGGAAGAATACTATCCCATTGGAGCATATGATGATCTGTACATATAGTAGCAACAACTTCACCAAGGTAACGATCAATTTGTTCAAGATTACACATACATTTTTCATTCTCTATTTGCAAGATTGGGCATCCAAGAATGTGAGAAACATAAGACTCTCAAATATCATGGTGGAATACAATGGTACATATGGGGGAAAATGGAACTCTTCAAATTGGAAACCCTCAGTGAGACATATAAGTTCACAATGAGGATTGAGCAGAAGCATGGAAGAAAGAATATGAAGAGTTAGCATTCAAAATGGAAAAGTGATAAGTAAGGTCAAACAAGAGGCCAAAATTAGAAGCAAAAGGAGTTTCATGATAATAAACCCCATAAGGGGAAGATTTTAAATTGGTGTGATTACCACAAAACAAGAACTCACTCTAAATAAGAATGTTGAGCTATTAAGTCACTATTTTTTTAGTCACAATACTTAACATCTACTGCTCTATGTCATACACAACCTATAGTTGAAGAGGATGAAGAAGAGATTGTAGATGTTGAGCCCAATACCATCATCACAGACCTATGAGGAAAGGCTAGATGACAAGGAAATATTATTTCACTCTAAATTATGGGTAAAAGGTAAGTCTCTACATTTCATTCTTGATAGTGGGAGTCAAAAGAAATTAAGCTCTGCTAAAGTTGTTAAAAGTTTAAATCTATCCATGAAGCCTCACCCAAAGCCATACAGTATTGGATGGTTGAGCCCAGGGAGAGACCTCTGTGTCACCCATCAGTGTCTTCTTTCATATGCAATAAAACCTTTCCAAGATAAAGTCTTGTATGATGTGGTCAATCTAGATTTTTGTGATGTATTCATTGGTCAGCCATTCATGTATGATCGACATGGCATCTATGAATCGTGAACCTGAAGAATCACCCTCACTCTTGGAATGTGGTGCTATAGGGTACCAGTGGTACCACTTTCCACATCTATCTCCTTAATCAATCACAAGCAATGTAATATATTGGTGGAGAAGACAAAGCAATTCATTCTCATGGTGGTCAAATAATAGAAATCCAACAAGCCAGATGGTGCAGTCCTAACTACACAATCAACACAATAATATAAGTAGATGGGATAAATCATTAGAGAATATGATGGATTATTCAAGTCACCCACAAGAGTTCCACTACATTGCAAAGTAAAACATTCTATCGATTTGATCTCGGGATCACCTTTTCCTAACAGTCATGTGTATCATAGATTAGTTTTGGAGAATGATAAGATAAAAAGATAGATTTAGAAATTGATCCAAAAAGGTCACATCAGGCCAAACACTTCACCCTATGATAGCCCAATTTTCTTGGCACCAAAGAAAGATGGAACATGGATGCTTTGCATTGACTATTGAGCCTTGAATAAAATCATTGTAAATAATCACTACCCCTTCCCCAAGACTGATGACCTACTAGACCAACTCCATGGTGTAAATTTCTTCACCAAAATTGATTTCAAATCTGGCTATCACTAAATTCCCATCGATGTTTGGAAGACTGCATATAAATCTAAGGAGGGGATCTTCAAATGGTTGGTTATAAATTTTGGCTTAACTAACGCACCTGTAACCTTCATGAGGATGATGGATGACATCCTGTGACCCTTCACCAACTCATTCATGGTTGTCTACCTAGATGACATACTCATCTATAGTAGAACATGGGAGGAATATCTGCAACATGTTCGTAAACTACTTCAAAATCAATGGGAGCACAAGTTGTATACAAATCTTGAAAAATGCACATTTGAGATGAAAATAATTTAGTACCTATAGCACATTGTGAATGAGGAAGGGGTCCATGTCAATCTAGAGAAGATTCAATTTATTCAAGAATTTCTTACACCAAGGACACTCACAAAACTTCATAGCTTCTTGGGTCTAACAAATTTCTATCGCAAGTTTGTTTTTGGATTCTCACATGTTGCTTGGCCACTAACCCAAGTGACTAAAGGAGGAGCTAAAGCTACATTTTAGTGGGAAAAATACAACAAGGGCATTTGAGAATTTGAAGAATAGACTTTGCTCAGCCCCTATTCTTGCCTTGCCAGATTTTCATCAACCTTTCAAGTTGATGACAGATGCATCTGAATATGCCATGGGAGCTATCACCATGCAACATGTCCATCCTATTACATATCATATTGAAACTTTCAATGATACAGTCAGGAAATACCCGACATATGACAAGGAACTCTATGCCATTATGCAAGCCTACAAATAAGGGAAACACTACATCTTGGGAAAAGAGACAGTCATCCACACTGACCACAGATCATTAGAATTCATCTAGACATAGAGTAAACTATGAAATCAAAGGCACCAAAAGTTGGCCACATATTTGAAGCAATTCCATCTGATAATCAAACACAAAAAGTGGAGCTCAAATATAGTCATAGATTGTCTGAGCCACAAACCAATTACTTCACTCACAAGAATTCATGACCTATGTGGACATGAGATTGCCACTTAGGGTGCTCTATATGAAGCAAATCCTATCTTTGATGATACATATCAGGTGCTTCAAGAAGGTAAACATGTTTTACATTTATATTTGTAAGATAATGTCCTTTGTCATATGGGGCATATCTATGTTCCAACTATAGAGCAATAGAAAATGATATGGGAAGCACATTTCAATAGAATAGATAGACACTTTAGTGTAGAAAAGACATTGGTAGTTCTTCAGAAACACTTCTATTGGCCCATATTTGAAAGGATGTGGAAAGGTACCTCAAATCATGCACCCCATGTGCGATACCCAAGCCAAAAAATAAGAAGCAAGGGTTTTACATGCCATTTCCAGAACCAACTAGGCCTTGAGAATCTATCTCAATAGATTTTCTCTCAAGTTTTCCCACTTCAAAATAGGGCAAGGACTGTATTTTTATTGTAGTTGATCATTTTTCAAAAATAGCTATCATGATTGCTTGTAAGAAAAATATAACTACGAAAGAAACTGCTCAACTATATTTTAGTCATGTATGGCTCCATTTTGGTCTCCCCAAGTCCATTATCTCAGATCGAGATAGCAGGTTCCTAAGCATCTTCTAGTCCACTCTATGGAAGATGATAGATACCAAACTAATGAAGTCCATAGCATTCCATCCATAGACTAATGGTCAAATAGAAGTGGTTAACCATTTGATTATTCACATGATTCAGATGTATCAATCCAAACATCTATGTACATGGGATGAGGGGCTTCTTTTCATACAAGATGGATATAATTGGGCCCTACACAACTTGACCAAGCATAGTTCATTCTAGGTATGCTTCAGATTCCAACCCATGGCATCAATTGATATAGCTATTCCATTCTCCACCATGGAATACACACCTCATAGGATATCTAAGGTATCAAAAGCAACAAAGTTCATTGAAAAAATGCAACACATCCATCAGCAAGTTCATGACATCTTGGAGAAGATGAATCAAAAGTATAAACAATGCCATGACAAACATAAGATTGCACACCATTTTGCTTTAGGTGACAAGGCTTGGTTGTGGCTTCAAAATGAAAGACTTGTAGGCAAACACAAAAAAAATTGGCCTCTATGATATGGTCCCTACACCATCACCTAAAAATTTGGAGAAAATGTTTTTCAGTTCAACTTACCAGCCTACCTTGGTCTGCATCCAATATTCAATGTGGAGCTCCTTAAACCATATCATCTACCTTTTCTGGACACTTAAATCATAGAAAAACAACTAGACATTGATGATCTTGATCTACAGAGTTTTTCTCCAGTGGAAGAGGATCAGATTGTGGACACCTAGATGAAGACAATAAGAGGACGCTCTATTATGCTTTATCGGGTGGTCAAAAGGGGTCAGCTTAACCACCAAGGTGAGTGGCTCATAGAGAATAAAATTAAGACACAACTAACACACTTGATGAGTAATATTGACACAATGGGGACCATTGATTTTCAAGGAGGAAGGAATGATCCAAACAATAATTTAGGTGACAATTCAGGTGATGGTTGTATCCTAATTGATGACAAAACTTTTGGGAGCAATAAATTTTGCACCATAGTTCCAATTGACTCCCCATTTGAACCGTTGAAAATATAATAATGAGGATAACATGGTGAGATGGAACAAAGATTCTCTTGGTGGTTTTTGATGCCTAAAACCCAATAGAAGTGCACCAAATTTCAATTTTAGTAGTGTAGTCTAAAAATAGTAATTATTCTATATTATTTTAAATATTGGAAGTCAAACCACTTAATCTCCCTAGAGATTGGAGACCTTCTACATCCTCCTCCTACTTTAAAAATTTGTATAAATGAATATGTAACCTAAAATAGAAATCAGACATCTCTTCTTAGAGATAAACATATAGTTGTATTATGATCTTGAGTAATAAAACATCTCTTCTTAGAGAATTCACTATTACTGTGTTATTTTTGTGTTTTTGAAATATCTATCAATCAAAAAATTTGAGTTTTAGATCATTGGTATTAGAGCGGTTTGTCTTGAGAGTGTATGATCCTGAGAACAAGGTTAGGCTACAAGAAGCTTAGGTGGAAAATAATAGAGCTTCCAAATTATCCACATATTCACTCCAAATAGTGGATGATTTCATGGAAGCAATAAAGGAAGGATACTATCCCATTGGAACATACTATGATCTGTACATATAGTGGCAACAACTTCACCAAGGTAAGGACTAATTTGTTCAAGATTACACAGACATTTTTAATTCTCTGTCTACAATATTGGGCATCCAAGAAAGTGACAAACATAAGACTCTAAAATATTGTGGTGGACTATAATGGTTCATACAAGGGGAAAAAGAACTCTTCAATTTAGAAACCCTCGGTGAGGTATACAAGTTTTCAGTGAAGATTGAGCATAAGCATGGTAGAAAGAATACAAAGAGTCAGCCTTCAAAACAAAAAAGTGATAAGGTCAAACACAAGGCCAAAATTAGAAGCAAAAGGAGTTTCAAGATATGAAACCCCAGAAGGAGAAGACTAGAAAATGGTATGATTACCATAAAATAGAAACTCACTCCAAAGAATAATGTCGAGCCATCAAGTCACTACTTTTTAAGTCACGATACTCGACATATACTACTTTGTCTCATACACAACCTACAGTAGAAGAGAATGAAGAAGAAATTGTAGATACTGAGCCCAATACCATCATCACTTCATCATAGACCTGTGAGGAAAGGATAGATGACAAGGAAAGATTGTTTCACTCTAAATTATGGGTAGAAGGTAAGCCTCTGCATTTCATTCTTGATAGTAGGAGTCAAAAGAATTTAATCTCTACTAAAGTTATGAAAATTCTAAATTTATTCATGAAGCCTCACCCAAATCCATATAGTATTGGATGGTTAGGCACATTGAAAGACCTCCGTATCACCCATCAATGTCTTCTTTCATATGCAATAAAACCATTCCAAGATGAAGTCTTGTGTGATGTGTTCAATCTAGATTTTTGTGATGTACTCCTTTTTTAGTCATTCATGTATGATTGACATGGCATATATGAATCATGAACCTAAAGAATCACCCTCACTCTTGGAACATGGTGCTATAGGGTACCATAGGTACCACCTCCCACATCTATCTTCCTGATCAATGCCAAGCAATGAAAGAGATTGGTGGAGAAGACAAAATAATTCATTCTTATGGTGGTCAAACCGTAGAAATCTAAGAAGGTTGATGTTGCAGTCTTGAGTACACAATCAACACAACAATAGAAGTAGATGGGATAAATCATAAGAGATGATGACTTATTCAAGTCACCCATGGGAGTTCCATTACATTGCTAGGTAAAACATTCTATCAATTTTATCTTAGGATCACCTTTGCCTAATAGTAATGTGTATAATAGATCAATTTTGGAGAGTGATGAGATAAAAAGATAGATTCAAGAATTTATCCAAAAGGGTCACATCAGGCCAAGCTTTTCACCCTGTGGTAGCCCAATTATCCTAGTACCAAATAAATATGGAACATAGAGGCTTTGCATTGACTATTGAGCCCTAAATAAAATCACTATGAAGAATCGTTACCCCTCCCTAGGATTGATGATCTACTAGACCAACTCCATAGTGCAAAGTTATTCACCAAAATTGATCTTAAATATAGATATCACCAAATTCCCATTGATCCCACTGATGTATGGAAGACTACATTCAAATCTAAGGAAGGGCTATTCAAATGGTTGGTTATGTCTTTTGGCTTAACTAACGAACATGTAACCTTCATGAGGATGATGGATGACATCATGTAACCCTTCATCAACTCATTTATGGTTGTCTACCTAGATGACATACTCATCTATATTAGAACATGGTAGGAACATCTGCAACATGTTTGTAAGGTGCTTCAGACTCTTCAAGAGCACAAGTTATATGTAAATCTTGACAAATGCACATTTGGGATGAAAAAAATTCAGTACCTAAGGTGCATTGTCAATGAGGAAGGGGTCTATGTCGATCCAAAGAATATTTGGGTTATTCGAGAATGGCCTACACCAAAGACCCTCATATAACTTCACAGTTTCTTGGGTCTTACAAATTTCTATCACAGGTTTGTTCTTGGATTCTCACATGTTGCTTGGCCACTAACCCAAGTGACTAATGGAAGAGCTAAAGCTAAATTTTAGTAGGAAAAAATACAACAAAGGGAATTTGAGAATTTTAATAATAGACTTTAATTAGCCCTTGTTCTTTCCTTGCTAGATTTGCACCAACCTTTTGAGTTGATGATAGATGCATCTGAATATGCCATGGGAGCTATATTCATAAAACATGGCCATCCTATTGCATATCAAATAAAACTTTCACTAATACAGTTAGGAAATACTTAACATATGACAAGGAGCTCTAAGCCATTGTGCAAGCTTGTAAATAATGAAAAAACTACATCTTAGGGAAAGAGATGGTCATCCACACTGACCACAGACCATTGGAATTCATCCAAACGTAGAGCAAACTATGAAATAAGAGGCACTAAAAGTGGGCCATATATCTGTAGCAATTCCATCTAATAATCAAACACAAAAATGGGAGATCAAATATGATCATAGATCATATGAGCCATCCAACAATTAATATAACCATAATAGTTCTTGACTTGTGCAGACATGAGACTGCCACTTAGGGTGCTTTGTATAAAGTAGATCCTACCTTTATTGATACATATCAGGTGTTTCAAGAAGGCAAACATGTTTCTAATTTCTATTTGTAAGATAATGTCCTCTATCATATGTGGCATATATGTGTTCAAGTTGCAGAAGATGATATGGGAAGCACATTTCAATAGGATAGCTAGACACTTTGGTGTAAAAAAGACATTGGCAGTTGTTTAGAAACACTTCTACTAGCCCTATATGTGAAAGGATGTGGAAATGTACCTCAAATATTACACCCCATGTGTGATATCCAAGTTAAAAAATAAGAAGAAAGGATTATACATGCCATTACCATAACCAACCAAGCCTTGGGAATCTGTCTCAATGGATTTTTTCTCAAGTTTGCCCACTTCAAAACATGGTAAGGATTGTATTTTTGTTGTAGTTGATAATTTTTCAAAAATAGATATCATGATTGCTTGTAAGAAAAATATATCTACTAAATAAATTGCTCAACTATATTTTAGTCATGTATGTCTCCATTTTGGTTTCCCCAAGTCCACTATCTCAGATCGAGATAGCAAGTTCCTGAGCATCTTCTGGTCCACTCTATGGAAGATGATGGATACCAAGTTGATGAAGTCCACAGATTGATGGTCAGACAAAAGTGGCAAACCACTTGATTATTCACATGATTCTGATGTATCAATCCAAACATCCATGCACATGGGATGAGGGGCTTATTTTCATACAACATGGATACAATCATGTCCTGCACAACTCAACCAAGCACAATTCATTCTAGGTATGCTTCGGGTTCCAACCCATGGCACCAGTTGATATATCCATTCCATTCTCTGCCATGGAATACACACCTCGTGGGAGATATGAGGTAGCAAAATAAACAAAGTTCATTTAAGAAATGCTATACATCCATCAGTAAGTTCATGACATCTTGGAGAAGATGAATCAGAAGTATAACCAAAGCCATGCCAATCATAAGATTACATACCATTTTGCTATGGGTGACAAGGTTTGGTTGTGGCTTCAAAAGAAATGACTTACAAGCCCACACAAAAAAATTTGGCCTCTTTGATATGGTCCCTACACCATCACCAAAAAAGTTGGAGAAAATACTTTTGAGTTGAACCTACTAGCCTACCTTGGTCTGCATCCAATATTCAACATGGAGCTCCTCAAACCATATCATCCACCTTTATTGGATACTTTAGTCATAATAGAACAACTAGACATTAATGATAGTGATCTATAGAGTGTTTCTCCAGTGGAAGATGTTCAGATTTTGGACACCTGGATGAAGACAACAAGATGACACTCTATTCTGCTTTATTGGGTGGTCAAAAGGGGTCAGCTTAGCCACCAAGGTGAGTGGCTCACAGAGAATCAAATTAAGACACAACTACCACACTTGATGAGAAATATTGATGCAATGGGTACCATTTATTTTAAAAGAGGGAGGAATGATCTGGGCAAAAATTTAGGCGACAATTCGAGCGATGGTTCTACCCCAATTGATGACAAAACATTTGGGAGCCATAACTTTTGCACCGTAGCTCCAATTGACTCCCCATTTGAACCATTGGAAAGATAAAAATGAGGAGAATGTGGTGAGATAGTACAAATATTTTCTCAATATTTTTTGACCCCTTAAAACCCAATATAAGTGCCCTAAATTTCAAGTTTATTAGTGCTATCTAAAAATAGTAAGTTTTTAAAAATAGTAATTCCTTGAATTCTATATTGTTTTAAATCTTGGAAGTTGAACCACTTAATATCCCTCAAGATTAGTGACCTTTCACATCCTCCTCCTGCTTTCAAAATGTGTATAAATAAAGATGTAACTTGAAATGGAGATCAGACATCTCTTTCCAGAGATGAACATATAGTTGTATTGCGATCTTGAGTAATAAAACATCTGTTCTTAGAGAATTCATTGTTACTATGTTATTTTTGTGTTTTTGAAATATCTATCAATCAAAACTTTGAAGTTTTGGATTAGTTTTATCAGAGTAGTTTGTCTTGAGAGTGTATGATCTCGAGAATCAGGGCAAGGTATAAGAAGCTTGGGTGTAAAATAATAGAGCTTCCAAACTATCCACCTATTCACTCCAAATGACTTCAAAAGGCAAACGACACAGACATCTGATATTTTCAAGGAAATGATGAACGAAGCCCTCCAATGGAAAAAAGCATAGATGTTACAATAATTTTCCTAAATTTTCCAACAACTCTCGATGGGAAATTTTGGCTCCTCATCTACACTTCTTGGCTCCTCATCCATGGAACGTCCTTTCAATGCCCCAACACCCTTCAAGGTTCAGGTGAATTTTTATAATCTTACATTTGAAGGCAAAATCAATGCTAATGCAATATAAAATTGTTAGATCAAGTATCTTCTTACTTATTTATAAACAAATTCATCGATGGAGAAAAGATCACTTTTGCTCTTTTGAAATCATCATTGTAGATAAAAAATTGGTGGGAAGTGTACAAAAAGAGGTTCAATACAGATAACATTGGCCTTGAGGTGAAACCAACATGGGATGACTTTTTGGAAGCAGCAAAAGAAGAATACTATCCTATTGGAGCATATGATGATCTATACATACAGTGGCAACAACTTCGCCAAGGTAAGGACCAATCTATTCAAGATTACACATACATTTTTCATTCTCTGTCTACCAAATTGGGCATTCAAGAAAGTGAGAAAAATTATACTCTTAAATAACATGGTGGAATACAATGGTACATATGGGGGGAAATGGAACTCTTCAATTTAGAAACCCTCAGTGAGGCATAGAAGTTCACAGTGAAGATTGAACAGAAACATGGAAGAAGGAATATGAAAAGTCAGCCTTCGAATGAAAAAGTGATAAGGAAGTTCAAACATGAGGCAAAAATTGGAGGCAAAAAGAGTTTCAAGATAACAAACCCCAGAAGGGGAAGACTATAAAATGGTGTGATTATCACAAAACTAGAACTCACTCCAAAGAAGAATGTCAAGCCATCAAGTCGCTGCTCTTTGAGTCACAATACTCGACATCTACTACTTTGTCTCATACACAACCTACATTCAAAGAGGATGAAGAAGAGATTTTAGATGATGATATTGATACCATCGTCACTTCATCACAAACATGTAAAGAGAGGCCAAATGACAAGGAAATATTGTTTCACTCTTAATTATGGGTAAAAGGTAAGCCTCTGCATTTCATTCTTGATAGTGGGAGTCAAAAGAATTTAATCTATGCTAAAGTTGTGAAAAGTCTAAATCTATACATGAAGCCTCACCCAAAACCATATAGTATTGGATGGTTGAGCCCAGGGAGAGACATCTGTGTCACAAATTAGTGTCTTCTTTCATATGCAATAAAACCTTTCCAAGATGAAGTCTTGTGTGATGTGGTTAATCTAGATGTTTTTGATATACTCCTTGGTTAGCCATTCATGTATGATCAACATGGCATATATGAATCATGAACCTAAAGGATCACCCTCACTCTTGGAATGTGGTGCTATAGGGTACCAGAGGTACCACCTCCCACATCTATCTCCCTAATCAGTGCCAAGCAATGTAAAAGATTGGTGGAGAAGACAACACAATTCATTCTCATGGTGATCAAACCACAGAAATCCAAGAAGGCCAATGTTGTAGTCTTGACTACACAATCAACACAATAATAGAAATAGAAGGGACAAATCACTGTAAAATATGATGACTTACTCAAGTCACCCATAGGAGTTCCACTATATTTCCAACTAAAATATTCTATTGATTTGATCCCAAGATCACCTTTGTCTAACAGTCATATGTATTACAAATAAATTTTAGAGAATGATGAAATAAAAAGATAGATTTAGGAATTAATCCAAAAGGGTCACATCAGGACAAGATATTCACCATATGGCAGCCCAATTATCATGGCACCAAAGAAAGATGGAACATGGAGGCTTTGCATTGACTATCAAGCCCTAAATAAAATCACTGTGAAGAATTTCTACCCCCTCCTCAAGATTAATGACCTACTGGACCAACTTTGTGGTGTGAAGTTCTTCACCAAAAGTGATCTCAAATCTTTATATCACCAAATTCTAATCGATCCCACCGATGTCTAGAAGACTGCATTCAAATCTAAGGAGGGGCTCTTTGAATGGTTGGTTATGCCTTTTGGCTCAACTAACACACCTGAAACCTTCATGAAGATGATGGATGACATCCTATGACCCTTCACCAACTCATTCATGGTTGTCTACCTGGATGACATACTCATCTATAGTATAACATGGGAATTGTTGTCCCCCAAAAAATATCACTCATTTTTGGGACAACATTTGAACTATTTTGGTCCTACAGACCAAAATCCTCTCTTCCCCTTTCAAAAATTGTTCTGAGCATTCAGGTTCTTCATTTCTCAAGTTTTCCAAAAATCTACGAACTCTACAGGCTTGAATCTACGAACTCTGCAGGATTGAATCTACGGACTCTGCAGGCTTGAATCTACGGACTCTGCAGGCTTGAATCTATGAACTTTGTAGGCAGGCTCAATCTACGGACTCTCAAGGTTGGTTTCTACGGACTCTGCAGGAAAGAAACGGGTTCAACACCTAGCCAAATAATGAAGAATGAACCGATTGGACCATTGAACCATTGAACCAAAGTTGGTTCAATCGGTTGGTTCAAAGGTTCAACCAAAGCTTATAAAGATAAAGGAAGCAGTGTTTGAGCGAGACACAGAATAAACCAATGAACCGATTGAACTTTGAACCAAAAGAGTTCAAAGTTCAATGGTTCAATATGGTTCAAAAGTTCAAAGGTGGCCTCAAGCAAAGAGAGAAGCAACATGGATGATTTGAAAGGCAAGTTCAAATGAAAGCGATGGTTTAGCCAAGGAGCAAGAAAGTGATTGAACCAATAAAGTGATTGAAGCAAGGAGCCGAGAAGGCCGCCTGAACCATTGAAACACTAAACCAACGACGTTCCTGCAGACGTCAAATTTAAGGTAAGGGAATATCCATTGAAATTCAAATAACGTGTGAAACTTGAAGGAAGAACCAAGCGACTGGCTGAAAAGATAGCCTGGGAGATTAAATTCCAAGAAGAGACAAAGATGGAAAAGACAAAAGTGGAAAGAGGACAAAGAGGAAAATATCTACACAGTAGTTATTCTGGTAGTTGGAATAGTCTGCAAAGTAGATTTTCTGGCTTGCAAAAATTAAAGACACGGCATATTTTTCCTCCCATGAAGTAAAGACAAAATGGACAGTTGCATCGATATCAGAGGGGACAGACAAGATGATCCAGACTCGTGAGAAGATAGATGGGATGAAATGACATGCCATACTTAAGACAACTGCCTTGTTTTCAATGCAGTCCTTTGACAAACTTGGAAATGCATTCAAGGCATTGAATGCACATCATGGGCCGTTCTATGGAAAACAAGCACCCAAGTCTTTCTTGGAGTGCTATATATTATAATCTCTCATTTGTTACAAAGGAGATCTTCCCCTTACTAGAAGCAAAACTCTGCCTAAATTGAAAGGCATTACTGAGACTTTGAGCTCAGATTGTAGTTCATATTTCTTTGATTGAATGAGAAAACAAGTTACTTGCAAACTTTGTGCTATTATAGCTTGTGCTACTTTAGGAGATTGTTCGTATGTCTGTCTTCTAAAATTATTCTTGTTTATTTGATTTAACAAGCAGAACTAGTGGAGGTGATAAGGAAGGTGTCCTGAAGCCAACTACTTTCAGACTTTGCGCTGTCATAGTTGTCTTCAATGTGTGTTTTTCTTTTTCATTTCTGTGTAAAGGACCTTGGGATGACTTTGTGCCCCCATTGTTCTTCGTATCTCACTCTTTGGGCAGTTGAGGTGGAAACTTTGTGTCTAGTTTCATCATACTATTACTGCACCCTTTTGTTACTGGTTTCTTATCTTACCTGAAAGAACACCTGTTGTTTTTTGCAAGAACACTTTTAAAAGAAAATAAGTGCCTTCAGTGTTTCCACCAAAATTTTCTCCTCTGTTTGTTAGCATCATCTCTGAACGAAGAGAGATGGATGGTTTATCTCACCCCTGTGTCTTACTTTCAACTTATTTATCTAGTATATAGCCTCCGCATATTTAACAGGGAACCTCCCCTTGATTAGAGGAGAGATTTGTCCCCTTGTGATGCAGTAAAACTACACATCTGGAAGACCAATCTCCCTATATTCTGGTGATAAGAACTATTTTGAATGCCAGTTAGTTGGTTGACAAAATATTCACCTAACAATGTTTGGCGACTCCACTGGGGACATAGTAATTTTGTGCAATTTGGAACCTCAAGTTTCAGATTGAAACATCACCTGTGTCTTACCCATAATCATTATAACCCTTATCCATTATAGAGTCTGGTGACTTCGTTCCATGTCTTACCCACTATCATTAGCCTTACCATCCTCCATCTATGTTTCCATTATTTTACCTGGTTTGAGTCACTGGAAAAGAGTGCGCAGTCTAAAGCCTCAAGCCTCAAACTGAAGCAGGGCTAGTTCTTTTCCATTTTTGTCTTGCAATCTGGCCATTCCATTCAGATGCGTTATCCCTATTTTTCATAATCTCATCATGACAATTTGAGGCCCCTGGGATAACTCTTTTGGCCCACTTAATCTAACTCCATACCTACATGAGCTACCACTCAATTCAAGAAAGAATTTCCCCAAATTCTTTGGTGATGGGAGAGTTCACCCTGATGAACACATTACAGCTTTCAACATAGCTTGTGGTGTGATAGGGGTGGAATTTGAAGATGTGGTAGTCAGGCTTTTCATGGAGACACTACAAGGTGCTGCTACAGACTGGTTTTACTATTTGTAGACTAGATCAGTGACTGGCTGGGACACTATCAAAGCTAAATTTGAAGCCAAATTCAGGCTAGTAGAGGATGCACATGCCTTGCTAGTCCAACTCACACAAATGAAGAAGGAGGCCCACGAGCCTATGAGGGACTTCATTTCCAGGTTCAACAAGCTGAGGCACGAGATTCCCATGATCACCTAGTCGACACTTCAGAATCTCATGTGTTTCTTCATCAACTCACAGCTACCTGAAGTGAGTTTCTTGCTGAGATGGGCTAGGCACATAGGCCTTGCTACTACTCAGGACTTGGCTACTGAGGTAAAAGATGACCTTATCTTGGCTGGAAAGATAAGAAGAGATCCAAACAAAGGTAAATCTTCTCCTTCTGAATACTCCCCTTCAGCCACCACTGATCCAATGGTGTAGAAGCTAGCAAATGAATTGCTAGTCCTGAGAAGACAAATGGCCCAAGTTATGTCTGCTTCTCCTAACCAAGATATGCCAAGGAAGACATTTCAGAATCAGGCATACCAAGGCAATGCTACTAGGAAGAAGATGACCTTATCTTGGTAAGAAAGATAAGGAGAGACCCTAATAAAGGTAAATTCTCTTCATCTTCTAAGTATTCACCTGCAGTCACCACTGACCCAATGGTACAAAAGCTAGCAAATGAGATGCTAGCTCTCAAAAAGCAAATGACGCAAGGGATGTCATCTACTCCTGCATAAAGAGATATGCTCAGGAAGACATTTTAGAATTAGGCGTACTAAGGTAATGCTGCCAGGAATCGGGGACAACAAAATTGCCTTCCTCCTCCACAGAGAAACCTCGCCATTAAAGCACCTCCAGCCAACTTAGCAGTTGGATATTTGGAAATAGAGCATGATTTCTCTTTCCAACCTGAGTTTAATCAAGAAAATAATGCTGACCTCTTGATGGAGGATCAAGAAGAGTCAGCTGGAAACTCCATCATTGGTTTCTTGGATTACCAAGATGAACCTAGAAGTGAAGGTGATGCAGATGAGGGACCATATGTTGTGTTCACTTGGTCCCAGAACCAATCAGCTCAGCAAGCTGATAAAATAAAAATAGAGAAGCGACCTCAACTAGCAATTTCAATTGCTAAACATGGAACCACTCTATCTTTCCAGCCAAAGGACCTGGTGGTTGCTAAAGAAGTAAGTATCCCAAACAGATCTGCAACTTCTACTTCAATTTCGCAGTCTAGTCCTCTCGCCCCTCCCAAAAACTAAAAGGATGAACTCCCATCCTTTGTGCCTAGTCTAATTCATTCATTTGACATAATTGATCATGTCAAAAAGACCAAAAGTCAAATCATTGAATTTGAAGTCCTGTAGTCCAACCCCGATCAGTTGGACAAGTTGGTACAAGATGTCAAGACCCAAACATCGGCCCCTGAAGCTCAAATTTTGTTTGAGTTTTTAGGCAGAGGTGATTACTTCTTAACCACAGAGGAAGTCCATGTTTTTGGAGATGAAAGTCTGGTAGGTGGTGATCCAGGAATTGATTCAAACCAGACATCAAAAGGATTGGTAGGGTGCAGTACAAATGAAAAAGGGTCTTCCATATCTAATGAAGAGAAATCTGACAGAAGATCTATTTTTGGTGATGTTTGGATCTAGAAAATGGATGGCAGCAATTCCTCTATAGGTGCTGGGGCCAAGTTGGTGTTGATATCTCCTAAGGGGGATATTCTTCCTTCTTTACATGAGTTGCAGTTCAGAACACCAACAACACTGCCGAGCATGAATCTCTATTACTCGAATGGGGAGCTACTCGAGACAAAGGAGATGTCGAGCTGGTGGTCTGCCAAGTGTTTAAAGGGGATAATCAAGACATGTGTTGGACTGAACTATCATAATAACAAGTTATGGTAATAGACCAGGCTGCTGCCCATCAGAATAAAAAAAGGGACTCCGTAGGAGAACCAAGATTCATGGTTCTCAGACTAGAAAGCAAGTCTTGCCAAGGGGCAGTAAGAGAAGAGAACCAAGAAGAAGACACAGGATATTGAATTCCTGGTGGAGAGTTCCATTTGCTCGTCACCGATTCTAGGGGCAAAATGGCTTCTTGCTGGTTTATCAGGATAGAAGGCCATTTTCACTACCTCTCAAGGGGCAACATTTGAGGTACTTCAATTCTTGAAGTACCAAATAAATTCACCTATACATTTGTATATTTGTAAAGTCTTTGTTCTATTTTGTGCTTTTTATTTTCATTTTTTGGAGCCTTTCTTTTTGGATAGCTCGACTCTGTAGCCCAATGGCACACTTCAAGGCACTGGAGATTCTGGTTTCTACTCCCCTCAGCTGTTCTAAGTTTTCATCTAAAGTAAGTTTTCCAACTGGAGCCAACTATTGTCTCCCAAAAAATATCACTCATTTTTGGAACAACATTTGAACTATTTTGGTCCTACAGACCAAAATCCTCTCTTCCCCTTTCAAAAATTGTTCTAAGCATTCAAGTTCTTCATTTCTCAAGCTTTCCAAAAATCTATGAACTCTGTAGGCTTGAATCTATGAAATCTGTAGACTTGAATCTATGGACTCTATAGGCTTGAATCTACAGACTCTATAGGCTTGGATCTATGAACTCTGTAGGTAGGCTCAAATCTATAGACTTTCAAGGTTGGTTTCTACAGACTCTGTAGGAAAGAAACGGGTTCAACACCTAGCCAAATAATGAAGAATGAACCGATTGGACCATTGAACAGTTGAACCAAAGTTGGTTCAATCGGTTGGTTCAAAGGTTCAACCAAAGCTTAGAAAGATAAAGGAAGTAGTGTTTGAGCGAGACACAGAATAAACCAATGAACCGATTAAATTTTGAACCAAAAGAGTTCAAAGTTCAATGGTTCAACATGGTTCAAAAGTTCAAAGGCGGCCTCAACTAAAGAGAGAAGCAACATGGATGATTCAAAATGCAAGTTCAAATGAAAGTGATGGTTCAACCAAGGAGCAAGAAAGCGATTGAACCAATAAAGTGATTGAAGCAAGGAGCCGAGAAGGCCACCCGAACCATTAAAATAGTCAACCAATGACGTCTCCACAGACATCAAATTTAAGGTAAGGGAATATCCGTTGAAATTCAAATAAAGCATGAAATTTGAAGGAAGAACCAAGCGACTGGCTGAAAAGATAGCCTAGGAGCTTAAATTCCAAGAAGAGACAAAGTTGGAAAAGACAAAAGTGGAAACAGGACAAAGAGGAAAGTATCTACACTGTAGTTATTCTAGTAGTTGGAATAGTCTGCAAAGTAGATTTTCTAGCTTGCAAAAATTAAAGATGCGGCATATTTTTCCTCCCATGAAGTAAAGACAAAATGGATAGCTGTGTTGATATCAGAGGGGACAGACTAGATGATCCAGACTCGGGAGAAGACATATGGGATGAAATGACATGTCATAGTTAAGATAGCTACCCTGTTTTCAAAACAGTCCTTTGACAAACTTGGAAATGCATTCAAGGCATTGAATGCATAGCATGGGCCATTCTATGGAAAACAAGTGCCCAAGTCTTTCTTGGAGCGCTATATATTGTAATCTCTCATTTGTTACAAAGGAGATCTTCTCCTTACTAGAAGCGAAACTCTGCCCAAATTGAAAGGCATTACTAAGACTTTGAGCTCAGATTGTAGTTCATATTTCTTTGATTGAATGAAAAAGCAAGTTACTTGCAGACTTTGTGCTGTTATAGCTTGTGCTACTTTAGGAGATTATTCATATGTCTGTCTTCTGAAAGCATTCTTGTTTATTTGATTTAATAAGCAGAACTAGTGGAGGCGATAAGGAAGCTATCCTGAAGCCAACTACTTTCAAACTTTGCACTGTCATAGTTGTCTTCAGTGTGTGTTTTTATTTTCCATTTCTATGTAAAAGACCTTGAGATGACTTTGTGCCCCCATTGTTCTTCGTATCTCACTCTTTGGGCAGTTGGGGTGGAAACTTTGCGTTTTGTTTCATCATATTATTACTATGCCCTTTTGTTACTGGTTTCTTATCTTACCTGAAAGAACACCTGTTGTTTTTTGTAAGAACACTTCTAAAAAAAAAGTGTCTTCAGTGTTTCCACCAATATTTTCTCCTTTATTTGTTAGCATCATCTCTGAACGAAGAGAGATTGATGGTTTATCTCACCCCTATGTCTTACTTTCAACTTATTTATATAGTATATAGCCTCCGCATATTTAATAGGGAACCTCCCCTTGATGAGAGGAGAGATTTGTCCCCTTGTGATGCAGTAAACTTGCATATCTGGATGACCAATCTCCCTATGTTGTGATGATAGGAACTATTTTGAACGCCAGTTAGTTGGTTGACAAAATATTCACCCAATAGGAATAACATCTGCAACATGTTCATAAGGTGCTTCAAACTCTTCAGGAGCACAAGTTGTATGCAAATCTTGATAAATTCACATTCAAGATGAAAATAATTCAGTACTTAGGGTATGTTGTGAATGAGAAAGGGGTCCATGTCAATCTAGAGAAGATTTAGGTTATTCGAGAATGGCCTTTACCAAGTACACTCATTGAACTTAACATCTTCTTAGGTCTTGCAAATTTCTATCATATGTTTGTTCTTGGATTCTCACATATTGCTTGGCTACTAACCCAAGTGACTAAAAGAAAATGTAAATCTAGACATGGCAACCAGGCCTTTGGAATCTGTCTCAATGGATTTTCTCTCAGGTTTGCCCACTTCAAAACATGGCAAGGACTATTTTTTTGTAGTTGACCTTTTTTTAAAAATGGCTATCATGATTGCTTGTAAGAAAAATATATCTATTGAAGAAACTGCTCAACTATATTTTACTCATGTATGGCTCCATTTTGGTCTTCCTCAGTCCATTATCTCAGATCAAGATAGCATGTTCCTGAGCATCGTCTGGTCCACTCTATGGAAGATGATGGATACCAAGCTGATGAAGTCCACAACCTTCCATCTACAGACTGATGGTCAGATAGAAGTGGTAAACCACTTGATTGTTCACATGATTCATATGTATCACTTCAAACATCCACATACATGGGATGAGGGGCTTCTTTTCATACAACATGGATATAATCAGGCCCTACACAACTTGACCAAGCACAATCTATTCTAAGTATGCTTTAGGTTCTAATCCATGGCACTAATTAATATAGCCAGTCCATTCTCCACCATGTAATACACACCTCATGGGAGATCTGAGGCAACAAAATCAACAAAGTTCATTGAACAAATGCAACACATCCAGCAACAAGTTCATGACATCTTGGAGAAGATGAATCAAAAGTATAAGCAATGTCATGACAAACATAGGATTACACACCATTTTGCTCTAGGTGAAAAGGTTTGGTTGCAGCTTCAAAAGGAATGAATTTTAAGCCCCCACAAAAAAATTTAGCCTCTGTGATATGGTCCCTACACCTTCAATAGAAAATTTGGAGAAAATGCTTTTGAGTTGAACCTACTAGCCTACCTTGGTCTGCATCCAATATTCAACATGGAGCATCTCAAACCATATCATCCATCTCTGTTTGACACTTTAGTCATAGAAGAACAATTATACATTGATGAGGTTGATCTGCAGAGTTTTTCTCCAGTGGAAGAGGATCAGATTGTGGACACTTGAATGAATTTTAGGCCCCCACCAAAAAATTTAGCCTCTGTGATATGGTCCCTACACCTTCAGCAAAAAATTTGGAGAAAATGCTTTTGAGTTGAACCTACCATCCTACCTTGGTCTGCATCCAATATTCAACATGGAGCTCCTCAAACCATATCATCCAACTCTGTTTGACACTTTAGTCATAGAATAAGAACTAGACATTGATGAGGTTGATCTGCAGAGTTTTTCTCTAGAGGAAGAGGATCAGATTGTGGACACTTGAATGAAGACAACAAGAGGACAGTCTATTCCACTTTTTTGGGTGGTCAAAATGGGTCAGCGTAGCCACCAAGGTGAGTGTCTCACAGAAAATCAAATTAAGACACAATGGCCACACCTGATAAGAAATATTGACACAATTGGGACCATTGCTTTTCAAGGAGGGAGGAATGATCTTGGCAATAATTTGGGTGACATTTCTACTCTAATTGATGAAACTTTTGGGAGCCATAACTTTTGCACCATAACTTCAATTGATTCACCATTTGAACCGTTAAAAATTTAAGAATGAGGAAAACATGGTGAGATGTCACGTAGCTCTAGTTGTTTTTAACCCCTAAAATCCCAATACAAGTTTCCTAAATTTCAATTTTAGTAGTGTAGTCTAAAAATAGTAAGTTTCTAAAAATAGTAATTCTTCGAATTATGTATTGTTTTAAATCTTGGAAATCAAACCACTTAATCTCCCTCAAGATTGGTGACCTTCCACATCTTTATCTTACTTTCAAAATATGTATAAATTAATATGTAACCCAAATAGAAATCAGACATCTCTTCTCAGAGATAAGCATATAGTTGTATTGTGATCTTGAGTAATAAAACATCTCTTCTTAGAAAATTCATTTTTATTATGTTATTTTTTGTTCTTCAAATGTCTGTCAATCAAAACTTCTAAGTTTGGGATCACTGGCATCAGAGTGGTTTGTATTAAGAGTGTATGATCCCAAGGACGAGGTTAGATTACAAGAAGCTTGGGTGGAAAACAATAGAGCTTCCAAAATATCTACCTATTCTCTCCAAATGACTTCAAATGGTGGATGACATTGAGACATCCAATATTTTCAAGGAAATGGTGAATTAATCCCTTCAATAACAACAAGCACAAATGCTACAATAATTTGCCTAAATTCTCTAATAACTCATGATGGAAAATTTTGGCTCCTCATCTACACTTCCTAGCTCCTCATCCTTGGAACATCATTTTAGTGCCCCAACACCCTTCAAGGTTCAGGTGAATTTTAATATTCCTACATTTGAAGACAAAATCAATTCTAATGAAGTAGAAAATTTATTGGATCAATTGTCTTCCTACTTCTCTGTAAATAAATTCATCAATGGAGAAAAGATCAGTTTTGCTCTTTATAAAGCATCATTGCCTGTAAAAAATTGGTGTGAAGTGTACAAAAAGAGTTTCAGTATAGACGACATTGCCCTTGAGGTGGAACCTACCTGGGATGGTTTT
The DNA here is from genome assembly GCA_037957365.1 of Torreya grandis. Taxonomy (NCBI): domain Eukaryota; kingdom Viridiplantae; phylum Streptophyta; class Pinopsida; order Cupressales; family Taxaceae; genus Torreya; species Torreya grandis. The sequence continues at coordinate 2,509,144 of JARHVA010000778.1, forward strand.
GTAGAAGTGGCAAAGGAAGAATACTATCCCATTAGAGCATATGATGATTTGTACATATAGTGGTAACAACTTCACCAAGGTAAGGACCAATCTGTTCAAGATTACATAGACATTTTTCATTCTCTGTCTCCAAGATTGGGCATCCAAAAAAGTGAGAAACATAAGACTCTAAAATATCGTGGTGGACTATAATGGTACATATAGGGGGAAATGGAACTCTTCAATTTGGAAACCCTCAGTGAGGTATACAAGCTTGCAATGAAGATTGAGCAGAAGCATTGAAGAAAGAATATGAAGAGTCAGCCTTTGAAAGGGAAAAGTGACAAGGAAGATAAAAAATGAGGCCAAAATTGGAAGCAAAAGGAGTTTTAAGATAAGAAACCCCAAAAGGGGAAGAATGAAAAATAGTGTGATTACCATAAAATTGGAACTCACTCCAAAGAAGAATGTCAAGCCATCAAATCACTACTTTTTGAGTCACAATATTTAACATCTACTGCTATATATCATAAACAACCTACAGTTGAAGAGGATGAAGAAGAGATTGTAGATGTTGAGCTCGATACCATCATCACTTCATCACAGACCTGTGAGAAAAGGCTAGATGACAAGGAAATATTGTTTCACTCCAAATTATGGGTAAAAGGTAAGCCTCTGCATTTCATTCTTGATAGTGGGAGTCAAAAGAATTTAATCTCTACTAAAGTTGTGAAAAATTTAAATCTATCCATAAATCCTCACCCAAAGCCATATAGTATTGGATGGTTGAGCCTAGGGAGAGACCTCTATGTCACCCATCAGTGTCTTCTTTCATATGTAATAAAAATTTTCCAAGATGAAGTCTTGTGTGATGTGGTCAATCTAGATGTTTCTGATGTACTCCTTGGTCAGCCATTTATGTATGATCGACATGGCATCTATGAATCATGAACCCAAAGAATCATCCTCACTCTTAGAATGTGGCACTATAGGGTACCAGAGGTACCACCTCCCTCATTTGTCTCCCTAATCAGTGCCAAGTAATGTAAGAGATTGGTGGAGAAGACAAAGTAGTTCATTCTCATGGTGGTCAAACCATTTAAATCCAAGAAGCCCAATATTATAGTCCTGGCTACACAATTAACACAAAAATAGAAGTAGATGGGACAAATCACAAGAGAATATGGTGACTTATTTAAGTCACCCACAGGAGTTCCATTACATTTCCAAATAAAATAATCTATCGATTTGATCCCAAGATCACCTTTACCTAATAGTCTTGTTTATCACAGATCAGTTTTAGAGAATGATGAGATAAAAAGATAGATTTAAGAATTTATCCAAAAGGGTAACATCAAGATAGGCTCTTCACCCTATGGTAGCTTAATTATACTGGCACCAAAGAAAGATGGAATGTGGAGGCTTTGTATTGACTATCGAGATCTGAATAAAATCATTGTGAAGAATCACTACCCCCTCCCCAAGATTGATGACCTGTTGGACCAACTCCATGGTGTGAAGTTCTTCACCAAAATTGATCTCAAATCTGGCTATCACTAAATTCCCACCGATCCCATCGATGTTTTGAAGGATGCATTCAAATCTAAGGAGGGGCTCTTCGAATGGTTGGTTATGCCTTTTGGCTTAACTAACACACCTGTAACCTTCATGAGGATGATGGATGACATCTTGTGACCCGTCACCAACTCATTCATGGTTGTCTACCTTGATGACATACTCATCTATAGTAGAACATGGGAGGAACATCTACAACATTTTTTTAAGGTGCTTCAAACTCTTTTGGAGCATAATTTGTATTCAAATCTTGACAAATGCACATTTGGGATGAAAATAATTTAGTACTTAGGGTACATTGTGAATGAAGGAGTCCATTTCGATCTAGAGAAGATTTGGGTTATTGAAGTGTTGGGTGAATATTTTGTCACTAGCTAACTGATGGTAAAAATAAGTTGTTTCAACCATAACATAAAGAGATTGGTCAGTCAAATGTGCAGGTTTACCACATCAGAAGGAGACAAATTTCTCCTCTCATCAAGGGGAAGTTTCCTATAACTATGAGGGGATATATAGATATATATGTTCTAAAAATAACACTCAGGGGTAGGATAACACCATCCATCTCTCTTTTTTCAGAGATGATGTTCACAGACAAAAGAGAAATCCTGGTGAAATGACAGAAGGCACTTCTCTTCTTTTAAAAGTGGTCTGCAGTAAACAACAGGAATTCTTTCTAGTAAGTAACAGTAACTAGATGCAGTAACAAGTAGAATGAGGTGTAGCACAAATTCTCCCCCTTAACTGCCAAAGAGTGAAATACGAAGGATAATGGGGGCACAAAGTTGTCCCAAGATCCTTTAAAGAAAAATAGAAAAAAACAACATGCTAAAGACAATTTTAACAGCACAAAGTCCCTCATGATTGGTTTCAGAATACCTTTCAGATTATTTCCACTAGTTCTACTTATTTAATTAAATGGACAAGAATGCATTTAGGAAACAAACATAAGAACAATTTTCTCAACAACACAAGCTATTCCAGCACAAAGTCTGAAAGGTCACTTGCTTTCTCATTCAAATAAAGAAATATGATTAACAATCTGAGCTCAAAGTCTCAGGAAATGCCTTTCAATTTGGGTAGAGTTTCGCTTCTGATAACAAAAAGATTTCCTTAAAATCATAAGAGAGATTACAATATATAGTAGCCAAAAAAGACTTGGCACTTTGTTTCATGGAATGGCCCATGTTGTGCATTCAATGCCTTGAATGCATTTTCAATTTGGTCAAAGGGCCATGCTAGAGCAGGGTGTCAACCTTAACTGTGGCATGTCAATTCATCCCAAATGTCTCCCTTTGAAATATGGGCTGCCTGGTCCTCTTCTTGATAAGTGCGCAGCTGTCTGTCCTTATTACTCGATGAAGAAAAATAGGCCGCTTCCTTGAGTGCTCATGCTCTTTGATGTCCACCTGGTGGAATGTTTCACCAACTAGAAATAACTCCTGCATAGATATTTTTGGTCTTTTCTATAATATGTACACGGTTGTCCCCTCACTTTTATTCAAAGGAATAAAAATAGGCCACACCTTTTAATGTTTGTGAGCTCAACTTGATGGACTATTCCACCTACTAGAAATAACTCCTGCACAGATATTTCGATATCTCCTATATCTTTCCCCTCTTTTCTTTCCACCTATTTTGTCTTTTCTCTTGATCTGAGCTCTCAGGCTATCTCTATTCCATTCTGTAGGCTCTTTTGGCTTCCTCTTCAGCTGGTCGCTTAGTTTGTTCTTTAAGTTCCGTGCCACATTTGAAAATTAACGGATATTTCATTACCCTAAATTTAATGTCCGTGGAGATGTCATTGGTCACTGGTCACTTGAACCACTTTTAACCATAAACCTTTGAACATTTGAAAGTTCATTGGTTCAGTGGTTCAACGATTCAGGCGGTCTTACTAGCTCCTTGGTTCTATCGCTTCTTTGGTTCATTCACTTTTTTGGTTCAATCCCTTCTTTGCTTGTCAGTTGAACCATCTCTTTGAATTAGTCTCTAGAATCTTCCTCTTATTTCCTTCACTCAAAGATTCTTTATGATCTTTAAACCCATTGAACCTTTGAACTTTGAACCATTTTAGTTCAAGGTTCAACGGTTCATTCTCTTTCTTTGAATCTTTTGTTCCTTTGAACTTTTTGGATCCTTTTCTTTCATGTTGAACTCATTGAACCTTTGAACTTTGAACTCTTTTGATTCAAAGTTCAATGGTTCAATGGTTCAATCTTTCTTCTTCAAAGTCTTCTTTCATTTAAGTCTTTTGAAGTCGTTAAACTTTTCAAAGCAGTTGAACTTTGAACTTGTCAAAGCGCTTAACTCTTTGAAGTCTGCTGACGTCGTTGAACCTTTGAATCCATTGAACTTTTGAAAGTTCATTGACTGAAAATGCTTGAATAATTGAAGAACTTGAGCACTCAGAACATTTTTTAAAAGGAAAAGAAAAATTTTGGCTTGCAGGACCAAAATAGTTGATTATATTATCTCAAAAATAAGTGACAAATTTTGGGAACAACAGCTGGCTCCAATTGAGAAACTTTCATCGATTGTAAAAATAATCGAAGGGAGTAGAATCTAGAATCTTCAGTGCCTTTAAGTGTGCTATTGGGATACGAAATCATGTTAGCCAAAAAAAAAGGTGCCAAAAATGAAAATGAAAGCACAAAATGGAATTAAAGACTATACAAAAATTATACATATGTACAAGTTGATCTTATCTAATACTTCAAGGATTGAAGTGCTTCAGATGCTACCCACTGTGTGGCAGTGAAAATGGCATTTCATCTTGATAAACCAATAAGAAACCATTTTCTCCCTAAAATCAGTGATGGGTGAATGGAACTCTCCACCAAGAATCACATTTTCTGTGCACTCTTTTTGGTTATCTCTTCTTGCCCCATGGTAAGACATGATTTCCATTCTGAAAACCATAAATCCTTGCTCTCTTGGTGAAGAGTTTCTTTTCTTGACTTTCGTGCGCAACAATATGGTCTACTACCATAGCTTGTTGCTCTTCTAGTCCAGTGAAGTACATGATTTGATTGTCAGCATTAAACACCTACTAATGGTTAGCTTTATCAAGCACATTTGGTCGAAAGACCAGTTTGATAGTGTACCTATTATCTTTGAAATTCGAGTGAGGAACCATGAAAGTTGCAGGGACAACCAATGAATTTGCATGATTATGAAGCTCTCTGGGCATTGCAAAAATATTGAAAGCTTTAAAACTTTCAATTTGATCCAATACCAGATTGTGGTAATGTCACAATCTTTTATTTTTGATTTGACACAGGTTCCTCACCTGACAAACCACCAATTCAGCATCTCCTTTGGCATGAAGGAGCTTGACACCTCTATTCTAAGCTGATTTCAATTCAAATAGTAGTGATTCATATTCAGCAGTATTGTTGGTGTTGCTGAACTGCAACTTGTATGAAGAAGGAAAAATATCTCTTTGAGGAGATGTCAACACAATCTCAGCTCCAACACTGGTAGAAAAATTGTTGCCATCGAATTCCAGGATCCAAACATCATCAGAAACCGATCTTCTATTAGATTTTTTTATTAGAGAGGGAATATCCTTTTTCATCTGTACTGTGCCCTACCAATTCTTATGATGTCTTATTCGAATCAATTTTTGGATCACCACCTACAGGACTCTTGTCTACTATAATAGGAATGTCTTTAGTAGACAAAAAATAATTACCCCTTCGTGAAGACTCAAATAGAATTTGAGCTTCAGATGCTGATATTTGAGTGACAACATATTTTGTCTCCTTTTCAGGGAGCAACCTCTGCATGACACCCTTGACAGGGATCCTCACCTTAGACAGGTCATGCTTTATTCGCCACTAATGTCTTTACAAAAATTTCACCCAAGGAGGATGTCGTAAGAGGCTAGGATGTTGGCCACTAGGACTATCATTTTGATCCTCTTTTCTAGGAATGCTATAAATGCAAATTGGGCGTCCTTGATTTATCCAAGCAGTGGAACTTATTTGTTCTCCATGGAAAAACAGCTCCCAAATGTCTTGGTCAGTGTGAGACCAAGAGATTTTGCCACTTTGGTAGGCATGACATTGTCTGAAGCTCTAGAATCAATGATGCAGTTGTTCAGCTAGTGTCTATTTATCAACAGGGAGATATAAAATGGTTCAGTCCTCTAGGGAGTAGCAGGAGGAGTAATGACAAGGTTTTTAAGGATGGACATGTTCATTGGGGGATCATGAGTTACCTTTCTAACATCTTGTCTTGCAGAGATAGTTTAATTCTTCACACATTGAAACAATCTATCTAACTGCTTAGGGTGTGATTACAGGGATTCAAATTCAGACATTTGAATTTTAGTTTTCTCAACATGATCGATTATGTCAAATAACTGAAATAGACTAAGAACAGAGGAAGGCAGTTCATCCTTCTAGTTTTTAGGGGGAAGGATTGATCTGTGAAATTGAAGTGGAAGGTGAAGGCATACTTGAGGTACTTACTTTTTTAGTGATCTCTGGGTCCTTTCGCTGGAAAGGGAGAGGAGTTTTTCATTTGGCAATTGAAATTGCAGGCTGAGCTCACTCCTCTAATTTTTCTTTATTAGCTTACTGGGCTAACTGATTCTTAGACCGGATGAATACAACATATGCTCCATCAAACGCTTCACCTTTTCTTCTAGGTTCATCCTCGTAATTAAAAAAACTAATGTTGGAGTCATCAGCTAATTATTCTTCTCCCTCTGTGAAGAGATTAGCGTCATCTTCTAGGTTCAACTCAGGCTGGAAGGAGAAATCTGATTCTGCTTCAAGATATCCAATTGCTAAATTGGTTGGACGTACTTCAATGGCAAGGTTCCCATGTGGGAGAGGAAGGCGATTTGGCTGCCCATGATTCCTGGTGGCATTGCCTTAGTATGACTGGTTGGAAAATGTCCTTGGTATATCTCGGTATGAAGGAGGGGTAGACATCCCTTGTGTTATTTGCTTTTTTAGAGCTAGCAACTCATTTGCTAGCTTTTGCACCATTTGATCAGTGGTGCCTGTAGATGGATATTCAGAAGATGAAGAAGATCTACCTTTGTTAAGATCTCTCCTTATCTAACCTGCCAAGATAAGGTCATCTTCCACCTTAGTAGCCAAATCTTGAGCAACAGTAAGATCTATATGATTAGCACGTCTCAGTAAAAAACTAACTTTAGGCAGCTGAGAGTTGATGAAGTATTTGAGATTCTCTGTTATTGGTTGAGCAATGATAGGAATCATGTTCCTTAACTTGTCAAATTTGTCTATGAAATATGTCATAGGTTCATGAGGTTCCTTCTTCATTTGAGTGAGCTGGGCCAGTAGGGCATGTGCATCTTTTGCAGGCTTGAATCTGGATTCAAATCTAGCTTTCAGAGTGTTTTAGTCAGTCACTGACTGAGCCTGTAGGTGGTAGAACTAGTCTACAGCAACACCTTATAATGCCTCTACAAACATCCTGATTGCCACGTCCTCATACTCCACGCCTGTCACACCATAGGCTATGTTGAAGGCTACAATATGTTCATCAGGGTGAACTCTCCCATCACTAAAAAACTTGGGAAAATTCTTCCTTGAACTACATGGTAGCTCATGTAGAGGTAGAGTTAAATTGAGTGGACCAAAAGAGTTACTCTAGGGGCCTTGAACTGCCATTGTATGATTATGGAAAGGGGGAGTAATAAATCTTGGTAGGGTATGTATAGGTAAAGTTATGCTATCAAAAGAAAAAGAAGCTTTGCCTTGTGTTGGTGACCTGGTGCTGGTAGGAAGAAGACTCCTAGTTCGTTGAAGGTGAGGTTGTGGAGGAAATAGATCAAAATTGCTCTACTGCACCAACTCAAAAATAGAGTCAACAACACCTTTGGATCTCTAATTTCTCATATACCATGGAGCTGCCAAATTGCAAAACTAAAATGCATAAGAATAGGGACTGATTCAATTTGAAGCTTGAGGCTTCAAACTACACAAAATGATCCCCAATGGAGTCGCCAAAAACTGTTGGGTGAATATTTTGTCACCAGCTAACTGATGGGAAAAATATGTTGTTTTAACCACAGCATAAGGAGATTGGTCAGCCAAATGTGCAGGTTTACCACATCAGAAGGGGACAAATCTCTCCTCTCATCAAGGGGAGGTTCTTTATAACTATGAGAGGATATATATATATATATATATATATATATATATATATATATATATATATATATATATATATATATATATATATATATATATATATATATATATATATATATATATGCTAAAAATAACACTCAAGGGTAGGATAACACCATCCATCTCTCTTTTTTTAGAGATGATGTTCACAGACAAAGGATAAATCTTAGTGAAATGATAGAAGGCACTTCTCTTCTTTCAGAAGTGGTCTGCAACAAACAATAGGAATTCTTTCTGGTAGGTAATAGTAATTGGACGCAGTAACAAGCAGAATGAGGTGTAGCACAAAGTCTCCCCCTCAACTGCCAAAGAGTGAAATATGAAGGATAATGGAGGCACAAAGTCATCCAAAGATATTTTAAATAGAAATAGAAAATAACAACACGTTAAAGACAATTGTAGCAGCACAAAGTCTCCCATAGTTGGCTTCAGGGCACCTTTTAGATTACTTCCACTAGTTCTACTTATTTAATTAAATGGACAAGAACACATTCATGAAATAAACATGAGAACAATTTCCTCAACAACACAAGCTATTCTAGCACAAAGTCTGAAAGGTCACTTGATTTCTCATTCAAATAAAAAAATATGATTTACAATCTGAGCTCAAAGTCTTAGGAAATGCCTTTCAATTTGGGTAGAGTTTCGCTTCTGATAACAAAAAGATCTCCTTAAAACCATAAGAGATATTACATTATATAACAACCAAGATAGACTTGGCTCTTTGTTTCATGGAATGGCCCATGCTGTGCATTCAATGCCTTGAATGCATTTTCAATTTGGTCAAAGGGCCATGCTGGAATAGGGTGTTGACCTTAATTGTGGCATGTCAATTCATCCCAAATGTCTCCCTTTGAAATATGGGCCGCTTGGTTCTCTTCCTGATAAGTGCACAGCTGTCCATGTTGTCTTTACTTGATGGATAAAAATAGGTTGTGTCTTTGAGTGCTCGCGCTCTCTGATGTCCACTTAGTGGACTGTTTCACCAACTAGAAATAAATCTTGCACAGATATTTTTTATCTTTTCCCAAATATGTACGCAGTTGTCCCCTTACTTTTATTCAAAGGGAGAAAAATAAGCTGTGCCTTTTAATGTTTGCGAGCTTAGATGTCTACTTGGTAGACTGTTCCACCTACTAGAAATAACTCCTGCACATATATTTAAATATCTCTTGTAGTTTTCTCCTCTTTCCTTGCCACGTATTTTGTCTTTTCTCATGATCTGAGCTCTTGGGCTACCTCTATTCCATTTTGTAAGCTCTTTTGGCTTCCTCTTCACCTGGTTGCTTAGTTTGTTCTTTAGGTTCCATGCCATATTTAAAAATTAATAGATATTTCATTACCCTGAATTTGACGTCCATATGGACATCATTGGTCGCTTGAACCACTTTAAACCATGAACCTTTGAACCTTTGAAATTTTATTGGTTCAATGGTTCAACGGTTCGGGCAGTCTTATTGGCTCCTTGGTTCTATCGCTTTTTTGGTTCATTTGCTTTCTTAGTTCAATCCCTTCTTTTCTCGTCAGTTGAACCATCTCTTTGAACTGGTCTCTAGAATCTTTCGCTTCTTTCCTTCACTCGAAGCTTCCTTATGATCTTTGAACCCATTGAACCTTTGAACTTTGAACCATTTTGGTTCAACGGTTCAACGGTTCATTCTCTTTCTTTGAATCTTTTGTTCCTTCAAACTTTTTGGATCCTTTTCTTTCCTATTAAACTCATTAAACCTTTGAACTTTGAACTCTTTTGGTTCAAAGTTCAATGGTTCAATCTTTCTTCTTCAAAGTCTTCTTTCGTTTAAGTCTTTTGAAGCCATTGAACTTTCTGAAGCGGTTGAACTTTGAACTTGCCGAAGCGCTTAACTCTTTGAAGTCTGCCGATGTTGTTGAACCTTTGAACCTGTTGAACCTTTGAAAGTTCATTGATTGAGAATGCTTGAATAATTGAAGAACTTGAGTGCTCAAAACATTTTTTTAAAAAATAAAATGAAGAATTTTGGCCTGCAGGACCAAAATAGTTGATTATGTTGTCCCAAAAACAAGTGATAGATTTTGGGAACAACATGAAAAATGGCCTACACCATGGACCCTCATAGAAATTCACAGCTTCTAGGGTCTTGCAAATTTCTATCACAGGTTTGTTCTTAGATTCTCACATGTTGCTTGGCCACTAACCCAAGTGACCAAAGGAGGAGCTAAAGCTACATTTCAATGGGGCAAAATACAACAAAGGGCATTTGAGAATTTGAAGAACAAACTTTACTCAGCCCCTGTTCTTACCTTGGCAGATTTGCATCAACCTTTCAAGTTGATGATAGATGCATCTAAATATGCCATGGGAGCTGTCATCATGCAACATGACCATCCTATTGCATATCATAGTGAAACTTTTACTGATACAGTTAGAAAATCCCTGACATATGACAAGGAGCTTTATGCCATTGTGCAAACCTGCAAATAATGGAAACACTACATCTTGGGGAAAGAGATGGTCATCCATACTGACCATAGACCATTGAAATTCATCCAAACGTAGAGAAAACTATGAAATGAGAGACACCAAAAGTGGGCCTCATATCTACAATAATTCCATCTGATAATCAAACACAAAAAGGGGAGCTCAAATATGGTCATAGATTGTTTGAACCACCTACCAATTACTACACTCATAATAGTTCTTGATCTGTGTAGACATGAGACTACCATTTGGGGTGATCTATATGAAGCAAATCTCGCCTTTATTGATACATATCAGGTGCTTCAAGAAGGTAAATATTTTTTTGATTCATATTTTCAAGATAATGTCCTCTATCATATGGGGCATATCTGTGTTCCAGTTGCAGAGCAACATAAGATGATATGGGAAACACATTTCAATAGGACAGCTGTATAGTTTGGTGTAAAAAAGACATTGGTAGTTCTTTAGAAACACTTCTACTATACCCATATGTGAAAGGATGTAGAAAGGTACCTTAAATATTTCAACCCATGTGCGATAGCCAAGCCAACAAATAAGAAGCAAAGATTGTACATGCCATTGCCAGAACCAACCAAGCCTTGGGAATCTATCTCAATGGATTTTCTCTCAGGGTTTCCCACTTCAAAACATGGCAAGGACTGTATTTTTTTTGTAGTTGATCATTTTTCAAAAATAACTATCATGATTTCTTGTAAGAAAAATATATCTACTGTAGAAACTGTTCAACTATATTTTAGTCATGTACAACTCCATTTTGGTCTGCCCAAGTCCATTGTCTCAGATCGAGATAGCAGGTTCCTGAGCATCTTCTAGTCCACTCTATAGAAGATGATGGATACCAAGTTGATGACGTCCACGACCTTTCATCCACAGACTAATGGTCAGACAAAATTGGTAAACTACTTGATTTTTAACATGATTCAGATGTATCACTCCAAATATCTACGCACATGGGAAGAGGCACCAAAAGTGGGCCACATATGTGCAACAATTCCATACGATAATCAAACACAAAAAAGGGAGCTCAAATATGGCCATAGATTATTTTAGCCACCCACCAATTACTGTACTCACAATATTTCTTAACTTATGTGGACATGAGACTACCACTTGGGGTGCTCTGTATGAAGTAGATCCTACATTTGCTAATACATATCAAGTGATTCAAAAAGGTAAACATGTTTCTGATTTCTATTTGCAAGATAATGTCCTCTATCATATGGGGCATATCTATATTCTAGTTATAGAGCAATAGAAGATGAAATGGGAAACACATTTCAATAGGACAGATGGACACTTTGGTGTAGAAAAGATATTGGTAGCTCTTTAGAAACACTTCTACTGGCCCCATATGTGAAAGGATTTGAAATGGTACCTCAAATATTGCACCCCATGTGTGACAGCCAAGCCAATAAATAAGAAGTAAGGATTATACATGCCATTGCCAGAACCAACCAGGCCTTTGGAATCTGTCTCAATGGATTTTCTCTTAGGTTTTCCCACTTCAAAACATGGCAAGGACTGTATTTTTTTTGTAGTTGATCTTTTTTTTAAAATAGCTATCATGATTGCTTGTAAGAAAAATATATTTGTTGAAGAATCTTCTCAGCGATATTTTAGTCATGTATGGCTCTATTTTGGTCTCCCTAAGTCCATTATCTCAGATCAAGATAGCATGTCCCTGAGCATCATCTGGTCCACTCTATGGAAGATGATGGATACCAAGTTGATGAAGCCCACAACCTTCCATCTACAGACTGATGGTCAGATAGAAGTGGTAAACCACTTGATTGTTCACCTGATTCAGATGTATCACTTCAAACATCCACATACATGGGATGAGGGGCTTCTTTTCATACAACATGGATATAATCAGGCCCTACATAGCTTTACCAAGCACAATCTATTCTAGGTATGCTTTGGGTTCTAACCCATGGCACTAATTAATATAGCCATTCCATTCTCCACCATGTAATACACACCTCATGGGAGTATGAGGCAGCAAAAGCAACAAAGTTCATTGAACAAATGCAACACATCCAGCAACAAGTTCATGACATCTTGGAGAAGATGAATCAAAAGTATAAGCAATGTCATGACAAACATAGGATTACACACCATTTTGCTCTAGGTGAAAAGGTTTGGTTGCAGCTTCAAAAGGAATGAATTTTAGGCCCCCACAAAAAAATTTAGCCTCTGTGATATGGTCCCTACACCTTCAACAGAAAATTTGGAGAAAATGCTTTTGAGTTGAACCTACTAGCCTACCTTGGTCTGCATCCAATATTCAACATGGAGCACCTCAAACCATATCATCCATCTCTGTTTGACACTTTAGTCATAGAAGAACAATTAGACATTGATGAGGTTGATCTACAGAGTTTTTCTCCAGTGGAAGAGGATCAGATTGTGGACACTTGAATGAAGACAACAAGAGGACACTGTATTCCGCTTTATCGGGTGGTCAAAATGGTTCAGTGTAGCCACCAAGGTGAGTGGCTCACATAGAATCAAATTAAGACACAACTACCACACCTGATGAGGAATATTGACACAAGTGGGACCATTACTTTTCAAGGAGGGAGGAATGATCTGGGTAACAATTCAGGTGACAATTCGGGAAATGGTTCTACCCCAATTGATAACAAAACTTGTGAGAGCCATAACTTTTGCACCACAACTCCAATTGAATCTCCATTTGAACTGTTAGAAATATAAGAATGAGGATAACATGGTGAGATGGAACAGAGCTTTTCTTGGTGGCTTTTGACCACTAAAAACCTAATGGAAGTGTCTCAAATTTTAATTTTAGTAGTGCAGGCTAAAAATAGTAGGTTTCTAAAAATAGTAACTCCTCGATTTCTATATTATTTTAAACCTTGAAAGTCGAACCACTTAATCTCCCTTGAGATTGGTGACCTTCCACATCCTCCTCCTAATTTTAAAATGTGTATAAATGAAGATGTAACCCAAAATAGAAATCAGACATCTCTTTCCAGAGATAAGCATATAGTTATATTGTGATCTTGAGTAATAAAACATCTCTTCTTAGGGAATTAATTGTTAATGTGTTATTTTTGTGTTCTTAAAATATCTGTCAATCAAAACTTTTGATTTTTGGATCATATTGGACCTATCCGAGTGTTTAAAAAATGTAATTCATTTTCATGTAGTTGTTTTCATTATTTCCAACTTTCACTATCTTCTTATTCTTTGACCCTTCACAAATGTCTTGTTATGAAGTCCCCTGAATAGGAAGTAAAAAATCATAAAAATTAATTCTTATACATCAATGGTATAAACATCCAATTCTTTACTCGTAATCTTCCATAAATTTCAATATCACTCCATAGGGTTGAAATGTTGACATTTATGTTATGTTTATGGGTTGTAAGCACTCTACTAAAGAAGCTCCTATCTCATTTTTTAATGACTTTTTCCTTTGGAGAGGTTAAATGCTTCATGTTTTCATGTAGAATCTATAATATGTCAAATGGCATTTATGTTATCTTGTATGAATGGTTTATAAACTCATCATGAAACTTTTGGTGACTAAATGTAATGTTGATGTTTTATTGCAATTTTTAACTACTTGAAACAAAATATTTATGAAGTAAATAATATTCAAACACTGGGAAATTATCATGTGTATGAATCAACATCTCATCAATTTGCACCTTTGGTGACAGTCATGTCGAATCATATGGGGTCAAAAATGAATATTGATCCACTGGTCAAGTTTCTTGACTCCCAAAGCCCACTAAAGATTCATTATTATAAAAGAGACAACCTAGATAAGGCTTATTTTAAATTTCCAACAATTTTCCTGCAATGCTGATCATTTGTTGGCTAATATTTGTTATGTTGGCATTCACCTTAGGTTAAAATTTTAAGAACTATACTTACATCTCAAGAAGTGCATTGATATGGGAAATGATTTAATATATTTAGGATAACAAAAAATATGAACTAGATTATAGGGAAAGGGCATGATTGGGTCTTCGCATCAGAATCTCTATAAAGAATTGTCAACTTATAGTGGAGGTAATAACCACTAAATTGATTTTCTTGTATGTGGTTATTACTGAATAAACAATTAGAGGGGGATATTTTCCAATATAAAACCAATGAAGCAAGTAATTTGTTGTGCATTATGCAGGAAAATGGTAGTAGGAGGTAAATCACCTTGCAATGGACCTAAGTTGGATGACTAGTTGCATGTATCACCTGTTAAGATAAATTAAAACCCAGATCTATTCCTAAATCACATACAAGAGAAACTATGAAACGAATTAATCAAACATTCAAAAAATAAACATAAACATGCACATAATAGGAGACACCAAATCAAATATGGTTCATCCAAGATGGGCTACATCCACCAAACTTGTCCAGTATATTAGTTTCAACAATACAAGGGACAAACAAAATCTTGTAACAAACCCTGTTACACCTCTCTACCTTTTTCACCTCCTCTCTATGTATAATATTTTATTTTTTTCACTCATGCATTTCATCCATATATCAATACATTTTAGGGTAAAAAACCTAAACATAACCTCTACCATCAGATCTTGAAACTTTTAATTAATGACCCAAATTGACTATGAAATTACAATTTAACAAGGAAATTTTAATAAAAATTTTTTCCCCTTGCAATCCCCCCACATCATCATGGATTCAATGAATGGGAACCAAACCAAACTGAAATAATATTAGAATTTTAACCTCTGATACTGGAAGGCAATCATGATCCACACCTAACAATCTCCCACTTGGAGACTGATTGCAACAACTCCACCACTACTACATCCACTATACTATCTAGACCTGGACAAGTTCCTTAATTTAATTATCATCTATGAAGAAAATTGAAGCTCAATAAATCTTCAACTTATTTCTTGTAACTACCTTAGTCATCATATCTGCATAATTTTCACTAGTATGTATCTTCTCCAATTTTAGCTGCTCTTCCTCTATTACTGAATGAATGAAATGATATCATAACTGAATGTGTTTTGTCCTGGAATGGAAAGCTAAGTTTTTGGCTAGATGGATTACACTCTATATATCATTATATAGTGTACATATTTATTGAATATGTCTCAATTCTTTCATCAACCTCTATAACCAAATTATTTTCTTGCTTGATTCTATAGCAGCAACATACTCAACCTCTGTGGTTGAAAGTGTCACAACCATCTATAACCATGATACCCAGCTAACTATTGTACCACCTACTATAAACACATACCTTTTAGTGCTTCTTCTACCATCCAATTCACGTATCATATCTAAGTCAACATACCCCTATAATGTCACATCTGATCCACCATAACTTAACATTGCAACTATGGTCCCTCTTAAGTAACAAATGATCTATTTTACTACCTTCCAATGTTCCTTTTGTCGATCACTCATGAATCTACTCACCACTCCCATTGCATATGCAATGTATAGCCTCATACACACCATTGCATATATTATTCTACCAACTACTGATAAGTATGGAATTTTAGACATCGGGTTCTTTTTTTCTTGTGTTTTAAGACATTATTGCTTTGTTAATTTAAAGTGTGCAACCAAATGTGTCTCAACTGATTTTGCATCCTACATATTAAAAATTTCTAACACTTTTGTGTTGTACTCTCCCTGTGATAATTCCACCTTCTTATTGTTTTTATCTCTAGTTATTCACATACCAATGATCTATTTAATTGCACCTAGATCTTTCATAGAAATGCAATCACTTAATTGTTTCTTGAGTATATTAATATTATGCATGTTAAAACCAGCTACAAGCATATCATCTACATATAAAATTAAAATAATATAGCTATCATTTTAAAATATTTTAAAATATATATAATTATCTGAATGACATTTACAATAACCTTGTTCTATCATAAGACTGTCAAACTTAATATACCATTATCTTGGAGCTTGTTTTAGGCCATACAAGCTCTTTTTTAATTTTCACACCAAATTTTCCTTACCATTAACTTCATAACCTTGTGTCTACTCCATGTATATTTCCTCCTTCAAATCCCCATGAAGGAAAGTAGTCTTTACATCTAAATGATCTATGTAAATCTTCAATAGCTACTAAGCTCAAAATAGTTCTAATTAAAGTCATTTTAACAACTAGTGAAAATATCTCATCAAAGTCTATACCTTTATTTTGTAGAAAACTTTTAACCACCATTCTAGCCTTGAATTTATTTTTACCTACATTCTCCTATTTTATCTTGTATACCCACTTATTCTGTAATGCCCTTTTTCTTTTGGAAAGCTCCACCAAATCTCATGTCTGGTTTTCCATTAAAGCATCAAACTCCTCATCCATAGCTTGCTCCCACTTATTCTTGGCATCAATATGCATTGCTTCTTCATAAGTTTTTGTCTCACTACCATCAATAAGTAATAAATAATATAAAGAAGGAGAAAAACAATCCGATGGTCTATTCACTCTTGCATATTTTGATTAGGAACCTTTAAGATAGTTTTCTGTAATGTCTTATAATATTGTATATTCTTTTTTGGATTCTTCTTACTTATTTTCCTACAACTAGTCCCTATACATAAATTTTTCATTGAACACAACATCTTTACTCCTGATTATTTTCTTATCTTCCATATTCCACAACCAAAATCCAAAGTCATCAGTTTCATAACCAATAAATGTGCATTTCTGAGACTTAGCTTTTAACCTATTCATATGATCTTTGTCAATATAAAAAAATGCCTTACAACCAAAAACTCTTAGAAAAGAATAATCTACCTTTTTTCTAGTCTATGCCTCCTCTAGTATTCCAACTTCCAAAGCACTCGAAGGTTATCTATTTATCAGATAAACTATTGTAGTTACAACATCTACCCAAAACTGTAAAGGCAAACCTGCATATAATCTCATGCATCTAGCACACTCCATAATAATCCTATTCATTCTTTATGACACACCATTCTGTTGTGGTGTTCTTAGAACTATTTAATATCTATGAATTTCGCTTTTTGAATAGAAATTATTAAAAGTGTTACTACAATACTCACCTCCATTATCTAATCTAAGACATTTTAGTTTTAAACTTATTTCATTTTCAACTAAAGCTTTCTATTTCTTGAATGTATTAAAAACATCAAACTTCTTTTTTATATAGTATACCTAAACCTTCCTAGTTGCATCATCAATAAAAGTAACATAATAATATGAACCACCAAGTGAAGATATTTGAACTAATCCCCATACATTTATATGCACAAGCTCTAACTTCTACTCTTTCCTGGTTGGTCCAACCCTGAGAAACTTCACACATTTTTGTTTCCCATATACATAATGCTCATAAAAGTATAGATCTAATTCTTTTAGACCTAGTAGTTTATCCTTTGCATGTAGGGTCTTCATTCTCTTTTCACTCATGTGGCCAAGTCTATAATGCCTCCAAGCTATGTCTTTATCTGTAATAGTTACAACATAAGATGAGTTAGCATTATTTATAGACAAATATAAAATGCCTACTTTCTTACCTTTTGTAACCACCAAAGAACATTTTCTAACCTTCCATGATTTGGCTGTAAATGTAACCATACAACCTCACTATCCAACTGCCCTGCATAGATCAGATTTATCCTCAAGCTTGGAACATGCCTGACATCTTTCAACACCCGAGTGTTTTCATTTTATAATTTAACTTGAACTTTTCATTTTCCAATAATGCAATAGGGTTCATTATCACCAATGTAAACATTCCCATAATTACCTTGAACATAATCTATAAAATAATGTCTATGAGGGGTAGCATGAAAAAAAAACCTGAATCTAAAACTCAAGATTCAATAATAATATCTAAAGAAAGTATAAGAGCATCTTGTAATACATCACCTACTACATTTGCTTCTCTATTACTTTCTTATTGGTCCTTACCTGGTTTATCTTTTCGAAACCAACACTCTTTATTTGTGTCTTGGCTTGCCACAGATCCAACATTCCATTTTGCCTTTTGATTTAGATCTTGCACCCCCTTTTGATTTTCTATGGTTTCCTCTCCCTCTATTCTTCTGCATTCCTCTGTTCTTCACGATTAATGCATTTTCAGATATGGATGTTTTACCTGTGTTTTTCCTTCACATTTCCTCACTTAGAATAACACCCACCACATCTTCAAACTTTAATTTGACATTGTTTGACACAAAGTTACCTACTGCCATTACTAAGATATTCCAACTTACAGGCAAAGAATAACTAATAAGAAGAGCCCTAACTTCATTATCAAAGTCAATATTTATGAAATATAACTGACTAGTAACCGTGTTAAACTCATTTAAATGATCTCGTACTGAACCATTTTTAGACATTTTTATATTAAATAACTTTTTCATCAAAAATATTTTATTTGAGATAGAGGGTTTTTCATATAACTTGCCTAATGCACCAATAAGACCTTTTATTGTCTTTTCTTCTGATATGTTGAAAGCTATAGAAGATGCAAGGCACAATCGTATGGTTCCAAGGGCTTTTCAATCTTATAGTTCCCAATCTTCATATGACATTGTCAATGGCTTCTTGGCTTGCCCTCCCCATGGTAAATAGAAGTCTTTCTGGTAAATATAATCCTCCATTTTCATCTTCCACAATCTAAATTTTTGTCCATTGAACTTCTCCACCTTATATTTATTTTCATATGCCATAGCTCCCACTCGAGGTCAAACCCTTTTCTTCCTACGATTTAAAATTATGCAAACAAAACCTTTGCTTTGATACCACTTGTTAGGATAAATTAAAACCCAGATCTATCCCCAAATCACATACAAGAGAAACTATGAAATGAATTAATCAAATATTCATAAAATAAATATAAACATACACATAACAAGAGACACCAGATTTAACATGATTCACCCAAGATAGGCTACATCCATCAAACTTGTCTAGTTTATTATTTTCAATAATACAAGGGAGAAATAAAATCTTGTAACAAACCCTGTTACACCTCTCTACCTTTTCTGCCTCCTCTTTGTATACAATATTTCATTATTTTTTTTACACTTATACATCTCAGTCATATATCAATACATTTTAGGGTAAAAATGCCTAAACATAACCTTTACCGTTACATCTGAAAACCTTTAATTAACAGCCTAGTTTGACTACGAAATTATAATTTAACAAGGTAATTTTAATAAAAATTTCTCCCCTTACAACCCCCCACACCATCAGGGATTCAATGAATGGGATCCAAACCCGACTGAAATAACATCAAAATTTTAATCTTTGATCCTAGAAGACAATCAAGCTCCACACCTAACATGACTTTCAGCATATATATTTTTGGGTGCAAACAAAATTCTCTCATTTCATGTATTTTGTAATAAGAAAATAACTGCACATATATTGTTCAGGTTATTTTATGGGCTTTAGTTTATGGGGTCATAAAAATGCTCATTTTATGTACACTATATAGACATCCAAAGTTCATAATCTAGAAAAAAGACTCTCTGGACTCCAAATAGAAGTAAACTAAAAAACTAAGGCCAACCGTTCAGAAATGAAGAAGCTGAATATCTAGATTTAAAAATATCATAATACATTCCTTGAGATGAAGTATCCTCAATATTATACAAAAAATATACATAATGACTCCCTAAAACCATAAACAATTTATTTGACAAAATGTTTAACCATAACTTGATGACCTAGTAGCCAAACCATTCCTCTTATTCCTTGGAGAATGTCTAAGATTGAATGATCCTTTCTTTAGATTTGTTCAGGAGTTTTCTAAGAAAGTGAAATAGAATACCATTTATAAGGAAGGAAAATAAAACTATTAAACCCTAGCCAAAGTTGAAACATAATACAAGATTTATAGTTTTAGGAAAAAGGTGAAATAGATTGCTTGTTTTTTAAGGAAAAGTAAGACAATAATTTTAACAAAGGTATTAATAATTGCCATCATGTTGTGATTTACATCCGAATTTCTCCATGTTTCACAGCATCTAATTTGATAACATGAAAATAACTGCAAAGATATTATTCTAGTTTTTTGTTTTTAGGAAAAAAAATATGGATTGTGTCTTGTTTTGAGAAGGAATATTAAGAATTTAGCAATTTTGATTGAGGGTTCCATAGCTCCTACTCTAATGTGATTTTACATTCTGATTTGTTCTTCCACATTTCATAAAATTATGCCTTAAAATGCATTGAATATCATAGGTGCAGAGGACAATGGCCCTGCGACAAAATGGATTTCCCTTGTTTGCCAAACACTGAACAACAAAAGCTAATGCAATAGTGTATCACCTTCTCCAGTGATTCCTTAGATCAATATCAAAGGATGAAAGTGGTTTGAGAGGGGTGGGATTTGCCATGTAGTGCTTTCAATTCTCCAATGTCATGCATTCCCCTATCAAATAGATGCAATTCAAGTGAGATGAATTACAGATTGAATTCAAGCCAGCAAAATTATTTTTTGGCATTCCAGAAATTCAGACACCATGCAGGAGAAAATGTTAGATCAAGAATAAAGATATGGATAACGGCATGTTAAGTACAATTTAATATAGCTAATTTTGTTTTAGTTAGGTCAAAGTATTTGTGCTAGAATTTATTATATTTTATATAATTCAAGGACAGGGGATAGGGGCTCGGGTCACCCAGATCTCTAGACAGACCATCCCGTGTAATACACATTTTAGTAATGCATCCTATTATTTAAGATGGAACACAAAGATGTTTTTCTATATGCATATCCATTTGGAACTAAGATATATATATATATATATATATATATATGTGATAGCATCTTTATTTCAGTATTTATATGTGAATTTGCATTTTAGTTATTGCATACTTTATGGGAACCCAATTCAGAAATGAGTGAATCAATCCTTAGTAATTGTAGACAATTTATAAGCTAGATGTATATCACAATTGATCTAAGTTAGAATATAAATTCTTTTATTTTAATTGAGGTCAAAATTTTAGTATATTTACATTATATTATTAATCCCAAAGAAATTTGAATTCAATAAAAACAACCCAACTCTACCCTCCACCTATTGACATTAGCGCCCTTATTAATTTTGAATTTAAGAAATATGATTTTCTTAATGCATATGAAATACTAATTGAATATATATATATATATGGGGGATGGTTGAGCGAGCACATTTTTGTCTTCAAAAATCACTGTTTAATAAAGGAGGAGATGATCACATTAAAATGTAAACTTTTTGAAAGTATTTTAAGGAGAAGCATAAGACCTTTTATGCTTTATACTTACGTTTATAAGAAAATATGTGGACTCATGTGGTGTAACCCACTATGTAGATTACCAATTACCAAAAAGAAAAGACAACTTTTATATTGAGTTTTCAAGTAAGAATATTAGAAGCGTGTTACATAGACTTAAACTAAAGATATTAATTAATTGAAATTTATTTTAATTGATAAATTTTAATAGATATATAGAATATTAATTTTATTTTAAAATTTGATTTATAAAAAAATTATTGGTATTATTTTTTTTTTGTATAATTTAAAATGTTAATAGATTTGTAATAAAAAAATATTATTTTTTCAATAAATTATATAATAATTTTAAATAATATTAACATCAAATATTTAAATCATAATTTAATGAATGTCTAATTTAAAATTAAAATTCTTTTATAACAATTTAGCAAATATAAAACTTAAAATCTATTATTTTAAGTGACATCTCACATTATTACAATCTATAGTATTAAACTCCACCACCACATTTTACCATGTTAAACTTGACATAATAATTATATTGTTATCATTATGATTAACAAACCATCATTTTGTTAGAAATAAATCTGAAAAGATTTTGCATAAAATTTGAGATTCATATAATATAGTATATGTGTATTGCCAATAGTGACAATGACAACACTTGAAACGCTTCACATGAAGCCAAGCCCCTGTCTTTGCGAATTTGCAAATCTGGGATTTGGTCACAAAGAAGAATTGTGAAGACGTTAAGATTTCAATGGGGTGAAATTTTATACTATGCATTTGGATATTGGAGATAATTTTTTGAGGTCTAATATGATACCACAACAAATTTACGTGGCTTCAAAATTATGGTACGTGATTTTAAACCCTCTTCCTGATACAATTTTCCACAAATAATTAAATTTTTTGAATCAATATTTAAAAGACCAATCATTAACATTTGACAAAAAAATTATGGATAAAAATAAATGAATGAAATATGAATAACATAATGCAATATTCATAACACAACTCATTTCCATAAATAAATTTGCACAATTATAAAAATTACTTAATTATATAATTTATTTATTTTTAAATATATATATATATATTTTAAAATGTTATATAAACATTAAACTTCAAATTCATCATTTTTATTACCATCTCACACTATCACAATGTATAATATTTATACTCCACCACCACATCTTACTATGTTACAAACTAATCTTTAAAAGCACCTACTTAACCTCATTCACAAACAGTTAACTCAATCTTTAACCTATTGACCAACAGCTTCACACGTAAGGCAAAAAGTACTAAATGTGCAGTGTCTTTTTAACAGTTGAAAGCTTGAACATACAGGCAAATATAGGGCTTTCCTCAATTTGATTACCTTTTTGTTACTGTAACGGGCATTCCTCCCTCCATGCGCATGATGAAATCAAGCGTGTACTTGGGAACATACTTCCTATCTAAGTGGATGACAGAAGCCACGATTGATTTCATCTGGATGAAGGCCATCTCTTTTCCCAGACAAACCCTAAGCCCTGCGTTGAACGCAGCAAACTTGTAAGGGTTCTCTCCAACAAATTCCCCATTTTTAAACCATCTCTCTGGTTTAAACTCCTTGCAATCTTCACCCCAATTGATTTCCATCCTTCCCATCGCATAGATGCTGTAATCAACACCCCATCCTTTGCACCGGCATAAGGCGATTCTGAATCTCCCACTGGACCGTCTCGATTACAAAACTTCTGAGGGATTTGGTGTTGAATTCGTATCTGGCAACCTTCCTCTGCATCCTCCACAGCTCTCCGTCCACATTGAAAATTCCCCGGCCCAGGAAATCGTGAAGAAGAAGCTTCACGCGTGGCCCTTTTTCATAATTTTCGAAATTTGTTTTAAGCAGGTGCTCCACATTTGCAGGATTGGCGGTGACAAACCCTCTAATTCCTACTGGACGACGGAATTTGGATGTATTGGAAGGAGAAGCCGAGAGGATATCTGCAATCCAGTCATGGAGCCTGTGGCGGTTTTTTATTAGCGAAGGGAGAATGCCAAGTATGGGATAATGAGTCGCCGCTTTTGATTTCGAATTTCTGTGGAACAATTTCGCTATGAAGAAGACGAAGATGAGAGGTATTGCAATAGAAGGGAAAAGCATCTGAAGCCAAGCCTGAGCCATGGCCGCCTGCAGAGATGAATGATATCGTCTGACTTTTGTAGCCTTGAAATCCGAGATTCTTTTCGATAAAAAACGAAATTCCTGCGGGCCAAAAGGGACAAGAAGTCTTGTCGTGGGGGAGGCGGGCGCGCCGAAGTCATTATTCCTGCATCGTAATTAAGTCGAGTAAACGTCCAATATGTGTTAAATTTGGCAGCTGTTTAGGCATTTATGAGGTTTTTATCTGTGAAATATAGTCACACTATATTTTAAATTGTATCAAATGAGGGACCGAAAAAATTATATACCCTGTTATATTGACGTTCACAATAAAACAATATATCGTTTTTAAAATTATTAGTAGGAATTGAGATTGGGAGTGGGACATAATCAAAAGCATGGCTAAACATATTCTAAGTTGTATGACGAATTTATAGATTGTTTTCTTGGGATGCGAAATCCAGAATCTACAATGGAAATGTTAGCATGCCCACATCATTCAAACAACAAAAAAATTTATACTATTTTTATAAATAAGTGGTTTCGTGGTGTAAAGAATGAGTGTTGGTAGTGTTTTTATAGATGCAACAAATCGGTGTTAAGTAGTTTAGTGCATATTCAAGCATTTGCCAAAGTATCAGTTGTGAAATATTGCGAAGAACTCCATAACGGAAATAAAGAAAGAAGCAGTGTTAAGTTTAAAGTCTTTGTAAAAAATACATTTTGTAATAGGTGAATACATGTATAGGGCATACAGGTATTTAGAGTTGCACATAAGTGTTTGATAAAATGTTTTAATAATTTTGATTTGTTATTGGGAGTGTACTAAATGGGTTTATTGAAGAAGTTTTGATTATATGAATATAACGTGGAATGGACACACCCATTGATAGGTAAATCTTGTTGGTTTGCTATGGTTTAATGAACACACATTTTTCTTCAAACATAATTTTTCATTATAGGGGTTAAATTCTTTTTTTTTTTGAATTGATGTGTAATTTTGAGATTAATAATGTTAGGGTTTTCGTTTTCTATGTAGAGCCCCATGCACCAAAACCTAAATACTTGGTGTTTAAAGAAGAGCAAGTGACAATAACATCAACTCTGTACGTGAGCTATGTCATCCAAGTTTGCTACTATAGGTGAGGATATTCTCAAGTCCTTTCTTAGGCTATGAAGTTTTTCAATATTGAAACAATTTCATCTTACCCTACTCTTATTTTTAAAACCCTCATCTACACAACAAATTATTTTCTATCCTTACAGCGGTGCTATTTCTACTCATTGAAGAATTATTGGTGGTTGTTTTTTCCTATAATAATAGAACACATGAAACTTTAAGAGAATAATTAATTTATTTTTAGTTAGTCAATCAACAATTATTTTAAGCAATTATTTTGTTCTTTGTTTTTACATATTTTTGTATTTATATGAAAATTATGAAAGTTAAAAATGATAAATGAACATCAAGTGCAAGATAACATTAAATTAAAAACTACTCCAAAATAAAAGTGACGTCAAATTTAATCTTTTATTTCAATTTTAATTTAGAATATTTAATTTGAAAAAAATTATATTTTAAATTGATTTAAAATGATTTTTTTTTAAAATTGATTTATCTTGGACAAAACTACTATGGAAATTAATGTAATATCTCAAATTTAAAATAGAAAATTTCAAATACACTAAAATAAATACGATCAAAACATGATATTTTCAAACAAATCACATGAGAGAATGCATTGTTAATTTTCGTAAAAAAAATTATATCACTGAAAATAACTTTTTATCGAAGTATGAAATATTGTTAAAAGTATGCAATATTGGACATATAGAAACCGTATAGTTAAAAGTTAATGTTCATTCAATTACTTAGAAAGAAAGTAAAGTTGAAAATTAATGTTAATTTTTTCTATTAGAAAGAAGGCGAAAATATTTAAATATATTAAATTATTTTATTAGAAAATATCAAAAAAATATTAGTATAATATATAATTAATATTTTGAATAAATTAATATTTAATAATTATATTTATATTTAATGATTTGATTTTAAAATCAATTTGAATTTTAAAGGTTGTGCATATTTCATTTTAATAAAATAAAATTATCAAATCAATATTTATTAATTAATAAAATTAATTTTAAATATAAATTTAAAATTAAATTGATAAAATAAAATATAAATATTAAAAAATTTAATATTAAATTAAAAAAATAATTAATACTAAATAATTCAGAAACTAATGACGGCATGGGGGAGTTGTCAAAGGCATACGTACTTATTTCATGGTTTTGAATTAGTGCCGTGTCAAACCAAGAAACAATAAAAAAATGCAAACCAATTCAACTTTGAGAAAAACGGGGCCGTTGGACGGCTTCCACGTTATCTCACGTGAAATGAAGATTAAAAATAAAAGCCAAATCCATGTTTCAATTAATTTTGTTTTTTAGTTGCATAAAACTAGATATTATTAAATGACACGCACTGCAAATAATTTGCATTCCATGCACAAATGAATGAATGATTTTAATAATGTTTACAAGATCGAATAGTATATGGGACCGAGATCTCTAATGGAATTGTATCATGTTAACACAACTCCTTGATACGAAGGTTGTCTTTTTGATCATGCAAAATTTCAGACCCATTTTCGATGTTGATTATTCTACTATGGATCTTGATTAGAAAACTTGTTGTACTATCTAACCTTACCTTTGTAAACATGTTAGCAAAGTTGTTGACCCTTATGTTATCTTTGTACCTAGTGCGGATGTCACTATACGTTGTGCATTCCATAATAAAGTGTTATTCTGTCTCCACTACTCCCTTGTCACGAAATACACGTATTCTCATTTCCCATTCTTCCTTCGGCATTGTCCACCTACTTATTTCACACCTAAGATGATGCAAGCTAGTCTTTAACTATGCAATCGATATCTTTACTTTCCATTTTATTTATTTTCCTAAGTATGTTTTTTCTTCGTGTCCCCATATAAGATTAAAACATTTGATGTAGTATACTTTCTTTCATCCCAACCGCTTTGTCCACATAGTTGTCCTAAATTTCTCTATCACATATTTATTTCATCATTGGTATGTAGACATTCTTGCATTTAGATGTTCCATTTATACATTCATTTGTTATTTTGTTTCATTCACATGTT
Source organism: Torreya grandis (assembly GCA_037957365.1). Lineage (NCBI taxonomy): Eukaryota > Viridiplantae > Streptophyta > Pinopsida > Cupressales > Taxaceae > Torreya > Torreya grandis. Next base: position 2,535,924 of record JARHVA010000778.1, read on the forward strand.
TTTTATTCTATTTATTTCTTCTTTGATTACCATTTTGGGCCATAGATGGTTCTCCATAATTTACATCTTTTTTAGGTAACTTAATGTTGGAGTCATTGTTGATGCTTCTACTAGAAATTGATATAGAAACATCATAAAATCAATGTAAATTTTGATTTAGCTGACTATATACAAGTGTGGAGTGTCTTTAGGGTCACTTTGGAGGTTTTAAAGTCCTTATAATTGCTATAATATAGTGTTTTGGAGTTGTTGATGTTTTTTGAGCCAAAAATATCAAAACATCTTGTACTCTAAGGGAGACCCATCAATTTTTTGAGAAAAATCTCTAAAGTGACTATAGAAACCCATTGTTTTCAATACCTAGTAGAAACCAGAGATTCGGGTGCAATTTGCAACTTGCAAAGTTACAAATTATACCCAAACCTTTGCTTCTTGCTTTTCACATCCTAGTAAAAACTAAAGGTTCAATTGTAATTGATAACTCTGTAAAGTTATAAAATGCACCCCAACTTCTACTTCTCGCTCACCCAATGCCCTGCAAAACCCAGAACTACGGTTACATTTTACAAAGTTACAAAGTGAAATCAAAGTTCCACTTTTCACTGTTTACCATACCCACGAAAATTGAAACTCCGGTTGCACATTACAACTTACAAATTTGCAAAGTGCAATTGAAGTTTTGCTTTCTACCATTTACCATACCCATAAAAATCAGAGCTTCGACTCCACTTTACAACCTACAAAGTTGCAAAGTACAACTCGAGTTCTGCTTTCTACCCTTCTTCCCTATCCACATAAATCAAAACCCTAGTTGCAATTTGTAACTTGAAAAGTTTAAAATGCAACTCGAGTTCCGCTTTCCTACTTCCAAGTCACTCGGTGGAAAGCATATGTCAAAATACAAAATGCAATTTTGCAAACTTGCAAAATTGCAACATGACTTTGAAACCCCACTTCTCCCACCATTGCCCTAATTAGCATTAATTACAGGGTCTTATTAATAAAACTAGGGTTTTGGAAGTCATTGTTTAACATTGCAAATTGGAAATTAGAGCTCTATGTGTTGGGAAGCCAAGCAACGCCAAGCCATGCCTTGCCAACACTACACCAATGCCACGTCCACCATTACCATCCCCTATGCACATAAACGATATTCTTCCATTTCCCCCTGATCTTTTTGTCAGCAAAGCAAATATTTCCATTGAATTCATGCAAGGATTTAGTGGTGAATTTAGGGTTTTTCTATTTTAACTTTCTACTCATATTCCTTCAAGTTTTTCATTGTTTACATTATTGAAAGCTTGTCAAGAAATCATTCCAATCATTTACTAATCATTGTAAGAAATCTAGGGTTTGAAAGAATTGATTAAATCTAGAATATTCCCCAAAGATTCTCTATAAAGACCTATAGAAATCCCTAGTGAAAAAAACAACTCCAAATCCTTATCAGAGATTTGACTTGATTTTACAAACCTGAAATCCGTTGAACTTTTCGTCAGGGTTTGCAAGTGCAAATTACAAGACCAAACCCCGCTGGACTTTTTAGTTGCAATTGCACAATATAAACCCACTGAAATTTTTAGTTACAATTGCACAATATATCCCTATTGGATATACCAGTTGCAATTGCATAGTCTAAACCCCGTCGAACTTTTTACATGTAATTTCATGTCCAGAACCCACCAGCTCTATAGTTGTTTTCGCACACCAATTTTCCTAGAACATGTATAGAAATGAAATCAAGTTCAAGTCAAAGGGACTTGGTGTTCCACTCAGCTTGGACTCCAATACAAATGAGATCATCGACACAGATCTAGGTCAAACAAACCTAGCTAATTTATGGAACATAATAAACATTGAATTCAAGAATGACTAGATTTAAAGTATCTACAATAGTGAGTTACCGTAGGCAACAAACTTCACACTATTAGTACAGAGCCCTGATCTTGTGCTCACATTGACAAAGCACTATGATGGAAAAAAGAAGGAAGTGGTGAATGACAAAGGGGAAAAGATTATAAACCTTGACCTTAATTTCATTGATACCATGTTCTTCATTCTGGAATATGAGAGCTATCTAGATATAACCCCTAACTCTTCAAAGAAGTTTTATCAAGATAATAATACTATAAGTCTATGAGTTCTAAATAAATAATGGCTAAAAACCTCTAGACCCAATCTAGAAGACTACTTAAAACCTAGGAAATAATAGATTTCAAAGATGAAGTATGTGATATTATCATATTCTTGCACAGAGTTACAAGGAAATCAAATGCTAAGAATTACCAAGATTGGATGTACCAATGTATTTGGATGATCCATGAAAACAAATAGTATATCCATTGGGCCCAATATATAATAAGATCTATCTCCAACCTCTTTCACTGGTCAAGTGGTATATACTTGAATCCTTCTCATTAATGGATAGGACCACCCAGGTAATAAACAAAATAATAAACTATAAGGAGCAAAGGGGTCAAGGTTACCAAAGAGACCCTGAGTATCAGTGACAAGTTGAGAGAGGTGAAGGAGAAGGGTGTGACAACAACAACATAGGGTTCTAGCAGTGGAACCCAAGCAGATCAGACAGACATGCTAGTTGTATCACACAAGTGAAAGAAGAAGAAAAAGGGTAAAAGAGGTCCTTCTAGTAGCCAAGAGACAATAACACAATAAATGGATCAACTAATGTCAACTTCTACAGAGGACACAACTGCTACTTAACCAACACAAATAGTTTCCACTCTTGTCTCTATTATTCAACCAACCATAGTACTCTCTTCTCATGTTTCCACTACCCAACCAACTCAAATAACTACCCCTCCTATTTACACCAGTCCACCAATTCAAGTGATTGCAGCTTCACCCAACCCACTTGTGCAAGTAACTTCCTTGGAAGAAATACAATCAATGCAAGTGGACACTCATACTCCACCTTCACCTCCATCTTCCACAATCACTTCCACCTCATCTCCCATATCCATTACTACTCCATTAATCACTAATACCACCCAACAATACATGGCTATAGACTTAGTCATCCTGATTGTAATCCCACTAGCCATTACAACTGTTAGGGTAGTTATTGATTCATTTTCATCTCCCATCACATTCCCCATTTCATCAACTCTAAGTGTTCTTACCATATTGATTCATTCATTCACTGCCTTGGATCCCACACTTCCAAAGGTTCCCCTATTCAAACTACTCATGCCTACCCTTCCACTCATGTCATTCCCAGCTCCCACACCCCTGGTAAACACATCAATACCCACCTTACCCATTCAAATACCCATTTCTTCCATTCCATCAATAACCCAAGCCCCCACAAAAGAGGTGGAGATGGAAGGACCCACTAGTACAACTATGGCTGCTCAACCCATATATCAGAAAGAGATAACAAAATCATTAGTCAAGGATTCAACAACAACATCAGTGACATATATAACACTTGTCATAGTTACCACTAGTGTAGCAACTTCATCAGTTACAAATTCATAGATGACAATACTAGATTCATAGGCTACCACCCCAAGTTGGCTAGTACAATCAGTAACAAAGAAGTGGAAGCAAATGGTGTTTCTCAACACACTAGACTTTGGTATATTGGGGGCATCCAAAAGATCAAAGGTAGGCCCTAGAATCATATCCATAATATCATATGATTCAAGGAGGGAGAGATATGTGTAAATAATAGTCCCCCCACCAGACAAACAAAAAGAAGATCTAGTGGTGGGGGATTATCAAATACCCGAAGTGCACCTGGGTCATCCAACAAGAGAGGGACTGAAGGACGATGTTCAGTCAAGCATTAGCTCTCTTTTTGAGTAGATGGATAGTGACAAGGTAACAAAGGATGAACTGAAGAATAAAGTTGAGCAGTTGACAACTTCCCTAAAGAAATTCATTGAGCCAGTAGCCCAACCAACACAATCTCTTACTCAGTTCCTCGACAAAGAAACACTTGAATCAATGACAAAGATTATCAGTATGGGAAGGGCTATGAAGGACTGGGTAGATGAAATCATCACAAAAGGAAACAAAGTGATAGAGATAGCAATGGATTATTACAAGACTCCTCTGAAGGATGACTAGGCATCTCTAAAAGTGGAAATAAGCAAGTACGAGGAAGAGATTGAAAGGTTGAACCTATTCTTCCCAAAATTGTAGGATATTGACCTAATTGAGATTGACACCCTCATATCATAGAAGATATTTAACATTTATGTAGACCATGAAGATCTAGCTAGGGCATCCCATTTCAAAATCAGGATACTCACTAAGAGTATTAATAAGCCCAAGGTTACATGTGACAAGGCCACATATACAATCTATGACATTGAATATTTACTTAGTAAATTATCATGTGATGTAATATATCATAAAGATCAAATCATTTCAATTTAATAGGTTCATGACAAATTCAAAGGAGTATTCAAGAGAGATTCATCATGGGATATAATGTTCAACTTGAGTTCCAATCACCGATTCATCAGGTATCACAATACACTAGATCAGATGGGGAAAGACACTCAAATATATAGGGATACATTTGGGGAACTATTTGAAGTGATAGAAAATGTGAGATAGGCAATATTTAGAGCTTTGGTCCTGATGAAGATCTTCTACAATAGATATTTAGAAGCTTTGATGCTTACATTACAAAAACACAAGCAAAGAAGGACAAGGAATCTTCAGAGGTCATGGTTGTGGACTAATTCTTTCAATTAATTATAAAAATATATTCTATAAATTACATTTATTTGTTGTAAGAGACATTATAAAGCTGTAGGTTACAAATTGCAACTATCATTTTGGCATCTCTTTTTGAAAAAGAGCCACTTGTAATTTTCAAGTATCTTTTTGATAGGCTTTAAGTTGTAAAAGTGAAACTTGTAAATTGCATTTTAACTTTTGACAAAGTTTGAATTGATTAACTTGCAAAAATCATGTTGTAATTTATACTTCCCTTTTTGTCACTTTGGATGACTTAAAAGGTGGTAAAATTCTCAACTAAAAAATACAAATTAGGTTTTGCAAGTTATAACCTAAAATATCTAACAACATTCAACTTTACCAAGTAATGATTCATTTTGGTGCCTCATTCTTTGGAAGGGATAACAATATCAATACTTAAATAAGAGGACATTTGCATGAATATTCTAATGGATTTATCCACTCCTCCATCACTTGTTGAAGTTCACAACAATTGCATGTTTCTTTTCCAACCATCCATTTCACCAAGGATGCCATTTACATGAAGTTCCCAGATTTTTTTGCTCATTAACTAGTTGTAAGGTTTTGTTAACTTCCTCTCTTTCAAGAGAGTGATTTTGTATAAATATGGGTACCCAAGCATAGCCAAGGATCTTATTACTTTTAGAAAAAATATTCTTCATTTTGAAGAATCGATCTACATGTTGTAACCTGGAGAATGATAATAGATTGAAGTTTTGTCTTCCTTATCTATGTTATTTTTGTGTATGAATGACCCTTTATTGTATTTGTGAATACTCTAGATCTTATTTCAATCATATAGATTCATCTATGGTAGTCATTTTTTTCCCTTTTGAAAACTTCTTGAGATAAAATAAAGAACTTTATTCCTTATATGATAAGTGCCACATATTACCTTTGGTTTCATACTTGTATAAGTTTGTGGTTTTTAGTAAATTTTAGCATATTTATTGTTCTACTATGTTAATACAAATCAAACATTAATTTACACTATAACCATTTGGTGCAATCAACATTTTTCAATTTTAAAATTTATTGTAAAACTTTTTTCCTCACGAGTCAAACCCTAGTTAGGAGCAAGATCACTAAAAAGTAGTATTTTGATGTGAATTGGTAATACATCAATTACACTAAACTTAGTGAAAGGAAGCTAACATTATCTAGAATTTCACATCAATTCACCAAGGTCCCACAACTTGGACGTGATCCCATTGTGTCTTTAGATTTTCCACACTTTGCAACTCATACTATGCAACACACTATCAGACAAACACGAGTGCAAAATCTAAGGGATAATAGTTTTTGGCACACCTGGTGGGACCTAAAAATTCATAAATAAGAGATTGGTGATATTCTTAGTAATCATTATATGATCCCCATACACATTTCAAAATCACTTGGTGACTCCATTGGCTTATGGATTTAGGAAAACCAAGTTTATGTATGCCAAAGATACAAACAAGATCATCTACTAAAGGTAAGAAAACTAACTTGCAATAATTGTCATTTACATATAAAAAGAAATCAAGATAAGTTTTACCTTATACTAGAGTATATCCAAAAAATTTATTTGTGTCTTTATAAATACCCATAGGTTTTGCATACCTCCCATTATGCCCTAATAAATGAAAATTTGGTAGCCTTCAATGGAGGCAACCTACTTCAGTTGGCCCAGTATGATGATATACCCACCTTGACTCTAAAAAGCTTTTCATATTTTACTGGTGAAAATTCTACTACTGCCATTGAACATATACAAGACATTGTTAACATTTGTTATGTTCATAATATATCACAAGAAAATGTTGCAATTAGACTTATTGCCTCCACATTAAGGGTAAAGCCTTACAGTGGTATATAAGTCTACTTCCTAATTCCATCCATGTATGGGATGATCTAGGGTTGGTTCATGACTGATTTCAATTTGCTCCTAACCACTAATAAATGAGCTCCTCATGAGTTCATGAATAATTTTAATTTTTTATTTTAAAAGATGTGGAATAAGATCCCAGTGTTAGTTCAGCCAAACCCAAAAAATGCTTTCTTGTATTAATTGAGATCCTTAAATAGTGATATAGTTGTCATGATTCAGTCAATGGGTGGCACCACATTCCCTAATGCTTATGAAATTTCAATAAGAGAAAAAAATTGCCTCATTCAAGATGGAAAATTTTCCCCATGCCCTCCAGTGCTACTATTTACAAAATTTCCTCCCACACAACCCATGGTAGATCCAATTCCCACCACAAGCAATGCACTAGCTTTGACTCTTTCACCTACTGATGATTATATGAAGTTAAGTCACTACTTAAAATCTTTGATAATGAGTTGGTAGCTATGAAAAGGCATCAATCCCAAAACTATAAGCCTTATCAACAACCAATTAGTAGCCATACCAAGGCAGTTCACAACCTCAAATTCAAAACATGCAAGCAAAGCCTCTGAACATCTGAGCTCTACGTACACCAGGTATTGTTAAAGCCATTGTACCTATTCAGAATAACCTAGCTCAAGAATATGAGTGGTGTTATCCTTGTGCTCAATCAGATAATTAGAATGCTTGCCTAATGGTTTCATCAATCAAGACTTGATGGTGAAAAGCATATCAAACACCCAAGGGCATCATGAAGAAGCTATTTCCCAGTAAGAATATGCACAAGAGCCTACTTAGAATGAAGCTACTCTTTTGAACTGGTAAGAGGAGGATTTTTGTGGTGTGAATTAGGAAGAAACACTAATAAATGGTGGTAGTTCAGTGGCAAATAATACACGCTTTGAGAAGAGGGAAATAAAAAGTGATCAACCCCCCAGGGTTGAGCAGGCTAAAAATTCTAAAGTTATATAAGAGTCTACAAAAGGCAACATAGTGTAGAGACCACCCAATGTGCCAATGGGCCAGTCAAAGTCAAAATTACTGACCCCAAATCTTGTGAAAGAAGATATATCTCCCACAAAGGCACTAACAAATTTTGGTGACATTAGTTTCAGTATTATAAAACAAATGAATAAGACTAAATTGAATGTCACCATGTGGGAAGCACTATCTATTCTAGCACTTAAGGACTTGCTTCACGAAGCTTTAAAAAACTTCCAAATAACAAATAAGGTCCCATCTAAGGGATCCACTGCTATGGTTAATTTGTGTCAACTTGAAATGGACACAAAATCAAGTAAAAATGGTAAGCCTCCCCCTTTTTACCTTTCATTCATAGTTGGGAAAAAAATCATACATAACTGCATGGTAGACTCAGGGGCTAACATTTTTATTATGCCTAAAAAAATAGCTAATGCTCTTGGTAATAGATATACTCCTATCACAAAAGGTGTGGTTCAATTGGATGGGAATGTTGTTCAAATAATAAGAACTATAAAAGGTTTAAACCTTACCATTCATGCATGCCCAGTCTTGTCAATTTCCCAAGACATCTTAGTTATTAACCTACTCCTATTTTACTGTTTGCCTTTCCAAAGACTTCAATGTGAAAATGGGAGGGTATTTATCTACTGATTGGTCCTATATGTTACTCAAGACAAGATATGGAACTAGAGTGATAATAAGAGTCAAGCCAATTTATAAATACCACATTAAGCCATACACTCCTATCCCTATGGATATGAATTGTACATTACAATATCAGGAGGAACTTGACCATGAGGTTGTAACACCCATAGAATAAATTTCAAACATTCATCTGGATAAATGGGGATCAAATCTCTAATTTTATCCTTATAATTATGTAAAATAAATTGAGTTGGGTACGTATTGCATTCATAAAAATGATACAATCATCCCAAACTTTGTGAAACCAACTGAGAATCTCCAAGAAATGTGGTAACTATTCTTTGATGGCTCAAGAATGAAGAATGGTGTAGGTGCAGGTATTATTTTGATCTCTCCCCAAAAGGAGAGTTATTTTTATTCCTTTAGACATTAGTTCAACTGTACTAACAAACTAGTTGAATGTGAATCATTGATTCGAGATCTCCAAGTGGTTAAAGAAAGGGGAATACGATTCTTACAAGTTTTTGGTGAAAATAAATTGATCATTCACCAAGTAAGATCTAAAATCCCAACCAAGAATAACTTGCTAATATCTTACAAACATAAGGTTTGGAACCTATTAGAAGACTTTACCATTTTTAATATTCAAATAGTACCAAGAGTATAAAACAAGGATGTTGATCACATGGTCTTAGTGGGTTCTCAATATAACCTACCTGAAGAGATAAACAAAAATAATAGCCACCATGTAAAATTAATAGTGAGAACATTTATTCCTAATAATGCAACCAACTGGCAAGTTTTTGAAAGTGATCAACAAATTGTGAATTTTCTATGAGATGAGGCAAAATTCTCAAATAAAAATTAGTCAAGACTCCAAGAATAATACAGGGATCAAATCATTTATTTGAAGATAAAAAATTTTCCCATGGGTCTTGTCACTTTAGAAAGCATCTTTCACTTTGATGATCAGCTCAAGGGTGAGAAGAAAAATATCATGGTTAATGAATAAGATTACGATCCAATAGTCATTTCAGAGGGCAAAGCTTGAAGATTGAAAAGGTATTTAATACTTCTGAAAATCAAGATTTTATTGAGTTGTGTCAAGAATTTGATGATAACTTTACATAGAGTTATAAATATATAAGGGGGTTTGACTCCAGTTTAGCCCAACATACAATAGAGCTTGACCCAATACCTTTTCTATTAGACAAAAATCAAAGACCAATTAATCCAAAAATAGAACCCTTGATGAAAAGTGAGTTGTCCAAACTGATAGAAACTAACATTATTTTCCCTATCAAACACTCATCCTAGGTTGTTAACTTGGTCCATGTAAGGAAAAAGAATGGTAAAATTAGGTTTTGTGTAGATTTTAGGGACTTAAACAAATCATCCTTTAAGGATCATTATCCCCTTCCACCTATGGAGAAAATTCTTCAAACTATATTAGGATCTAAAAGGTTTTCCCTGCTAGATGGTTTTTTTGGATATGACCAAATCCTAGTACATTAATCATACCAATTCAAGACTAATTTCACTATAAAATGGGGAGCATATGCCTATAAAAAGATGTCTTTTAGTCTAAATAATTTTGGTGCTACATTCCAAAGAGCCATGGATATGGATTTTAGGAGTTTGATAAATAAGATGATCTTAGTGTACCTAGATGACATCACTATTTATTCAAAACATGCTGGTACCCACCTAGATCACCTTATGAAAGTTTTTGAAAGGTGCAAAGAATTTGTAATTTCCCTCAATCTAAAAAAGTGCATTTTTATAATTCATGAAGGGAATCTAATAGGGCACATTATTTCAAAATAAGGTCTTACAATAAACACAGAGAGAGTAAGTGTTATATCTTCCCTAGAACTTCCAAGTCATAAAAAGGGATTACAAAGTTTCCTAGGAAAAATTAAATTTGTAACAAGGTTAATCCTAAATTTTACCTCCATGGCCAAGCCCCTTATTGCCATGCTCAAGAAGGGGGTTAGTTTCAACTGGACACGAGAAGGAAAAGATAGTTTTGAAGCCATCAAGCAGGATATTTATCAAGCTCTTACCCTTGTCAACCCCAACTACAAGAATGATTTCATTCTCTATGCTTTTGGAGGAGAAGGTAGCATATCAACTATTCTGACCCAAAACAGTAAATATTAGTTGGATTAACCTATATACTTTTTTAGTCAATCCTTGAAGGATTATGAGGAAAAGTATAGTTTTATGGAGAATCAAGTATATGTCATAATAAAAGATTTAAAAATGTTTAGGCATATGCTCTCGAATAATAAAATTCATCTGATGGTTAGTCACCAAAGTTTTAATGAATTCCTATTGAGCTAGGAAATAAATGAGAAGATAGCAGGTTGGATCACAAAATTCATGGAATATGATGTAAACATCAAAATAACAAAGCTCGTAAGAGGAAAGGGCTTATGTGAATAACTTGTTACTGATATAAAGACTACTAAGGTAGTATCTAATGCATTATATACTCAACATGCATTCAACCACTCCACATCTAATCAACATTTAGAGTCATGATGTAACCATCTTCTTATATATTGGTGAGTACCCATATGATTTCCAGTAGTCCAAGAAGAGGTGTTTTAGACTCTAATATATTCCTTATGTTCTTGCTAATGGGGTATTGTTTAAGAAAGATATGAGCATGGAGTCATGTTGAGGTGCATCAAGCATAATCATGTTAGAGGTAAAATCAATGGGGGGTGAATCAGTGAGCCCAAACAATCCAACTTCAATTATGATATTTAAAAATACTTAATCAGATACCACAATTAATCATGAAGCATATACAACATTCATAACAATGAGCAAGAGAGACAATGTAAGATTAGTCACATAATGCATGGCATACATGGGAAACCCTCTTGGGGGAGAAAACCCACTGGAACCTATAATTAGACTCTTATCCTCTAATATAAATATCTAGTTTATACCATCTAAAAATTATCAAGGAACTACAATCCCTTTTTAATGAGACTCCAATCCCATAAGGTGCTACCACACTTGTCTAGCTGAGCTGCAATAATAACTAGACCTTTTAGAAAGTGTCACCTTGCAAGGAGGCTGTAACCACCTTAGATGATGATCTACCAAAATAACACTTATGAACACATCCACCTTTGAACTTATGTTAATAACACTTGATGATGGTCCTTTGTTTATCATACTTCACCTTCACTCACACTCAATGTACACGAGCACTATTCTACCAACAAAATTATGACCTATAGGTTGTACAAATAGTCCTCAAATTGATATGCTCTTCAACACATCCTTAGAGCACTCAATCCCTCTTTCACTCCTAAAAAAAACACACACAAGCCTCTCTCCAATCGTTCCTTAGTGTCTTACTCACACATCAAACTCTAGAACCCATTATCTTTGGTTTCACTATTTATAGAGAAATCTTGATAATCACTACCTTGATTGGCCATTAGGCATGCGTTAGTCTTTAAGGAATCTTTCACACAAATACATGGCTCGATACAATATTCATAAGTCAGCCATAACATCTATGGGTCACCCTTAAGGAACTACACCTTTTAATAAGGACCTTACAGTCCTTGTAGGTCTCATATGAACCCATTCACTCTTTTAACACTCCCTTGAGTAAAATAAGAACACAAGACAACTTTTAAGTACATAGGTCCACTCCTTATGTCTCCTTCAACATCCTCAAATGATTATAGTCAACTTAGCTCACCTTTGTGTATGCTCAAATAACTCAAACATAGGCCTAGTATACACAGTCACCATTAACGAACACAAAATCAACTTAAGAATTGTTTTATACTTAAGATAGATTGATCATACCTCAAAAATATATATAGAGCATCCTCATGGAGTCTAAAACACTCCCAAATATTTAATTCATCATGAGATATCAAAATATCATCAATATAAGCTCGAATATCCTTCTCGGGTTACTTGCATAATAAACATTAACATACAATTAACTTTTAGGCTTAATATCTTTGACTATAATCACTTTTAGATCCTCAAATAAATATATATAGATGCACCTTATATTCCTCTACCACTTTGTTTTTTATCACATGAATAAATTCATCCTCTATCAAAAGATATGGTTGAAAAATAGATCTCTAGTCTTCCTTGTGGAAATTCAATATTTAAATGGCAACGGTCATAGTTAACCTTCAAACACAATGCTCGTATCTTATGAACTCGAGGCTTAGATCAATTATGCACTGTCAATCTTGATCAAGCTTTAATGTATAGACCACCAAAGCCAAATGTTAAACAACAGACATGTTAACCTCATCTCATGCAATCTAGGAACTTTGACTCAACACGCTTTATCAATCTTTGTGGATCAGTTAGGACTTTATCGATCAATGCTCATTGTTTGATCAACTATATGAATGCTTGTTCATCATTGGATCCTTATCCTATACCTTTTCTTATTCGTTAAACATTATGCATCTATCCTCATCTCTCTACCTCCTAAATCGATGGGGCAACCACGCTCCATTGATCTTGATCAAAATTTAACACATTAAAAAATGACTATGGGGACCCTTTCAATATGCATGAGTAGCCATTTTTTCACCTCAATAACTACTTCCATGCTTACTTGTAGGATATAAAATTTGGAATAAATGATCTCCTCACTAAGAAGAATCCAACCATGTGACATAATGCACTTGAAATACTCATACATATGAGATAAAATTCCATTAAAGTGCATTCTCAGAAACTTCTGTCACAGAGCTAACCATGTCCAAAACTCCCTAAGAGGTCAAATTTGAGCATCCATAACTTTTGTTTCACTTTAGTGCATGAAATAAAATTTAGCACAAATGATCTATGCTAAAAAATGAACAAACCCATATGATTAGTTTCTCTTGACACATTAACACATGAGAGATATAAAATCATCAAAATTATCACTCAACTCTTTCTGTGTTATTGAAAAATTGACTATGGGAAAACATAGTCAATCTACTTGGGAGCCCAACTTTGTATATGCATATATTTTGATGCACTACATCACATGATCTAGAAATTAGAGAAAATAAATTAGGTATAAAACTAAATAAACCCATATGATCACCTTTTCCTAATTATCCTCATGTACAAGCACTGACTGAATCAACATGCTTACTAAGATCTTTTTGGCCACTTTGTAAATCTGGCTAAGTATAGGAAAACAATGAAATATGACTAAGAATCCATCTTGACACCATCATATCTTTAACCACACTTTGATGCATGACTTGATATTTTACATAAAACAACTAGGGGCTAATGTGATCACAACCATATGGCCCACTCCCCTTGACTCCTCCCCACATGGCAATGATGATGTCATAAAACTACCGACTCAAATTTTATACCACTGGACCCAAAGTGTCTAGATGAAAACTATGATCAACTAGATGAATTCCAGTTGTGCACACAAGATCTTAAAGCAAAGATAAAATATTATAAGACCCTTTTCACATGCTCAATCCTCCATACTCATATTTGAACATATCTAACCATGTCAACATTGAAGATCAACCAAGATACCTTCAAGCATACAAGAACAAACACATTGCACTCTTTATCATTGTCACATAGACTATCAAGGCACTTCATCCACTCACCAAGGAATATCCATGACACCACTATGACATCAACATGACAAATATCCAAAAATATTCCCCTTTGTCATTAATGTCAACACCCATCAATATATAAATATACAACTCACCTTCTCTCTTCTTCAAATAACTCCTACAACATGAACTTTCTCCCCAATAGAAACTTTCTCCTCCTTTGACACAATGACAAAGTGGGAACACACTAATCTTGAGGACCTAAAAAGACTATCAAATACAAAAGGGCCATCTTATAAATATGATATAAACCCCACCTTACCTTGACCCTACTTCTACTTGTCTTAATAACCTCCTCTTGCTCCATGCCAACACTTTATTCAATCAAGCACTGTAACCAATAAAGAAAGAACACACAAAAGATATGAAATTTGATGTAACTCAAAAATAAACATCTGAGAGGGACTCCCTCTAAGATATTTGAGAAATTTCACCTTATGAACATCTTCATATCTCCACACACCATGAAGAATCACCACACATGCTAAATAGCCTTCTTTTCAAGACACTTCCATGACCACCAACTCTACATATGCACTATACAAAATAAGAAACATGCACTAAACCAACCTAAAAACATACATTCTAACCATATACTATATCTCCTTAAAAAAACTCTAGAGCAAGTCTTATGAACATGTTTCTCATCCTTAACCAAAGACCTTCTATTGATTCATAGAGAAATAAATGACACCCAAGCTCTGTCTTAGATACTCAAAAGTAATTTTTAACAATGGTTTGGTCATAATATCTACAAGGTGATATTTTGTAGGCACATGCTCCAACTTGACACTTTGATTAATCACTTGTTCTCTCAATAAATGATATCTAATAGGAATTTGTTTAGTTTTTTAATGCATAACATGATTCTTTGAGATACTAATTGCACTAGTGTTGTCACAAAAAATAAGATACGGTCCATTTTGTCTTACCTTGTAATCCTCCAAAGTTTGTTTCATCCACATGACTTGTATGCAACAAAAGGTATCTGCTATATACTCAGCTTCTACGATTGATAGAGACATTCAGACTTGTTTTTTGCTTAGCCAAGACACCAAACATTCTCCCAAAAAGAATACCCTACCATTGGTACTCCTCCTATCATCCACACATCATACCCAATCAACATTAATATATGATTTTAAAGAGAAATATTTACTCCTGGGATACCATAAACCATAGTCTATGGTGCCTTTGAGATATCTCAATATCCTTTTGACTAATTTCAAGTGAGATTCTCTAGGATTAGTTTAAAACCTTGCTACAAGACCTACTACTTGCATGATGTCAGGCCTAGATGCAGTAGATTATAAAAGACTTCCAATCATGGATCTATACAAAGTTTGATCAAAATTTGGTGAGTCATCTAGTTTAATTAACTTGCATCTTGTGATCATTGGAGTTCCCATTGGCTTAAACTCCATCATGTCAAAATTCCTTTGCATATTCTTGATGTATTTAGCTTGAGAAATGAAAATTCTTACATCAAATTGATTAATCTATAATCCTAAGAAGTAAGATAGTTCTCCCAACATTGACATTTTAAACTTAGTCTTCATAGTATCTACAAAATCTCTACTCATTTTATCATTGTGAGATCCAAAAACTATGTCATTAACATATACAAAAACTATCAATTGATGATTATCATCTGTCTTAATGTACAAATTACTATTGACTACCCCGATTTTAAAACCTTAACACAAAAGATACTTATCTAGCCTGTCATACCAAGCTTTAGGATCTTGTTTAAGACCATATAGAGCCTTCCTCAATTTACACTCAAAATATTGATTACTTGACATGAAGTATGCTTCAGGTAACTCAATGTAAACTTTTTATTCTAAGTTTCCATTCAAGAATGAAGATTTCACATTCATTTGATATACCTTAAAACCTTTGAAACATGCATAATCCAAAAAGAGTCTAATTATTTCCATCCTTACCACAGGAGCAAAATTCTTATCAAAATCTATTCCTTTAACCTAAGCATATCCTTTACACACCAGTCTAGCCTTGTTTCTTGCGACTTCTTTCTCATTCATTTTATTTTTGAAAACGCATTTGGTACTTATCATATTTTTATCTTTTAGTTTAAGAACTAAGTCCCATGTTTCATACCTTTTTATTTGATCAATTTCTTCATCCGTAACATCATTCTAACTTTCATCTTTGATAGCTTCCATATATTTTTTGGTTTCAATCATGGATATCAGAGTTGAGTCTCATTGATTTTGGTTGATCAACATTCTTCTTCTTGTTTGTAACCTTGCATCAATATTTCCAATAATATGAGAGATTAGATGATCTTTCTGAATTCTTCTAGATGGATCTTTAGTATATTATCTTTCTTCCTCTTCTTCATCTTTTTGAATAAATAACTTATCATTATTTGCAACAACATTCTAAGTTGAGTCACTTACCTAAAATTTTGGCTTTTTGACTCTACTTGTCTCATCTACTCTTACATTTGAACTTTCAACAATCTTGTGAAGTCTCTTGTTGAAGCATCTATAGGTAGTACTAATAGAACAATATCCTAAGAAGATGCCCTCATCAGATCTTGAATCAAAATTTACAAGATTATCTTCATCTCTTTTGATGAAGCACCTTTTCCAAAACACTCTTAAATGTTTAACATTATCCACTCTATTCTTCCATAACTTATAAGGTGTCTTATTACTATTTAATTTGATTTGACATATGTTTAGGATGTACACAAAAGTCTTGGATACCTCTTCCCAATAGCCATCTGATATTTTTGCATCTTGAAGGATGGTTCTACCCATCTCAACCATAGTCCTATTCTTCCTTTCAACCACACCATTCTGTTGTGGTGTTCTAGTAGTAGAGTATTTTCTTCTTACCCCATGTTCATCAAAATAATCATCAAACTTATGAGACCAAAACTCACCTCTTATGTCTGATCTCACACACTTGATTTTTAAACCTTTATCATTTTCCATAAGAGCTTTAAATGCCAAAAAAATTTCAAAATCTTCTAATTTTTCTTTAAGAAAGAATATCCAAGTCATCCTAATAAAATCATTAATGATAAGCATGAATTAACTATTACCTTGAATACTTTGAGTTCTCATAGGTCTACATAGATCAGTGTGGATCAAATCAAATGGCTCTATAGTGGAGAATTCCTTGGTCTTGTATCTTCTCTTGGTTTGCTTCCCATGAAGACATGCCTTACAAAGAGAATGAGGAATATTAGAAATCTTGGGCATATGCCTTACCAATCCATTTGAACTGATCTTTACTATATTATCAAAATTTATATGTTCAAGCCGTCTATGCCAAAGCCAACTTTCATTTGGGGACTACAAAAATGAAGATGGCGCGATTGTGGCTCTGCAAATTGAAGCTGAGCTAGGGTAGTCGTGCCCTAGCTGTTTCAGGCCGTGGTTAGTATTGCACAGGAGCAGAGTGGGGGGTCGAGCGCGTGGGTGAGGTTTTGAGGTGTCCAATAATCAAAATTTACCAAGGAGGGTGTGGCTATGGCTCAGTATGAGCCTTCAAAGACTGTGCCTGGGAGGAGTTTCAGTGAAGCCATGGGATTGAACAGAATAGGGCAACAAGTTAAAACACTTGGAAAGGAGCTTTCTTCCCAGACTACTGATGCTATGGATTGGAGCTTGCCTGGAGGATCTCGTATCATGAAGATTAATGGGTGCCTGGAGTGGTGTAAGGAGCATCCCAAACTGGTAATTCCCTTTGATATGATTTTTGAGGATGTGGAATATTATTCTAAGCACTCACTTTATTGTAAGTTTTTGGGATTGAGAGTATCCCTTCAATTTCTAGAGAGTTGGGCTAGGAGAGTGTGGGAACTAGAGGGAGAAATGGAGGTCACATTATTTGCAAATAATTACTTCATGGTGATGTTTCTATCCTTGGCTGATCGAAACAAGGTTTTTGAGGGGGAGCCTTATTTTTACAATCAAGTTGGACTTTTTATTAAACCCTGGCATGCAAGCTTCAATCCTTTTGAGGAACTACCAAATTGGGTTTCGATGTGGGTTAGGCTACCTAGATTTCCTATCAAATGTTGTCGAGAGGATGTCCTCCAGATGCTAGCTTTGATGCTTGGAAGGCCGGTGGGGTCTTCAACATAGACTTTAGGTAAGAAAGTTATGACATTTTAGGTAAGAAAGTTATGACATTTGCTCATATTTGTATAGAAATTGATTTGAGTAAACCACTGCTGGATGCGGTGGAGATGAGTGCGGGCTTATATTCTTGGGTGCAACAACTGGACTATGAGACGATTCCCTTCAGGTGTTGATTATGCCATGAATATGGACACTTGGTGCATAGATGCCCGAAGGCTAAGCCAGTGGAGCAACAACCTCAACTGCCACCTAGTAGCACTCCAAGTGTTGATAAAGGGAAGAAGTCTGGGATTAGTGAGGGCAAGGATGCTGAAGGATTTGTTCAGGTGAAGGATTGAAACCACAATAGAGGCCAAAAGAGATCCCTTATGGAGTGACAAGATGAAGACTCCTTCAACAAGTTTGAAGTCTTAGATGAATTGGGGCAGCAAGAAGTAAATCTGGGATTATTGAGTGTGGAACAGCTTATGGGAGGATCCAAACTGGAGATTAATTCAGCCAATCTTCATTCGGTTCTTCAGGAGGAGTCGGCCTTACCCATGGTCTTAGAGGGGAAGATAGGGGAATAGATGATGGTGGAGACAAATGGTGATCTGAGACAGAATGCAGAGGATGCAGACCTTTTAGCAAGGACTGGTGGTAGAAGTAGATAAGCGAGGGAAATTTTCTCCTCACTTGGGCATTCTTCAAAAGGAGGGGAAGAAGGGGATGTCAGAAATAAGTGTTAAACTGGGGCGTAAGAAGGACACAGAAAAAATTAAGATGATTGGGGAGACCTTGGTTGAGTCAGGTTTTGTTAAGACCCTAGACTCCCACTTTTTAACTCCTCCAAAATGATCATTATTTCATGGAATGTAAGGGGCTTGAACAACGGCCCTAGACAAAAGGCTATTCGAGAATCAGTTAGATGTCAAGTACCTGATGTTGTTTTTCTTCAAGAGATGAAGGTTTCAGTGGATGATATGAGGAATATTGCACCTAAGTTATGGAGGCATGGTTTATGTCAGTGCATTAGAGCTCAGGGGTCTTCAGGGGGTGTGCAATGTTTTTGGAACCCGTAAAAGATCCCATTAGTGTCTTGGATTTCCTTTAAGTCCTCTTTATCCATGGTGGCCTTGTGCATTGAGTCAGGTGAATCAGTCCTTTTTTCTAATATCTATGCTCCTACAGATTTTCAAGGTAAACATCTTATTTGGAAAAATCTCCACTTAGTTTGCTAATTATTTCCTTACCTACCTTGGATTGTTGGTGGAGACTTCAATGCTATTATGGATTTAACAGAGAAAAGAGGAGGCAATGCAAGGCTGGAACCATCTTCTTTATTGTTTTTGGATAATATTGTGGCTCTCAACCTTGTGGATATCAAGCCTGGAAATGAATGCTTTACTTAGAATAACAGAAGGGTGGGGGACAGATGCATAGCTGAGCACATAGATTAATTCATGACCTCTTATTATTGGGTGGGGGGATTGTGGTCTTCTAGCATGGAGATACTTGATTGGAGAGGTTCAGACCATTGGCCCATAAAATTGACAATTTCTTCAGCCCGTATGCCTTAGAAGCCACCGTTCAAGTTTCAGCTCATGTGGTTCAGGGACCTAGTCCTATTTGGAAGCGTGGTGGGTTGGTGGAGGATAGGTAGGCCTGCTTGATAGGACCAAAGTTCCCCAAAGCTCTAACACAACTTGTCAGATTTAAGAGCACACATGCTTACCATTGTATAAGCAACTTAAGATGTGGAAATAACCAGAAGAACAAATAACTATCAATGAGAAAACACACAAAATATGAGAGGCAACACATAATTGTATTCAACTCATTACAAAGGAAATTACAATAAAGAGATCACACTCTTCTTCCACCTCTGTGAGGCTTCCTCCTCAAGGGCTCCAAGTAATCTTCCCACCTGAGTAATCTTCTCTCATAGGTCACAACACATAGCTAACACAAGCTGTTGTTCACCTCATTGTACATCTATATAATCAAGTATGAACTGGTACTCCAAGTAGATCTAACCATGATCCTGCTCCTGATGTATTGCTGTCACCTTAGATCTTGCTCCCCCGCTGATCTCTGTTTGACCCTCGCATACACACATCCCTGCAGACCAACCTGATCTTACTTATCACATGTAGATCTCCTCCATGATACTGCAACACCCTGCATATCAAACCTGATCTTACATACATGGGGAATCCTACTTGATTCCACCATAGGAAGAACTCTCCAAGCTCTACATAGCTCTTCTACAAGTTCAACACTTAACAATACAGCCCATGAGTCTATTATATAGATCTCATGCATACACTAATTAGACAAGTGGCTCAAAGACTCGAACTGGTCTTTATCATGCAAACTCTGCGTTCACTTAATTGACTATTCATCAGCAGCAATTCTGACCACCACAGGCAACCGACGTCGGTCCCTGTCTAACTGGAGGTGACTGACACTGGCCGATTCCTGCTGATGTCGGTTTTCTTCTGCACGTCCACTGACCGACGTCGGTTGTGGCCTGTCGATGCCAGCGACTGCATACTCTAAAAACCTCCCTGTTTGCCTTAGGTGAAGCTTTTAGATCCACACCCTAACAATCTCCCACTTGGAGATAAATAGCTGCACCTGTACCTAAACCAGTACTCTATCTAATCTGCATCCTAGCTTGTATCCCTCTTCAAGCTCCCACTTGAAGACAACCCACCACACTCTTTGTGGTGTTAATCTTGTGCCTAAATTTCTTCATTCTCAGCTTACCTTCTTCTGCCATTGCTATACTCCCACTCAAATAGCAACCCCTGTGAGTACCCTGTAATCAACAACACTTAACATATCTAGGCCATATGTTAGTCAAACTCGCTCTGAGAATGTCCAACCTCACTCTGATACCATTTGATAGGTATCAGACTCTTGAACCTACAACCAGGCTCTAATACCATTTGATAGGACCAAAGTTCCCCAAAGCTCTGACACAACTTGTCAGATTTAAGACCACACATGATTACCATTGTATAAGCAACTTAAGATGCAGAAATAACCAGAAGAATAAATAACTATCAATGAGAAAACACACAGAATATGAGAGGTAACACACAATTGTATTCAACTCATTACAAAGGAAATTACAATAAAGAGATCACACTCTTCTTCCACCTCTGTGAGGCTTCCTCCTCAAGGGCTCCAAGTAATCTTCCCACTTGAGTAATCTTCTCTCATAGGTCACAACACACAGCTAACACAAGTTGTTGTTCACCTCATTGTACATCTGTACAATCGAGTACAAACTGGTACTCTAAGTAGATCTAACCATGATCCTGCTCCTGATGTATTGCTGTCACCTTGGATCTTACTCCCTCGCCGATCTCTATTTGACCCTCGCATACACACATCCCTGCAGACCAACCTGATCTTACTTATCACATGTAGATCTCCTCCATGATACTGCAACACCTTGCATATCAAACTTGATCTTACATACATGGGGAATCCTACTTGATTCCACCATGGGAAGAACTCTCCAAGCTCTACATAGCTCTCCTACAAGTTCAACACTTAACAATACAGGCCATGAGTCTATTATATAGATCTCATGCATACACTAATTAGACAAGCGGCTCAAAGACTCGAACTGGTCTTTATCATGCAAACTCTGCATTCACTTAATTGACTGTTCATCAACAACAGTTCTGACCACCACAGGCGATCGACGTCGGTCCCTGTCTAACTGGAGGCGACCAACGTCAGCCGATTCTTGCTGATGTTAGTTTTCTTCTGCACGTCCACTGACCAACGTCAGTTGTGGCCTACTGATGCCGGTGACTGCATACTCCAAAAATCTCCTTGTTTGCCTTAGGTGAAGCTTTTAGCTCCACACCCTAACATTGCTATTGGAACAACAATGTATACTTTTACTAAGCTACTCTAATTTGTCAAGTACCAGCTTAAAAGGTGGAACCAGAAAAGTTTTGGGAACATCTTCCAAAGGAAAAATGAGGCTCAAAGGGAGTTGAACGCCATTACCAAATACATTAGGGAGGAAGGGATGAATGAGTTTTTGTTGAGGGAGGAAGCCAGGGCTTTAAAAGCATTGGAGGAATGGGAGCTAAGAGAGGAAATCTTTTGGAAACAAAAGGCCCGAATTGAATGGCTTCAAGAGGGGGATAAGAATACTGCCTTCTTTTTCAATTCGGTCTGAGCCAGATAGCATGGTAATGTGATAACTTCTTTGGTGGTGGATAGCGGGGAGACTATCTCTTCTACGTAGGGTATCTTTAATGAAATAGTGCAATATTTTGCTTCTCTTTTCAAGGAGGAAGCACAGGGGGACTCGGTGGCTGAGCCTCAGGTCCTTTCCTGCATTCCTTCTTTGGTGACCATGGATATGAAAGAGCATCTGATAAAGGAGATATCCTTGGAAGAGTTAAAGAGAATTGTTTTCATGATGCTGAAAGGTAAGGTGCCTAGCCCAAATGGTTTCCCGATTGAGTTCTTCCAAGAATTTTGGGAAATCATCAAATTAGACTTATTGGTAGTTGTTCAAGAGTTCTAGAGTAACAAGCAAATGCTTAGGGTTCTGAACTCTACCTTCTTGGCTCTCATTCCAAAGGGAGAGGGGGCTGATCGGTTCAGTCTTTTTTATCCCATTTCCCTCTGCAATGTCACTTACAAAATTATATCTAAGATGAGCACTGAGAGGTCAAAAAAGTGGCTTCCAGTGCTTGTTTCTGAGGATCAAGGAGGCTTTGTGGAGGGCTAACCGATTTTGGATGGGGTGGTGGTGGCAACTGAGACTATCCATTCCATGATCCGGTTCAATGATAAGGTAATGTTTATCAAACTGGACATGTCCAAGGCCTATGATAGAGTTCGGTGGGCCTTCCTCCAGAAGCTCCTGAGTGCCTTTGGTTTTGAGGAGGATTGGATACGATGGGTTATGAGTTGTGTGAACTCGACCTCTTTTTTAGTTCTAATCAATGGCAAACACTCCAATCTCTTTGGGGCTTCTCGCAGG
This sequence comes from Torreya grandis, assembly GCA_037957365.1. NCBI lineage: Eukaryota > Viridiplantae > Streptophyta > Pinopsida > Cupressales > Taxaceae > Torreya > Torreya grandis. The sequence continues at coordinate 2,558,940 of JARHVA010000778.1, forward strand.
CTGTGGCAAGGGGACCCTCTCTCTCCCTACTTGTTTCTTCTATTGGCAGAAGGCTTGGGTCGGTTGATCAAAAGGAATGTGGATGGAGCTATTCAGGGCTGACATTGGGGTGGGGGCCTCCCAGTACAATCTCACCTCCAATTTATGGATGATGTGGCACTGATGGGCATGGCTACCATTAGGGAGGCATCTAACATTTGCAAAAGCTTGGAAGTTTACCTTACAACATCAGGATAGGTAATTAACAAGGGCAAGTCTTCAATTTTTTTCTTTAACACCCCACCTTCCATACAACGAAGAGTGGCTCATATCCTCAGGTTCCAAATTAGGAGTCTCCCATTACTATATCTTGGGATTCCAATCTCTACTGGCTGACAGTCCAAGGAGTCATGGATGGCGATTCTAGACAAGTTCTGAGGAAAAGTGAATCAGTGGACCCATCACTGGTTATCCTTTGTTAGTCAGGTGTAGTTGATTCAATTAGTGGTGCAAGCTCTTCTTATTTATAGGTGCATGATACAGGTGGCACCGATGAGCTTTGTTAAGGAACTAGATTCCTTAACAAGATAGTTTCTATGGGCTGGTAATTTATCTTCAACCAAGTGGAGCCTTATTAAGTGGGAGGCAGTTTGTAGCCCAAAGAGGTATGGTGGTTTGGGATTACGACAATCCATGCTATCTGGTATTGCTTTGGTAGCCAAGCTATACTGGTGCTGGTGTATGGAATAGGAGTGGGTTTGGGCTAGAGTCTTATCCCACAAGTACTTCTTTGGGATCCCCTAAAAGGATATCCCACGGTATGACTTGACAGGCAAAGGCTCTGCGATTTGGGTGACTCTCAAGAAAGGAGTAGTGTTGATTAAGAGGGGCCTATTTTGGATCTACAAGAGTGGGGTTGAGGCTCAGTTATGGCACGACTCATGGGATGGTTACCCTCCCATCATTATCCAATATCCTCAGCTAAGTATTCTATCCCAAAGGTTTTGTGAAGCTGGATGGATAAGGGTGTGCGATTATAAATCTTGGGCCCTTCAAGGGCAGTTGATGGATGCTAGATGGAAGACCCCAGAGGAGTGGCCGATTCTTGGTATGGAGGCAGAGTACACGGAATTGTAGTATATTTTGTCCTATCGTAGCTATAATGCACTTATGGATAGTGATGTGTTAGCTTGGTCCTCAAATCTAAAGGGGAAGTATACTATGTCTTAAGGTTATCAAGAGTTGATTTCTCAGTAGTATGAGGGTAGGGAGGAAGTTCAGTGGTGGAAAAAAGTCTAGAACGGATTCTCCTGGCCAAAGTGTAATTGCTTTATCTAGACTTTAGTCTAGAATAGATGTTTAACTTGGGATAATATTCAGAAGAAGGGCTTTGCTAGCCCTTTGAGGTGTGTTCTTTGCAATAGTGAGGAAGAGGATTCCTCTCACCTTTTCTATCACTGCTCTTTCACTCTGCATTTATAGCATTTATGGTGGGATGTGTGGAGAAGCCAATGCATTCACACGGTGTCCCTAGCAGATTTTTGGTCTAGAATGGGCCATCCACCCTCTTTGATCCCCTTCTTGCCAGATGCATGGTACGTGGGCCCTATTTTCCTGCTGTGGCAAGTATGGCTGGAAAGGAACCGTAGGATTTTCTGAGATGAAAAAATGGATATTCAGCAAGTCTGGAATAGAATTAAAGGAATGATCCAGTAATCTATTGAAGTGAAGAGTAAAGTTACTTTGCCATTGAAGAGGGGGGATGCTAAGATGGTGGATAGGTTTGGCATACAGGGTTTATCTCCAATTTCAGCGTGTGTCAGTAGAAGTATACAAGGGAAGCATAAAGTTCAACAGTTGGGGAAATGGCTGCCCCTGCCTGCTGGTCTTTTGAAAATTAATAGGGATGGATCTTCTAGGGGCTATCCAGGGTTGGCTAGGATTGGTCGGATTGGTAGGGATTCTTATGGATCAGTGATTTTTATTTTCTCAGCATATCAAGGAGTTCATACTGTTAATAGGATGGAAGGTTTGGCTATCCTCTATGCCCTAAAGCGTGCTTACGCTTTAGGGTGGAGGAAGGTGATCTGTGAAGTGGAATCTCAAGTCTTGATTAATTTTCTTATGGAGAGGAAAATTTTAGAGGTGAGCTGGCAACTGGCCATGATAGTGCAACAGATATTGCAGGTCAGTTTCTTAATAGATTCTATATCTTATGCCCATATTCCAGGGGAATGGAATAGGGTGGCAGATTGCTTGGCCAAATGGGTGTCGGATGGTGGAGATGACGATCAGGTGGATGAGTGGGAACAGCTATCATGTGATTTATGTCAGGTCTTAGAGTCCATTCTGGTCAAAGATGTTAGTGGAGTTGAGGCGTGAGGCTATTGTTATTGGTTTTTTGGTCTTTGGTTCATGTTGTTGGTTTTGTAATTAGTTGTTTTAAGTTTTAATAAAGTTTTAACCCCCTTTTATTAAAAAAAAAGCAAACTTTCATCCAAATAAATCATGAAGCACTGCTCCTAGGATTCATGGAATACATATATATTTTTATCTATTTTATCAATCTTTGCAACTAATCTATCATATATTTACTTTATTACTTCACATACAACATCATGAAAAGTTACAACATTTACTTTCTTACACATTTGGCTTACACTTAAGATATTATGTTTCAAAACTTTTACATATAAGACATTCTCAGTCTTCATATGACCATTGTCTAAACTTACAATACCTTTGCCGACTAATTTGGTCTTCTTTAGAGAGATAAACTCACTTTTATCTCCTGTCATATGATTTGAGCATCTAATATCTATGAACCATCTCTTATTCTCATCTTCTTAAGTGTACAAATCTGTTTGAACAAAAAATGACTCTTCCTTTTATGATCTTGAATTTTGCTTCTTTTGTTATTTAGACTTGGTCTCCTTAAACCATTCGATAGTGTCAATGACCTATATATCCTTTTTCCAAAGGGATCTATTATAGTTCTTGCCTATGTGACCATGTTTGTTATAGTTTTAACATATGAGATTCATTTTGATCTCTAGAGAGAGAGCAGAATCCTTATTTCTATGACCAAATTGATTATAGGAGAAGCAATACCCATTGAAGACTTTGTTCATGTTTGATCCTATTTTCTTTTGATAATTACCTCTCAATGGATTTTCATTCTTGATCCTTTTGATGGAGCTGAATTAAGTTTTGTCCTTGGATATGAGCACATTTGATTAAGATAAGACCTTATTTTCACATTGTTCCATCCTTTGATTGAGACTTGTATTCACCATGACCTATAGATTCTTGATAGTTGCTCCTAGATTCTGTGTTACATTATTAACTTTTGATAAATCAAAAATTAGATTGTCTTGAAGCCAATCCATAACCTTTTTGTAAACCATTTTACATTTGATCACCTTCGAGCTATCAAACCTTTACCAAAGGACTAGAAATCTTACCAATTGTTAGAGGTAAAATCACTGAGGGGGGGGGGTGAATCAATGAGCTTAAATAATCCAACTTCAATTATAATCTTTATAATACTTAATTAGCTACCACAAGCATTCATGAAGCATATACAACATTCATACCAATGAACAAGAAAGATAATGTAAGATCAATCACATAACACATGACATACGTGGGAAACCCTCTTGGAGGAGAAAACCCACTGGAACCTATAATTGGAATATTGTCCTATAATAATAAGATCCAATTTAGACCATCCACAAATGATCAAGGAACTACAATCCCCATTTAGTGAGACTCAAATCCCACAAGGTGCTACCATACCTATTTAGCTAAGCTACAAAAATAACCAAACCTTTTAACAAGTGTCACCTTGCAAGGAGGATATAACCACCTTAGATGTTGAGCTATCAAAACAAAACTTATGAGTACATCCACCTTTGAATTGATGTTAACAACACCTAATGATGGTCCTCTACTTATCACACTTCACCTTCACTCACACTCAATCTGTAAGAGCACTATTATACCAATAGAATTATGACCTAAAGGTCATACAAATAGTCCTTAAACTGATCTGATATTCAACACATCCTTATGGCACTCAAACCCTCCTTCACTCCTTAAAAACACACAAGATTCTCTCTAATCACTCCTTAGTCTCTTACTCACATATCAAAATCTATAACCCATCATCTTTGGCTCCACTTTTATAGAGCAATCTTGATAATCACTACCTTGGTCGGCCACTAGGCATGCCTTAGTCCTTAAATCATATTTCACACAAAGACATTACTTAATATAATATTCTTAGGTTGGACATGGTATTTATGGGTCACCCTTAAGGAATTACACCTTCTAATAAGGCCCTTGCAGTCCTTATAGGTCTCATGCGAAACCATTCACTCCTTTAGCACTCCCTCAAGGAAAATAAGAACACAAGACCATTTTTAAGTACATGGGTCCACTCCTTATGTGTCCCCTTTGACATACTCAAATGATTATAGTCAACTTAGCTCACATTTGCATATGCTCAAACAACTCAAACACAGACTTGGTGTACACAGTCACCATGAATGAACACATAATCAACTTCATAAGCATTGTTCATATTCAAGATAGATTGATCATACCTCTAAAATCCACACATCATTTTCATAGAGTATAAAACACTCCCTAATTGTTAATTCATCATGAGACATCAAGACAACATCAATGCAAGCTCAAATATCCTTCTCGAGTTACTTGAAAAATAAGAATGAACATATAGTTAACTTCTAAGCTCAATAAATTTGAACGTACTCACTTTCAAATCCTCAATTCAATATAGTTAGATGCACCTTAGATTCCTCTACCACTTTATTTTTACTACATGAAAAAAATCATCTTCTATCGAAAGATATAGTCAAAAAATAAAGCTCTAGTTTTTCCCTGTGTAAATTAAAATACTTAAATAGCAAAAATCATAGTTAACCTTCAAACACAATGCTTAAATCTCATAAACTCAGGGCTTAGATCTAATATGCACCATTGATCTTGATCGAGCTTTAACATATAGACTACTAAAGCCAAATATTGAACAACAACCATGTTGACCTCATCTCATGTAATCTGAGAGCCTTGACTCAATGCACTCTATTGATCTCTATAGATAATTCATGACTTTATTAATTAATGCTCATTTTTCAATCAATTGTATGAATGCTTACTTTTTATGGGATCATTATCTTGTACCTTTACTCAATCGTTAAACATTATGAACTTGTCCTCATCTCACTACCTCCTGACTCCTTAGAGAAATCATGCTCCATCGATCTTGATCAAGCTTTAACACAGTAAAAAATGACTAAGTATGGGGACCCTTTCAACATGCATGAGTAGCCATTTTTGCACCTCAATAACCTCTTCCACGCTTACTTGTAGGATCTCAAATTTGGACTAGATGATCTACCCACCAAGGAGAATCCAACCATGTAACACACTACTCCTATAATCCTCATGTGTGAGAGATATAATGCCATTAAAGTGCCTTCTCAAAACCTTCTGTCATAGATCTAACCATTTCCAAAATTGTGTGATAGGCCAACATTGAGCATCCATAAATTTTTCCATGCTTCAACACATGAACTCAAATTTAGCACAAATGATCTATGCTCAAAACTAAACAAACCCATATAATCAATTTCTCTTGAAAACTTCACATGTGCAAGATATAACATCATCAAAATGCTCACTCAGTTCTTTTTGCCTTATTGAAAAATTGGTTAAGTATGGGAAAACATAGTTAATCTACTTGGGAGCCCAACTTTGCATATGCATATCTTTTAACATACTTTATCGTATGATCTAGAAATTAGCAAAAATAAACTAGGCCTAAAATTAAACAAAACCATATTATCACCTTCTTCTTAATCATCTTCACATATGATCACTGACCTCATCAACATGCTTATTCAACTCTTTTTAGCTACTTTACAAATTTGACTATGGGAAAATAATGAAATCTAACTGAGAAGCCAACTTTGCACCCTCATATCTTTAACTGCACTTCGACACATGATTTGTGATTTGGTGTAAAATAACTAGGGACTACTATGATCACAACCATATAACCCACTCCCCTTGGTTCCTTCCCATGTGGTAATGGTGATGTCATAAAAACACTAAGTCATATTTTTTGCCACTGGACCCAAAGTGTCTAGATGAAAACTATGATCAACTAAATGAATTCCACTTGTACACACAAGATCTTAAAGCAAAGATAGCATCTTATAGGATCCACTGCACATGCTCAATACTCCATACTCATCCATGAAAATCTCTAACCGTGTTAACAATGAAGATCAACCAAACTACCTTCAATCATACAAGAACAAGCAAATTGCACACTTTTTCATTGTCACACAGACTATCAATGCACTTCATCCACTCACCAAGGAACCACCATGACACCACTATGACATCAACATGATAACTCTCCAATAAATAAAATTACCAAGGTTCTTGAGGAGTTTCATGATGGTTCATTAGGTGGACATTTATCCACAAGAACCATTACCATCAAAATAATAAGGGGAGGCTATTATTGGCCTAACCTATTCAAATATGCCCATTAATGGGTGAAAAATTGTGGAAAATGTGCCTACTATTTAGGCAAATAAAGGTTAACATATCTCCATCTCAAACCGATCTAAGCTGACCAACCATTTACCTAAGGGGGATTAGATTTCATTGGCATGATCAATCCACCATCGAGTATAGGTCACAAATGAAACCTTACATCAATTGATTATTTCACTAGATGGACTAAAGCAATTGCATTAAAAGATACCAAGGAAACATCTATCCTATAATTTATGGATGGCATTGTCACTAGATTTGGTGTTCCTTGCTCCATTATCTTAGACAATGATAAAGCTTTTATAGGCACACATGTGAGTGAATGGGTGGTAAGGCACAATGTATACTTGAGTACCTCATCTAATTATTACCTACAAGTTAATGGCTTAGTTGAATCTACCAGAAAAATTCTCGTAAAGATTATCAAAAGGAAAATGAAGGGTAACCAAAGGGTATGGCACACAAAGTTAAAATCCACACTTTGAGCTGATAGGATCACTCCCAAGAGAGCCATTGTTAATTCTCCATTCATTTTGGTATATGGAAGGGAATATAGTGGTCTGATATTAATTGAATTACCATATTTGGAACTCAATCATTAGTTGGAAATGATTGAAAGTGATGAAATGATAGTACCATTGACATAACTCATAGAGTTAGAAGAAATCAGGAACTAGTCAATGCAAGTTCTAAAAGCAAATCAGGTTCAAACAAAGAGAAATTTTGACAAAAAATCACATAATGGGAGCTTCAATTAAGGGGACATTGTTCTGAAATAGGATGTTGAAGAGCTAAACCAGGAAAGTATACAAAGTATGATGCAATATAGAGTGGTCCATACATCATAACTCAGTGTAAGGGAGCAAATGCATTCCAGCTATCCAGGCTTGATGAATTAGAACTACCTATCCCAGTCAATGGGATATACATCAAAGCTTGCTTTTGAGCTTGGAATTCTTTCCAAAACATTGTATATATTAGGTTTAGTTGGTTTTACCAAATAAGTGCTTTCACATAAGTCATCTCATTAGGATTTTTATTTCCTTAGTTTGTTTCTATTCTTTTTTCCCTAATTCATTTTTTTTAGGAAATTCCTAGTTAAATTCTTCTCTAGTTAAAGTGTGTTAATATTAAAATGATTCAATGCCTAATGAACTAGAAGGCTAATAGAAATAAACTGATTAGTAGGAAATCACCCCATAGAGGTTGCTAAAAATGTTGATATTTTTTGAGCCAAAAATATCAAAACATATTATTACCTAAGGAAGATCCATTTATTTTTTGGGAAAAAACTCTAAAGTGACCAAGGAAACCCCTTTTTTTAATACCTAGAAAAAACTAGAGATGTGGATGCAATTTACAACTTGAAAAGTTGTAAATTACATCCAAACTTTTGCTTCATACTTTTCGCATCCAAATTGAAATTGAAGGTTTAATTTTCAACTTTACAAAGTTGCAAAATGCACCCCAACTTCCATTTCCTGCTCTCCTAACACCCTATAAAAACTAGAAATATGGTTGCATTTTGTAATTTTACCAAGTTTCAAAGTGAAATTAAAGTTTTAGTTTCTACCATTTACCATACCCATGAAAACTAGAACTCTAGTTGCATATTGAAACTTGCAAAGTTGTAAAGTGCAACGAAGTTCCACTTTATACCATTTACCATACTTATAGAAACCAGAACTCTAGCTGCACTTTGAAACTTACAAAGTTACAAAGTGCAACTTAATTTTTTCTTATTACCCTTCCTCATTATCTATAAAAACTAAAACCCCAGTTATAATTTACAACTTGCAAAGTTACAAAATGCAACTCAAGTTTTGATTTCCTGCTTTCAAGTCACTCAGTGTAAAGCGAAGGTCAAAATGCAAAATGTAATTTTTCAAACTTGCAAAATTTTACCATGACTCTGAAACTTTTCTTTTCCCATCATTTTTCCAATCACCACCCTAATTATCATTAATTTTAGGGTCTTATTAATAAAAATAGGGTTCTGGAAGTCATTGTTTAACATTGTAAATTAGAAATTAGAGCTCTGCATGCTAGGAAGCTAAGAAACACCTCACCAAGCCATGCCTCACCAATGCTACACCAGTGCCATGTATGCCATTGCCATCACTTGTATACATAAATTCTATTCCTCCATTCCCCCACATCTTTATATCAACAAAGCATAGATTTACATTGAATTTATGCAAGGCTCTAGTGGTGAATATAGGTTTTTCCATTTTAAATTTTTGTTCCCATTCCTTCAAGTTTTTCCTTGTTTGCATTCTTGAAAGCTTGTCAGGAAAACATTTCAATCATTTATTGATCATTGTAAGAAATCTAGCATTTGAAATAATTGATTAAATCTAGAATATTTCCCAAATATTCTCTACATAGACCAACAACAATCCCCAATTCAAAAAATAACTCCCAATCCCCATCGGAGATCTAACTTGCATTTACAAACCTAAAACCTGCCAGACTTTTTGTTGGGCTTTACAAGTGTAAATTACAATTCCAAACTCCAATAGAATTTTTAGTTGACAATTACATAATATAACCCCATCAAAATTTTTAGTTACAATTTCAAAATATATCTTTGCCAAAAAATTTAGTTGTAATTACACAGTCTAAACCCCATCAGACTTTTTACCTATAATTGCAAGTCTAGAACCCACCAACTCTGTAGTTGGTTTTCCCACACCAATTTTCCTACAACATATGTTTGGAAAGGAAATGAAGTCAAAGTCAAAGGGACCTAAAGTCCCACTCAGCTTGGAATCTAATATAAATGTTATTATCGACATAGATCTAGGTCACATAGACCTAGCTGATTTTTAAAACATAATAAATGCTAAATTCAAGAGTGATTGGATTTAGAGTATTTATGATAGTGGATTTTACTAGATAACCATCTTACTATCAGTACAGAGCCTTGAGCTTGTGCTCACATTGGTAAAGCACTATGATGTTGAGAAAAGGGAAGTGGTGAATGATAAAGTGGAAAATATTTTGAACCTTGACCCTGATTTCATAGATACCATGTCCTTGATTCCAGAATATGAGAGATGTCTAGATATAACCCCTAATTCTTCAAAGAAGTTTTATTTAGATAATAATACTATATGTCTATAGGTTCTAAATAAATAATGGATAAAAACCTATAGACCCACATCTAAAAGACTACCTAAAACCCTACCAAGAATAGACTTCAAAGATGAAGTAGGTGATATTATCATACTCTTGCACAAAGTTACATGGAACCTAGATGCTAAAAAAACTAGGATTGGATGTACCAATATATCTAGGTGATCCACCAAAAGAAATAGTATATCCATTAGGCCCAGTTGATTTCTAACTCCATTCATAAATAATTTATGGAAGTCCAAACTACATGCAAGTTTTACATAACCTCATACTTAGTCTACATATTAACAAAGGGAAAGACATTCCTAGGATTGAACACAATGCCTGATCAGGTCAATAAAGTTTTTAACTACTATCCTGATGTCATAATTGAGGCTAACAAAAAACATTTTAGAAGGGTCAATGATGCTTTCATATACTGCATCATAATTATGTTTTATAAGGAGCTAGAAAGAAAAAGACTCTCTGATGCTGCAACATCTAAAATCATAAATTAGGGATCATATTTCATTTAGTTCTCAACATATTCATACATCAAAGTGGGAGGTTTTAGTGTTTGTCCCTACACCCTTCCAAGGTATGTAAGTGACAAATGGCCTTGATGGAAATTGTGACGTAGCTTGAAAAAAGCCATAAGTTCTTGTCAAGCAAACATAAGTTAGGGATCCACTTCCCTATTAGCATAGGGATGTATACTTGCCATTCCCTATCAGAAGCCAAATGTGTAGATGCTGAGATGACTCAAATGGAATTAATAACTCTCAATTCAAAGCCATTCTATGATGTGACAAACCATATTATTAGTATAGTGGGTATCACCACATATTCCCATGTTCCTTTTATTGAATATTACTAAGAAGACATACAATATGAAGAGGAAGTGAGATTAAGAGATTATTCCAAGATGACCCTAGAAAAAATCAAATCTTACAACATGGCATCGGTACCTAAGGAATTAAAAGATGATGAATCTCTAGTTAATAGGGTATACTATGATAATAAGATCCATCTCCAACCTCTTCCACTGGTCAAGTGGTTTATACTTTAATCCTTCTCATTGATGGATAAGAACACCCATGTAATAAACATAACAATAAATTGGCTAAGGAGAAAAGGGGTCAAGTTTAATAAAGAGACCCTAAGAATTAGTGACAAGTTGAGAGAGGTGAAGGATAAGGGTATGGTAACAATAATAGAGGGTTGCAACAATATAACCCAAGAAAATTAGGTAGATAGGCTAGTTATATCACACAAGCAGAAATAGAAGCAAAAGGCTAAAATAGGTCCTTCCAGAAGCAAAGAGACAACAACATAATAAATAGATCAACCAATGTCAACTTCTATACATGATATAACTACTAATTAACCAACACAAACATTTCCCCTTCCTATCTCTGTTATTTAACCAACCATAGTACTCCCTCACCTTATTTCTACTACCCAATCAACTAAAATAGATAACCCTCCTATTTACACTAGTCCACTAGTGCAAGTGATTGCACCTTCACCTGAACCACCTATACAAGTAAATTCCTTAGCAAAAATACAATCAACACAAGTAGACACTCAGACTCCACCTTCACCTCCCTCTTTTACAATCACTTCCACCTCATACCCCATATCCACTACCACATTAATCACTAATACCACCCAACATTACATGGTTGTGGAATCAGTCATCTTGACTAAAATCCCACTATCCATCTCAACCACTAGGGTAATTATTAATTCATTTTAATCTCCCATCACATTACCCATTTCATCAACTTTGAGTGTTCCTACCACATTGATTAATTCATTCATTGCCTTGGATTCCACACTTCCATAGGTTCCCTTATTCCAACTACCTATACCTACCCCTCCACTAGTGTCACTCCCAGTTCCCACACCCCTGGTAAACACATCAATATCCACTTTACCCATTCAAATACCCATTTATTCCACTCTATCAGTAACCCAAACCCCCACCAAGGAGGTGGAGATGGAAGGACCCACTGGTACAACTATGGTTACTCAACCCATAGATGGGAAATAAATAGCAAGATCATCAGTAAAAGATTCAATGATAACATTAGTGATAGATACAACACTTGTCACATTATCTACTAGTGTAGTAACTTCATTATCTATATACTCATAGATGATAGTGTCAAATTCATAGGTTGCCACCCCAAGCTGGCTAGCACAATCAATAAAAAAGAAGTATAAATAAGTGGTGTCTCCCACCACACTAAAATTTAGTATATTTGAGGAATTTGATGTAGGGTAATCTTAGGAAAGCTCAAAGATGGTTGAGAATGTTTCTTAGAGTCATGTTTGTGTGTGTAAATTTGAATTTGAGTTCAAAGTTAGTTTTATAGCCAAAAGGGATTTTCAAAATTTTATGATGTATTAGTGGGTATAAGTGAGTATTGAAGATATGTAATTGATGAATTAGTGTTATGATATACCTTTAATGTCTCAAGAAAGGTCCTAATATGGATATGTATACATAAATTAATTTAGGAGTGATGTGGCAGTCCACCACCCTGCGTGGGTCTAAGAGTTGTTAGAAGTTCTTGATCAAGAAATAGTTACAAGTTATGTTTCAGGAGTCCATATTATATGTAAAAAGAATATAGTGTGGAAGTTAGTTTTGAGGATTTAATCCTAACATTATATTCAAAGATGTTGAGGAATGGAAAATTGACAAGCTTGTATGAAGGGGATTTTGAATGTTATAACCCCTATTTTTGAAAGAATGAATGCAGACCCTGTTGAGGTCATTTACTTTTATTATTGAATGCATGTATATTGTTGATGAAAAGAATGGATTTAAAATTATTTTAAAGTGTGTTTTTAGGCTATGGAAATGTTTTTTTGAAGAGAGACTTTTAAGGATTATAAGAAAGCAAGGTCCTTATCAAAGCAAGGGAATACAAACCCTATTATCGTATTTTTTTTACTTGTTAAAAGATTGAGTAATCGAAGCTGGATGATTTATTCACAATGGTGTTTTATATTGAAAATTATTAATTAATAATTTGATGTCTCTGACATATGTGTTTCATGAAGTTTTAAGGAGGAATTCTAGTGTGATCATTCTTGAAGGTAGTCCCCTGTTTTGGGTGTTGTTATTTTAGTAAGCAAACTATGTTTTGTTGTTAATGATTCAGAAGAGATTGGAATTGTATTTTTATATATATATAAATATTAATGTTATTATACAGTGATTGTGGTTCAATTAGGAATCAATTAGACTTCAATTTTCATACAGGGTTGATAGATTAAGACTATGTTTTCCTATATCCTACCTTGTTTGCATAGACAATGTATTGTTTCATGCAAGAAATGATCAACAAATTGGTATTCAAGAGTTTTATATGGTGTTTGTAAAATTTTAATGGGTTTAGAGAGTCTTTTAAACTTTATTGTGGCATTGTAATTGTGTTTAACCCTTATACAAGAATACAAGCCTGTAGACAAACATTAGTTTGGCATAATCAAGTGTGTTTTGAGTTGAAATATGAAGATGGTGGCTTGAAAGCATGACTATAAGGGTTTGGGGACTTTATAAATGTTGAGACATACATTAATAAACTTTTTGGATCCTTTGAAACCTCATTTTGAGGATGAATGAGCAATTGGAGTGCTCTTAGCTGAGAAAGAGCCATTAAAACCCTAAACTAGGGTTTAGTCTATAACTCTTATTCTAACCATTCAAAATTCACAAATTTTTGTAATCTAATAAATATTTAGGAATTTTAAGAGAATCAAACAATTTCAATCATGTACAAACTCATTTTTATGGGTTTGTGATGATTGAGGATGCAAACAGAGTTGATAGGCCTAAACAATAAGCTTTAGAGCATTAGAAAAGTGACTTAAAGAAAGAGTTAAGAAATATAATTTTGAGGATAAATAGAGTAAAATAGAGGGATATGGAATAGTTGATGGTTTCCTAATTGACCTCTTTATATACTATATAATTAAAATAGAGTCCAAAAATAGGGCTATAAGGACTATTGACATAGTAGACAAAATTGTAAAAGAAGTCATTGATACTTGAAAGGTATGGTAGAGTTGGTTACTAATGAGAGAGGGTCAATGAAACCTTTTAAAGAAATATTAAGTCTGTTAAAACCATAAATATCATTAAGGTAGCCTTAACAAGAAGTGATACATCATAATTCAAGTAGTGCATCTTGTGAAAAGTCATAGAGTGATGAGAGTTTTGGTGTATGCTTTGCATCAACATCCAAAAGATCAAAGGTAGGCCCCAAAACCATTTCAAAAATTTCATATGATTTATTAGGGGAGAGATATGTGGAAATAGTAGTCATTCTAACATAAAAACAAAAAGAAGATCTGGTGATGGGAGATTATCAAATATCCAAAGTGCACCTAAGTCATCCGATAAGAGAGGGACTGAATCACAATGTTCAATCAAGAATTAGCTCTCTTTTTGAGAAGAAGGATAGTGTCAAGGTCACAAAGGATGAATTGAATAATAAAGTTGAGAAATTGACAAATGCCCTAAATAAGTTCATCGATCTAGTATCCCAAACAACATAATCTCTTACTCAGTTCACTGACAAAGAAACACTTGAAGTAGTGATAAAGATTAGTAGTATGGGGAGGGATATGAAGGACTGGGTATATAAACTCATCACAAAAGGAAATATAGTGATATAGATAGTAATTGATTATTACAAGACTTTGAAGGATTATTAGGCATCTCTATAAGTGAAAATAATAAAGTATGAGGAAGAGATTAAAAGGTTGAACCCATTCTTCCCAAAATTATAGATGTTGATTTAATTGAGTCTGACACGCTCATATCAGAGAAGATATTGAAGATTTATATAGAGCATGAAGAGGTGGATAGGAAAACTTATTTTAGAATCAAGATACTCTCTGAGAGTATTAATAGTACTAAGTTTACATGTGACAAGGCCACATATATAATCTACAACTTTGAAGATTTTCTTAGTAAATCATCATGTGATGCAACATATCATTAAGATCAAATCCTTTCAGTTCAAGAGGTTCAAGATGAATTCAAAGGAGTAGTCAAGAGAGAGTCAACATAGGATATAATATTCAACTTGAGTTCCATTCACTGATTTATCAAGTATCATAATACATTGGATTAGATGGGGAAACACACTCAAGTATACAAGGCTGCATCTAGGGAACTGTCTGAAGTGATAGAAGAATGTGAGATAAACAATCTTTATATCCTTGGTCTTGATGAAGATCACCTCCAATAGATCTTTAGAATATTTGAGGTTTACATTGTAAAAATACAAGCAAATAAGGACAAAGAATCTTCAAAGGTCATGATTGTGGACTAATTATTTCAATTAATTATAAAAATAAATTCTATAAATTAAATTTCTTTGTTATAAGAGACATTGTAAAACTATAGGTTTAAAATTGCAACTATCATTTTGGCATCTATTTTTGAGAAAGATCCACTTGTAATTTTCAAGATTCTTTTTGATAGGATTTAAGTTGTAAAAGTGAAACTTGTAAACTGCACTTTTCCTTTTGACAAAGTTTGAGTTTCTTAACTTGAAAAAACTCATGTTGTAATTTATGCTTCCCTTTTTATCAAGTTGGATGATTTAAAAGGTTTTAAAAGTCTCAACTAAATAATAAAAATTAAGTTTTGCACGTTATAGCCTAAAATATCTAAAATCAATCAACTTTACCAAGTAATAGTTCATTTTGGCACCTCATTCCTTGGAAGGGATAACAATAATATAACTCAAAGAAGAGGACATTTGCATGAAGATTCGAATGGATTTATCAACTCCTCCAACACTTGTTGAAGTGCCTAGAAGTTGCATGTTTCTTTTCTAGCCATCCATTCCACCAAGAATGATATTTACATGAAGTTCCCAAATTTTATTGCTCATCAACTGGTCATAAGGTTTTGTTGACTTCCTCTCTTTCAAAAGAGTGTTTTTATATAAATATGGGTACCCAAGCATATCCCAAGATATTTTTATTGTTGGAAATATTATTCTACATTTTTAATAATTGATCTACATGCTCTAACCTAGAGAATGATAATAGATTGAAGTTTTGCCTTAATTATCTATGTTATCTTTATTTATGAATGACCCTTTATTGTATTTATGAATGCTCTAGATCTGATTTAAATTATAAAGATTCATCTATGGTATTAATTTCTTCCCTTTTAAAACCTTCTTGAGAGAAAATAAATAACTTTGTTCCTTACATGATAAGTTCCCAATATTACCTTTGGTTTCATACTTGTATAAGTTTGTGTTTTAGTAAATTTCAATATATTTATTATTCTACTATGTTCATATAAAGAAAGCATTAATTTAAACTATAATAATTTGGTGAAATAACCATTTTCAAATTTTAAAACTCATTCTAAAACTCTTTTCCTCATGATTCAAACCCTAGTTAGGATAAAAGTCACTAAAAAGTAGTATTTTGATGTGAACTGGTAATACATTAGTTTCATCAAACTTAGTGAAAGGAAGTTGGCCTTCTCTAGAGGTTCAACTCAATTATCCAAGGTACCATAACTTGGAGATGATCCCATTATGTCATTATATTTCCCATAATTTCAAAATCATACTATACAACACACTATCAAACAAAGATGGGTGCAAAATTTAAGTGATAACAGGAGTTATAAGGAGTTTTCTTGCCAAAATAAAATATTTGAAAATTTGAAAGTGTAATAGTCTTTTGAAAGTATTTTGTACATATTCAAGGAAATGTAATGGGATAATACTACTTTTAGGATTCCCATATATCTTAAATACATGTTCTATAACATTATCTGCATTTGAACAAGTCTTAAAGTTGTTAAGCAACTTAAGGAACATGTGTCTACATTGGAGAAAGGCCAATAAAAACATGTTTTAAGATAAGTCTAAGGAATTTGAGAGATTATTTGATATATAATTGAAAAATAATAACTTATAATGTCAATTAAAATAAGATAAAATTTTAACCATGAGGAAAGGAGAATAAAATAATGTTAGACAACCTTTGTAGGCAAGATTTACTTAAGAATTTGTTCGGATTGCTTAAGGATTGTACTTGAGTTGATAAGAAATGAATGAAAAAATAATTATTCCAAGCATTTAAAGTCTTGTGTCATATTAATAATTATGTGATTTAATCATGTGGATGTGTTTCAAGCTTTATTTATTTTATCTTGTGATGTTTTAATAGTATATAGGCCTGTGATGTAAGAAAACAAGGTTTTATACTATGTTATAGGTGAGCTTGAGAGATTTATTGAATGATTAATGTTTCTAAACCATTAAAAAAACTTGGAAAAATAAATTATAGACCTAACCCAATTATAATAATGTTTTAAAAGTGTTTTTAACTCCTTATATCAAATTTTCTTTGCTCTCAACTTGTGTATAGGTAGCCTAGGGTTTTAGGTAGAAAAAGTACCATATCTTGAGTTTTAATAATGAAAAATTAATAAAACTTTGAGGAATAATGTAATATAAAATTTTAAAGGTTTTTAAAGTATATTAAAGTGTTTTTATGATATTTATAATTAGTTATATTAAAAATATATTCAACAATCCTGTAGGTGAAGGTTTTAAGAGGGTTTAAACCCACTACAAGTTGAATATGTTCCAAAATAATCATCATATCATTATAAAACTATGTAGAAAGCTTAAAGATAATGTTTTTTAAAATTTTAAATTGTTTTTAGGTCTTGATTATCTCTACACAAAAATATATTCATGACTGAGTTTTTTGTAGACATAAATACAATCTCAAACCCTTATTTTGGGAAGACTAAAAGAGGTATATCTTCTAAACGGTGGATTCAAATCATATAATTTTTTTTAGGTGGGTTATTTAAGTTAATTTTAAACATATTAAGTTATTTTTAGTATTTAAAAATATATTAAAATGAATTTATTACTGAATAGATTTTTTTACAGGCCTAATTAGGCTTAGTAACATGTTTTGGCTAAAGTGAAGTTGTGTGAAAAGTGAAGTGGGTAACCTATTAGAAGAGTTTTTTCACATTTTATTATGTTGTAAGAAAAATTATAAGGTAATTAAAGTGTTTTTATAAATGTCAATCTCAAGAAGAGGCCTAATAAGTTAGCTTAAGGCCTGGTAGCATTATAGCCTTATAGCCGTGTTTTGACAAAATTATAGTTTGGGTTGAAAGATGTGTTTTAAACCTCTTGCGAGAGTTTTTTTAAAAATTTATTGTGATATAAGGGAGTGAGATTAACCATATGGATGACTTTTTGAACCCTAATTCCATGCAATAGTCATTAAGCCTAGTGGTGGGTCTAATAGCCTTTTGAGGGTTTTATGTTTTTAAGAGTTTGTAGGAAGGAGTATGCCTTTAAGTGGAATTAAGATACATATGATAAGTCATAAGAATCCATATTTATACTTAATAATAATGATCAAATATAAATTCCTCTTGAAAAGAGTATAATCCATATTAGTAAGACTTGCATAAGAGTTTGTTGGGTATGTTGATGAAGTGTCAAGACTAAGGAAGGTGCGTAATGTTGTATTAGGTGTAGTGACATAAAAAGAAGAGGGAATAAACCTAATTAAGGTTAATATTTTATTTGGAAGTTTTTTTTCTCTTGAGTAGCCTTATTATCTTTGTGAGAAGAAGGTATTGTGTGATCAATAATATAGTTGGACCATTTTGAGAATGTCCTTTAAGATTTTTTCCTTTGAATTTATAATCAATATTAAGTTTACTAACCCATCAAGATGATTAATTTTTAAAGTGGGGAGGATGTCACATTTCATTTTTACCATGCCGGTTTTGAAGTCACTTGTCTATGATTAAGTATTACATAATATAATTGTTAGTGATAAGTTTTTATGCAATTAGGGATTTATTTACTTATATGATTTCAATTTATTCAAATTATACATCATTATAATTTTTTTATGCTCATGCAAAAAAAATAATATATGTAGATGCTATAAAATTATGTGAAAGTTAGTTATCATTCTTCACTACTTCATATCATGTGATTTTATTATTGTGCCCTAGATAACTACCAACTGCTCACTTTTCAATGGCATAGGTACAACCCTTAGTGTGAGGGAGAACATCATTAAAGAGGATGATCTAGGTATGGAATATGGGAAGTAGAGAGATAATCATATATAATGAGGTGTAATCATGATAAAGAAAGGCCTATACCTTACATGCCTTGACACAAGTGGTGATCATCTGGTTTGATGATTATTTGGTTTTTTTAGCATTTATTTTTCTTTTATTTTAGATTGTAGTTGTAGATGCATTATTTAAGGACCTATAATAGTCTTATTAGTATACACACTAAGGTATGTACCCAATGTTAGCATATGTTAGAAATGCCTTACATTCTAGTGTAATCTAATCAAATAATGGGAATATAATTTTGGTTAACCAGTCTTGTCAAATTGCTTAATCTATTTTTGAAACTGCTAAGTTCTTGCATTATAGATCACTAGGTTCACAACCCAATGGAACTACACAAATTTTTAAACAATTATTTGACATTGCTAACCTGATTAATGTATAACTCAATTTTGATAAACATAAGTTTTAATAAAAATCTACATCATCACTTTAAGGTAACATCCTCAAGTAAACATTCCTTCCCTGACATCATCCTTGTATGCCAAGCATTGTGCATAAGAGTTTGAGGTTTTAGTATTATAAATTATTGTGCATGTTAATAACATGAAAAAATAATTTAGGTGAATACATGAAGACTTAAAAAAATGAGTTTGGAGGAGGATGGTATGCCATTAAAAAATGTTTTCATCTTTCTTTTATTTAAGGATTGTAATAGATAACATGACATTATGATGCTTATTCAAATCATGAAATAACATGATTATAATTAGCACATTGTAAATGTGAAGTGCTAATTTATCTACTACCATCAAAATACAACAAGTACTATAGAGTGGAAAAATTACCTACCAGTTTGCATATTGCAAGTTACAGATAGGCTATACAAATGAAAAATACATAAGTTTAAGATAGGCAATTTTATTATTTCTTAAATGTGCTTAGATTTATAAAACTTATGTTGGATGTAATAAATAAGATTCTTAGATTTATATAACTTATGTTGGATGTACTAAAAAATATAACTCACTTGTGCATACAATCAATTGGAGATGTTATGCCTGCTCTAAGACTCCTCATTTACACTACCTACTCTAACTCCTCTACATAATATGTTATTCTCTCCACTCTCCAAAATCAAAAAGATTGTAGACCTACACATGGAAACATGAATTTTATTTATATTGATGAGCACTCCCATGTGACCACCATCTTGATTACCCATAGAGCTAATGAAGCTAATAGGCTTAAGGATGTTCCATAGATAACATCTAAGGTGAGAAAAACTATGGGATTTCTCAAGCCTCGACACTAATATATTCATTGTCATAACCATAATCAAAGTTGGACATGTAAATAATGATTTTAATATACCACCCATAAAATCTTATACATAAAATATAGATTTGCGTGCATAATTATTCACATCCAATTAAAGAGTATTTAAATTTTTTCTAACTTTCAATAGATCTAACCAGATGGACCATCATGAAAATCATCCTCGATAACTAATATATATCCATAGAAACATAATGAAACCACCGATATAACATTGTTATCTTAATTTTTTCCT
The DNA here is from genome assembly GCA_037957365.1 of Torreya grandis. Classification (NCBI taxonomy): domain Eukaryota; kingdom Viridiplantae; phylum Streptophyta; class Pinopsida; order Cupressales; family Taxaceae; genus Torreya; species Torreya grandis. The sequence continues at coordinate 2,579,333 of JARHVA010000778.1, forward strand.
AAGATAAATGAAGGCATATAGTGAGATAATGCCTTATATAAAAAAAAAATTTTTTTTTATAAAATCAAATACCAAATTAGGAAGAAGCAGACAAATTGGTAAGAGATCAAGTTTTAGAATTAAAAAAACATTGGTACCCAACATCATGTGCTTCTAATGTGAATAAAATATCGTCTAACAGAGCACTAACATGAAAGAAAGGACCTAATATGCTTTCGATTTCTGTGGATCATCCATTGGTATCAGGTCCTTTAGGAATCCAAAACGGATGATTCACTAGTGCTTTTGTACAAGTAAGAATTTCAATGAGATTCTAAAGAAGCATCAAAGGAACTTTATAGCTATAAGAAGGTGAATCTAATTTATCCATAACTAGTTTAAAATCATCATAGAGCTAATTAAATATAGGATCCAACCTATTTTCATCCACATCCTTGAAAATTTCCTCTAAAAACCTAGAAGGAACAACAATGCCCTTTGTGTTAGTGTATGTATCAATTCTCCAACCAAACTTATCAAAATGATTGGATACTCTGGACAAAAATAGATCAAAAAGAGATGAAACTTTGCTCGAGGGTGCCAAAACGTGTCTAGGTCATTGAATTTAGAGATCTACTCCTCTGTAAGCTACTCAACCATTTTACACACAAGAAGATGATGCTAGAAGTAAGAATCTAAACCCCCCACCTTATTCTGATCAAAGAACAATGGTTTCCCATTTGATTTAATTTTAAATCATGTAGAGTAAACTGTCAAAGGGAAGGTGGGATGTATTTTATGATCGATAGGGCCTAATTTTTCCTCTTATTGATGGTTACCGAAAACACCTCACCTCACCTACAACTGCATATTTGGCAACACCTCACCTACACCTAGATGTGGTGGTAATAATAGCCGTATGTAGCTGGCAGTATCTATACTATGTGCTGAATTAAAACTTGACCATGTTTATATTATTGGTGAATGATTTCATAAATAAATCTTAGAAATATAATCCTAGTAAAATCAGTTCATTGGCTAGAGTCATAAGGATTATTCAATGTTTAGCTAAAACTAGGAAAATATAAACTATTAATAAGTTTTTCCAAACATCATGCAATAGCCCTAAATTTTTTGTTGCAATTGAATTCTGATTAGCGTCAACACTTTCCAAAGAAAATTAATATCATTTGGATGATATAATAGTACTTGATCAGGTAGGTATTAATAAAATAAACTTCTTTCTTTGACCAAAGAACTATCCTAGCTTATTTAAAATATAGACAACTTAAAAAAAAACACATGGGGAGGCTAAGAAATCTCATGGGTTGTGCCATGGGAGACATCTATTGCATACACCTAAAAGAAGTAATACTTAACCTAATTACACTCACCTTGGAAGAAGAAAGTTAATGGAGTGAATTAAAGGTTGGTATATGAATTTTTATTTATATAGAATACCTTTGTTAATCATATAAAACATGTATTATTGGAAAAAACAATATAACTACTTGAAGTAAGGATTCATTAGAGGAGGAATGAGAAAGAAGATATATTGGAAAGGGACCAATAGCTAGGATGTCATTTTGGTCAGGTTTAGAGTAGTTAAGATGCCTTTATTAAGTTAAGAAGACAAAATATTAGGTTAGGATGCAATTGAGATAAAATTTATAAGGGAAGGATGCATTTATTTGGAACAATAAGTTATAAATTATTTATGCCAGTAACGCTAATTCTTTGAATACACCTCTTTGTGTCACTATGTATTAATACTCTAAATTGAAGTTATCTTCATTGGGTTATTTTTTTTATCATTATAATATAGATTTTATATCATCAAACTAGTTATTTTATTATGTATGCAATAGTTATTACTATCTAAGATTGAGCCTTATAATCTTAAACTAAATGTTCATCATTTTAAACTGTACTATACTAAATAAAACTATGCCACACATGTTTTGAGTTGATTATAATCTTGTTGGATTGCATTCCATTCTAATTTGACTATGTTTTAGCCATTTTTGTCTGAGTATAGACTATTTTTTATTATCAAGTACATTCTGATAATGTTAATAATTGTGCCATTTTTTTAAAATACTACATTTTGATACCTCATTCCAACACCAAGATATTTTGAATATATTATGCATATATAACCTTTTCGTTGAACTGTGTATTACCTTAGAAACTGCATTTTAAATTATCATTATTGAATTTAGTCTTTTTTTGAATACTTAAAAATTACATATAATTACAATTGACCCTCATAAAGATATTTTGTGTTTTAAAACAAAGTTTCCAAAATTGTGCTGTAATGAATCCACTTGTTTATATTTTTTGAACCATGGCATTATAGGAGAGGGCATCCAAAAAAGTATCCCTTTATCAAAAGTTACATTCATATTTCTTGAACTCCTTTGTAATTTATACATGTCTACTAAAGTGCTTGCAATTTATACATATGAGAAAATTTATTTTAGTTCATTTTACCTATGATAGAAAGCTCTTATTATGGTGTTGGGTTAGATTGTGTGAGAAAAAGTGAGATAAATTCAACCAAATTGATAATGAATCTTGCCTATTATATAGTTATCTTATAATTTTACTCTTCAAGTATTAAGATAATCCATAGTTGAGGCAAGGAAACATTAGATATATATATATATATATTATAATCCTTTATCAGATTTTAGTCTTTATAAACTCATAAGTTTCATTGCCAAGCCAAATAAATTTAACACATTTTACAAAGTATATGTATTTCCAATGGAAGCATAGTTTAAGTGAGGTTTAGAACACATCAATTTATTACACACTTGAAGATCCTTATTCCAATTATATGTCTTTATGATTTGATATCAAATTTAATAAGTTTGGGTAATTTGACATAATCTTAGCCTTAATTCAGTTGTGATAGTCGGTTATGAATCCATATTATTGATAAACCATTTTCAATATGTGAAATCTACCTGTTCGATAAACCTTGAGACAAGTTAACCTTATTACTATGATTATGAGTTTTTTAAGTCAACATAATTCTATTTGATGGTTATATTATGCTCTCATTAGTGGAAAAATTAGAGAATGTGAAGTGGAATTATCTATCAATTAAATAATATGAAATAATTAATGGTTAATATTATATTCTATGGTTGAAACTTAGAGAGATAAATTAAGATGGTGATAGGGAGACCTAAATTTTTTTAAGCAAGATTGAGAACTACAATATAATGGTGCTTTGAGACCTTAAAGTGTAAACCTGATTAAATGTGATGTTGAGACATTAATGAGGAAATGATACTATGTTGAGACATCATAATGAGACTATGTTGAAGCATGATAATGAAACTTTAAAAGAGTAATGAAAAAGGGAAATTATGAATTAAAGAGATAAAAAATAATTGTAATAACGTTACAATATGTTGAAAATTATATAATAAGAGGTTGAAATTACACTAGGAAAACATATTGTGCATAGATGTTACACCGTGTAAAATATAAAGGCTTGAATTATTTTGATTAGACAGTTATATTTCATAATATTTTTTCCTCATTAGCTAGATTCTTATCTCATATTTAATTAAAATGAACACAATTCAACCCACATTTTTTCTAACATAGGTTTTTTCTTAGTTATACTTGCATTTCACAAGTCCTAACAATGTGTTGAAAGGCATTTTCTAGGATTGTTAGAATATAACTTAACCAAATGTTAAAAATGTACTCCTTTAAAAAGATCCCTATTGAATAGATTGAAAGAAATAAACCCTTTCATAAATTCATCTATCCTATTGAATTAGGATTCATATTCACATGAACAAATTGGGCAAAGATCTTAAAACATATTCATTCTTACATAAAACTAGCAGTAAGGATCCGTTATTTAGCCCATATATATAATAATAAATGTAATCCTTAAGTATTCATGCTAATTTTACCAAGATTCCAAGTACACTAAAATAGAATAAGGTATATTTTAATACCTTAATTCTTATGTATTACGATGTATAAGAAGTCATTGAAACTATAATTCCATTTTCCTAGGGGATTCCTCTTGCTAATAATATATTATTAATCCATACTTCATGTTGTGACATTGTATTATGGGAAGAATTCCGTAAGGATTATACACTCACCACAACCCATAAAATGAATGAGTTAACCATTTGCACTAATGACTTCTTCTTGTATGGAAGACAATGTAACTTAACAATTATTATAAGAACTATAAATTATCTCTAAACATGACTTAACTCAAAATAGAACTAGGAGAGAAATTCTGAAAAAGAAAATTTTATATTAATTAACCTTATAAACTTAAGAGGATGAACCTCAGAGTCAAACATTTATTAGAAGTCATAACTTTTTTTTCCAAAGAAAATGTCACAATTTTAATCCAGTGTATAATTAAAACACATTTCACAAGTGCACTAGGAACACTATAGAAAGTAATAACCTCAATGTATATCATAACATAATTTATAGAAATAACCTTAGTCTATCAACAAAAGTGGCCTTTTTCCCAAGGAAGAGAAGGCAAGCCTGCATCATATGACTGAATCCTCGATCCGTCATTTTTTACCTTTAATATTTTTCACATCAATCCACCCCCTAGAGGAGTTCCCGTAACCACCATTTGTAGGTTAGAAGGAAGTGACCCTGAATAACCAATTAGGGATGGTTCTTTATCAAATTAAGATTTATCTAATTCATGTAATCTCTTGAATCCTCCTGTTGGATTTTCATTTGTATCTTTCCCTCATGTGTATGAAACCCACACCTTCATTTCTTCCTCCAAATTTTCCAATGACTGATTTAAATCCATATTTTTAACTTCTATTCCTTCATTGGTATCTTTCACTTCCTTTGATTTATCTAATTTTGCTTTGCTCTTTTCATTTATTAGAAGTCATAACTTACTACAAAGATTAATGGACAAGACTTTTCAAGGCTAAAATCCTTATGGCCACAACCCAAACTTAAATAAACAATTGAAGACAAAATAAAATCAAGGAATTTTTATTACTTTTTAAGGTAGGTATAGGATCAACATTTAGAGGATAAATTTTCTTCATAATAGTACTCAAGTTTAACCTTGATATCTTGAAAATTAACCTCATGGTGGAGATACAATAATATAAATGACATCTAATAACCACTAATAATGATGAGTTTAATCAATTCATTATTGTTTAGCATCACGTGCTAAGTTAATTCTTCATATTGAGGTTAAACATGGAAATCCACTTTCTTGAAACAAACACAAATAGGTAAACTAGAACCATTCTTCCTGTAATATACATGTTAAACATGGTCATCACATAGGTGACAAGTCACCTTCTTCTAACTTCACCGGTTAGCACAAAAACTTAACTTGAATAATGATAATTCATAATTTATGATTCATAAGCATAAAATCTTTTATGACAATATAATTATTTGTAAACACCATAAGACTGGATTTATGCTAGTTGATTTTTTACTTACATAACTGAGCAGTTAAAGAAATACAATCCCCATGAGCCAATTGCTATTCAATTTAGATGCAGCCATTTACATAAGAGGAAATAATTTAACACGTATAAATATCTAACATGATATTCACTTCATTATTATACAATGCTCATTACATTTCAAATTCCATAAACATCCAATAAGGACAAGAGTACTTCCAATATTCCATTCTTAACACCTCAAGAGATAGTGACTCCATATCCACATTCATTATTTATGTAATATAATGTGCATCCATATGGCCTATTATTAAGGAATGGGAAACATTAATTTCTCATCCACGTATGTAATAAAAGAGTAAATTTAATAGTTAAGTATATTAATGCCAAAGATGACCCAGCTAAAATGATTTTTAAGATGCTAGGGAGGTATTGAAAACAAGTTTCAAACAACATCAAAAGTTCATCTATAAGCAACATAACTATCATGCTCAGTGAAATGTAATTTGAATAATACAAAGACATTCAACTCATCCAAAATGTATCCTAATAAATAATTAAGATTGGCAATGCCTTATTCCAAATGAATGACTCGAAGTAGTTAAAATCATAAGATCTTCACTTAACATTGTATAAATCATTAGTGTTCAATTAGAAAAATCTCAACATAGAATTGAAGAAAAAGTGCTTATCGATAAAATGATTCTAAAGACATATAAATTCTTGATCATCTCTTATGAGAACTTAAGAATAGATGATGATATTATAATTCTCTCTCAATGTTAAAGTGATGGAGTATTTATTAAAAATATATTTATCCCTTGTACTAATCTTAGATGAGATGAGAAAGCTTTACACCAAAAGCATTATAAGATACATTTAAGATCAACAGAGAAGATATAAATACTAACTTGCATATTTTATTCATTATGGCAACTCACCCTTTTAGAAGACAATTAGATTTTTTTAAACACTTCTACCTTTTGACCATTAACTAATCTATAATCAAATAAGGGGCTCATTCATACTTTTCAACCCACTTCCACTTCACATGACAACTATCTATGGTCTTTAAAGTGTTAACTATGCATCCAACATAGTAATTTATCCAAAAGAGTCTATACAAAAACCCTCACTACTCAACCATAAATCTTACTATAACATTATAATACCCAACATACCAATTAACACATCAATAAAACTTAAGCATAATTAAGTGTGTAGTTGGTTTCATAATTCAATAAAAAAATCATTTTATTCCATTTTCAACAATTGATATAACATAATCCATCACAAAATTTTACAATTATAATCACTAAATGAGCCACAAATTCTTCCATAAACAGATCCTGTAGGAAAATTGAGCTCCAACATCCCTTTTTAGATACAAAGCAAGTTTAAGGAAAAAAATACTTACTCTCCAAGGAAAAGAAATGATTAACATATTTTCAAGAAAGAGAGGTCACTTTAACCTTTTGGCATAAAATTTTAACCCTGAGAGCCAACTCCCATATAAATATGAAATTAAATGGATTAAAGGTCCTTGCCATGATCGAATTGGGTTCATAGGGTAGTGTAAACTTATTATCTAAAAACCTAATTTTTAATAACGTTGCCTAGCTAGGCATCAAAATAAGAAAGCATAATATTCAATCCTTCATTCTATTCTGCAATCAGGAACTCAGGGTGAAGCTTAGCTATGAAGATGTAGATTTTTCAAAAAAAACCATAACAATAAATGGTGTAACATCAATTTCTTTTGTGTTATCAAATTTTTTAGGATTTTATTAATTTATTTATTAAAGACTAATAAAAATCTTTCCAAAATTAGATCAAACATTACCATCCATGAAAATAATTAAACTTATATTTTAATATAAAGACAAACATTCCCATAATCATTGATTTTAGTAAGGCACATAAATATGCTCGCAAACCCTACTTCCAAGTTTTCCATTTAATACCAATTTAGCTTAAAAATGAAAACCCATGGCATTTAATACAATAAATCACTAAGCCAAATCTAGGATCAATAATTTAATGCATTTTCCATCCATCAACAACAAGTAAAATATAATAATTTAGAACCTAGAATGTAACCCCCATAATTATTTTGAACCTATTATGTTATAATATATTAAATGTATGTTTTATTGGTGCTTACAAGGGATTATTAACCATTAATACTAGAATAAAAATTATCACATTAAAATAAAATTAGAATGCAAAAGCCATTAAAGGAAGAGGTTGAATTACCTGATTAATTCCCTAGTTTGCATATGGGGTTGCTTCTTTCATAGCTCGAGGAAAATGCATGAAATATTTGTAGAAGGGTAATGTATATCCATAAAAAAATGATCAAATTCCATGAAAAATAAAAAATTACACTCTATTATATATAAGATGTGGTAGCATGCTGAGCATAACAGCTCCCTCAATTGGCACAATGATGGCCCAACACACCTCTTCAATAGGCCATGACTCCACACACCTACCCTACCTCCAATGTCACTTTTTAAGCTCCTCCAACCCATTAAGTAACCCTAAGTCAATGATGGTAAAAAATGGGCAAGAAGGAAAACTCCACAAGCTAGGGTTTAATTTGATTACTTTCTAGAAACATCCACAAAGCTTTCCAAGTTGCCCCAAGTCAACTTGCCTATATTATTTCGTAAAAACAATAATGATTTAAATATTATCACCAATTCCAAATGTCCCCATAAGTCTAATTAGTGGATGGAATTAATCCCATTATGTTTTAATCATAACATCGACTTGATTAGAGTCCATATTGGCTTTATGCCAAATATTACTTTCTCAAGAATTAAAAATACTAAGCCATAGGCCATGGTGCCTTATATAATGTGGTGAAAAAGTTATAATTTAAACAAAAGTATATGTAAACACCAATTAGTTATCTTTTTTTTTAAAAAAAAATCTTTAATTTGTTATAAAAAAATGTTATAAGACTTACTCCATACCAAAAACATCTTATAACATTGGTCCATAGAATACTTATCTAAATCAAAGCCTTTACCCAGAATGACTTTGGTTTGTAAATATAATGACTTGTAAAATCACACCTCATATTTATTAATTATAATGAGATATACCCACCTACTTTGCCTAGGATTCAATGACAACTATGATGATGGAATAACACTCTCTGTATATATCCCTGTGACTAATCTCAAACACTAAGTAGCTAAATAGGCTAATACTTAGCCACAAAGAGGTGCCAAAATTGGTATCATGACATCCTAACCTACTTAAAGAGGTACTGTCCCAGTGACTAAGGATAAAAAGAATAGCTCATACCTATATTTTCATCATGATTCCAAAAATTAATAAATAGAGTTTTGAAACTAAAACAATTTCATGTTAAAATTTCCATCATAGTATGGATATATTGTCTAATAAACCAATAATTTCATAATCAAAATTAAAATAAATTAAATTTTTCTTCCCAATTACCAACCTATAATTTATGGAAGCAACTGATTTAACATAAAATAACAAAATTTGAGGCACTTTCCACGTTTGGATGTGATATTTTCCACAAGATTTAGTTATGTCCCATGCGTAACTTTATAATATTCACCAAAAAATATAAGTCATTATATTAATCATACTTTACATGTGGTATTTCCATGACTCTTAATTATGTTTTATTCATAATCCTTTATCATTTATCCTAGAATGAAATAAATAGATAGTTAACCATACTGCTATGGTTGATAGAATTAAATCATCCATAGGTTAGTGCAACATCCCGTACTAACCACCCTAAACATTGGAGAAGCCATCATAAGCATACACGTGTAGCCATTTTGATTTTTAGCATGCTCTCCATAAACATTTTTTGAGCTCACATGATGGTTTTAGTGATCCCAATCCCATCATCATCTTATACTTACTTCTTCGCAGTATTTAACATCATTTCAAACTACCTAATTAGGGATTTACATTACTCCTTTTGAGCATAAGCATACATTATAATCATGATTTAAATTAGAATATTCAATCTATAATATTATTCCAAGTAAAACAACCATTACTTATGCACAACATGCTTGCATTTACAAACTAACATGTGCTTGCATTTTAGTAACTTCAACCTTGCTATTTTTGCATAAAAATCCAAATTTTAGGGCCAATTAGTGCTTCAAAAGGATACATAATTTTTTTTCACAAGGGATATAATTAAAATAACCTTCAAGAGGAGGTTAGATAAACACTTAACCTATAAGGTGACCATTATTCATGAAGATCCCATAATGAATTAGGCAACTACCTCGATCAAAGGGGAGAAGTGGGTTTTAAGCCTACAAGAGAATCCAATTCCTAGCCCATACCTGGTATAAATAATTATATATATAGTGCTTCTCCACCCTCAACCTCCTACTTGCATCACTGTTCATTACTAAAGCAATGATGCAATATTACACCACATAATATAACACTATACTCTAGCAAGTTTTAATTAATATAGGTTGATTTCAAGATGGGAAAGTTACATCACAAAAGTAGTTTATGATCATGTTACCACATATTAACAATACAAGGTCACACTTATTCCATGACATGTATACAAAATGCTTATACAACAAAGGTAAAAATATGGAGCAATTATAAGGTTTACATGGTTGATTACATTCATGTGTCATGAAGGGGTTTACATAACATATAATAGTTTACATGTATGAAGGAACCACATAAGATAGGTCACACATTTTGGTTCAAATGTTTATGTTGAGTTTATTTTCACATCATAACACATAAGTAAATTTAATGGTCACACACAAAGGTCCCAAATTCTCATCGGTTTACCCAATGTTTACATGTCATCCCCAATGACATTAAATATCCATAATTTATCATGGCATACTCAATTCTAAGGATCTCAAGTTTACTATCACCTTCTTTCAAGGAAGGGAGTGTCTCAACAAAGCCCATTAATATATATCCATGAGATTTGGAAAGTTACCAACAATGTTCATGCCTCATGGATTAGATGGCTCACAATAACTGTTATTAATAAGATATCCCCAAAGCTTTCTAACTTTCCCAAGCAAGTTAGTCACTTTCACCCCCACTTGGCCCTTTAGGTTTGATTCACACCCTCACTCATCCCAAGGATTTCATACTTCAAGTATCATATGAGGGTTCTTCTAAATAAGCCATGATTAGACACTAGGCATTCGTCCATTTGTTTCCAACAATAATATTTTATCACTGATCCCCTAATCAAAAGTGTTGCTTATTCTATGTAGTGCAACCTTGGAAAGGGTGGATTAAACCAAGGCTTAGGGTGAATGTCATATCATTACCTTGGAATTATAGTTTCCCATAATCATTAATTTTAGCTAAAATTTATAAATTTTCTATAATCTCAATATTTTAAAACATAACATTTATTACTTTTAGGTTACATGATGGTCGTAATCAGCCAACCATATTAGTGTTTTACCCAACAAAACCTTCTTGGTATTGCTTATAAGTCCACCACTTTGGATCAAACAGTACTCCCAAAACATTAGTCAAAATGCTTTTTAAAATTTGCATAGTTGTAACCAATCACCTATAGTAACACATAAATCCAAGTAAAACATATAAATTTTGTTATAGTTATTAATAAAACACAACTACATAAAATCAATGATTAATTGCTCTTTTCCAAGAGGTTACCTCTTAAATCATTTGAGATAAATCAATAGTCACCCCTATTGATCACAAGATGATCATAATTAGATTTAATTACCTAATTCACAATTTAAGACTTCATTAATAGTCATTAATTATTATTAGGAAACTCACCCCAAGACTTATGCCATGAAAATATTAATACCATCAGAAGCATAGGCATTGTAATGTAGCCAATAGGATCTAGAGTTCATTCTATCAATCCAATAGTGGTTGTACCTATCACTCATTGCAACATACTCAAGGTTATAGGGAATGGATGTGTGCATAGTGGAATCTACTATTACATATCCAATAGATTTAAAATGGTAATAAAAACCACTCATGCCTAGCATCTCAATAGATCAAGATAGTCCCTTATCAGTGAATAATCTAAAACCAATTGATTTACTTATGTAAATCAACTCATCTCTCCTTAGTCATACTTCTAGGCTTAAGTCACACCCTTGGTCCTTTCAAAGACTTAATGTCTTAAGCATCTTATGATGACTTGCTCATGCAAACCATCAAAAAATACCAAGTATTCCATTTCAATTTCAATAATGGACTTTTATCACATTAACTCTTATTGAACTGCTTATACAGGTCAATCGATAGTCAAGCGAATGCCCAACTTAACACAACCTGACTTTGGAAAGGGCTAACTTCAGCCAAGGCCATGGAGATCAACATATTATGGTTACATAAATTTTAAGATCCCACATGATTTTAAGGTAATCTAGTGCCATTTGGCACTTTAGATTTACTATCAAAATACTTCCCATATAGTTGGGCAACAACACAACATAGTTTAACTGTGATATGCACTAATAATAATTAATGACTAGAAATAAACTATGTTAAAAAAAATTGTGGGTTGAATTGTTTTCATTTCTTTTGGTATAAGAGCCTCTGCACTTTAGATTTACTATCAAAATACTTCCCATATAGTTGGGCAACAACACAACATAGTTCAACTGTGATATGCACTGAGCATTTTATAGAAAATACTTTGAGCACAGGCTCTGATACCAAAAGAAATGAAAACAATTCAACCCACAATTTTTTTAACATAGTTTATTTCTAGTCATTAATTTAAGACTTCATTAATAGTCATTAATTATTATTAGGAAAATCACCCCAAGACTTATGCCATGAAAATATTAATACCATCAGAAGCATAGGCATTGTAATGTAGCCAATAGGCTCTAGAGTTCATTCTATCAATCCAATAGTGGTTGTACCTATCACTCATTGCAACATACTCAAGGTTATAGGGAATGGATGTGTGCATAGTGGAATCTACTATTACATATCCAATAGATTTAAAATGGTAATAAAAATCACTCATGCCTAGCATCTCAATAGATCAAGATAGTCCCTTATCAGTGAATAATCTAAAACCAATTGATTTACTTATGTAAATCAACTCATCTCTCCTTAGTCATACTTCTAGGCTTAAGTCACACCCTTGGTCCTTTCAAAGACTTAATGTCTTAAGCATCTTATGATGACTTGCTCATGCAAACCATCAAAAAATACCAAGTATTCCATTTCAATTTCAATAATGGACTTTTATCACATTAACTCTTATTGAACTGCTTATACAGGTCAATCGATAGTCAAGCGAATGCCCAACTTAACACAACCTGAATTTGGAAAGGGCTAACTTCAGCCAAGGCCATGGAGATCAACATATTATGGTTAGATAAATTTTAAGATCCCACATGATTTTAAGCTAATCTAGTGCCATTTGGCACTTTAGATTTACTATCAAAATACTTCCCATATAGTTGGGCAACAACACAACATAGTTCAACTATGATATGCACTGAGCATTTTATAGAAAATACTTTGAGCACAGGCTCTGATACCAAAAGAAATGAAAACAATTCAACCCACAATTTTTTTTAACATAGTTTATTTCTTAGTTATACTTTCACTTCATAAGTCCTAATACTGTACTGAAAGGCATTTTCTAAGATTGTTAGAATTTAACTTAACTAGATGTTAAAATGTACTACTTTAAAAATATCCTTGCTGAATAGATTGAAAGGAACAAACCCCTTTCATAAGTTCATATGTCCTTTTGAATTAGGATTCATATTCACATGAATAAATTAGACAAATATCTAAGCACATCTTCATTCTTACATAAAACTAGTAGTAAGGATCCGTTATTTAGCCCATACATATAATAAAAAATGTAACCCTTAAATGTTCAGGATAATTTTACCAAGATTACAAGTAAGTACACTAAAATATAATAAGGTATATTCTAATACCTTATTTCTTAAGTATTATGATGTATAATAAGTCATTGAAACTATAATTCCATTTTCCTTGGGAATACTTCTTGCTAATAATCTATGATTAATCCATACTTCATGTTGGGAAATTGTATTATGGAAATAATTCCATAAGGATTATACACCAAAACCCATAAAAAAAATGAGTAAATTATTTTCATTCATGACTTCTTCTTGTACGGAAGAGAATGCAGCTTAAAAATTCTTATAAGAACTATAAATTATCTATAAACATGACTTAACTCAAAAAAAAAGTAGGAGAACAAATATGAAAATGAATATTTTATATTAATTAGCCTTCTAAAATTAAGAGGATGAACCTTAGAGTCAAACATTTATTAGAAGTCATAACTTCCTACAAAGATGATTGGCTAAGCCTTTTAAAGGCTAAAAATCTTATGGCCACAACCCCAACTTAAATCAACAATTGAAGAAAAAATCAAATCAAGGAATTTTTATTACTTCCTTAATCAAGTACATGATCAACATTTAGAGGATGATTTTTCTCTTCACAATACTACTCAATTTAAACCTTGATATCTTAATAAGTAACCTCATGGTTTAGATACAATAATAGAAATGACATCTAATAACCACTAAGAATGATGATTTCAATCAATTAATTGTTGTTTAACATCATGTGCTAAGTGGATTATTCATATTAAGGCTAAACATAGAAATCCACTTTCTTGAAATAGACACCAAAAGGTAAAATAGAGCCATTCTTCCTACAATATACATGTTAAATATGGTCATCACATAGTTGGCAAGTCACCTTATTACAACTTCATAGGTTAGTACACAAACTTAACTTGAATCATGATAATCCATAATTTATGAATCATAATCATAAAATCTTAATTATGAAAATATAATTATTTGTAAACATCATAAGTTAAGATTTATGCTAGTTGAGTTTTTACTTATTAAACTTAATAATTAAATAAATACAATCCCAACAAGCCACTTGCCATTCAATTTAGATGCATCTAGTTATATAAGAGGAAATCATTTAACACATGTATAAGTATCTAACATGCTATCCACTACAATATTAGACAATGTTAATTACATTTATAATTTAATAAATATCTAATAAGGATAAGAGTATTTATAATATTCCATTTTTACCACCTCAAGATATAGTGATTCTATATCCACATTCATTTCTTATGCAATATAATGTGCACCCATATGGCCTCTTATTAAGGAATGGGTAACATTATTTTCTTAGCCACGTATGTAATAAAAGAGTAAATTTCATGCTTAAGTATATTAATGCCAAAGATGACATAGTTAAAATTGTTTTCAAGATGCTAAGGAGGCATTCACAATAGGTTTCAAACAAACTCAAAAGTTCATTTAATAGTAATATAATTATCATGTTGAATGAAATGTACTTTGAATAATACAAATAAATTCAACTCCTCCCAAATGTATCCTAAGAAATATTTAATATTGGCAATGCCTTATTCCAAATAGATGCGTTGAAGTACTTTAAATCATAAGATCTTCACTCAACATTGTATAAATCACTAGTGTTAAATTAGCAAAAGATCAACATAAAATTGAATAAAAAGTGATTATCAATAAGATGATTCTTAAGACATAAAAATTTATTCATCATCTCTTATGAGAACTCAAGAATAAATGATGAGATTATAATTCTCCCTCAATGTTAAAGTCATGGAATATTTCTTAAAAATATCTTAATCTCATGTACTAATCATGGATGAGACAAGAGAACTTTACACCAAAAGCATTATAAAAACAAAGATCATATACATAATAACTTTCATATTTAATTAATCATGGAAACTCACCTTTTAAGAAGACAATTAGCTTTCATTAACCACTTATACCTTTTGATCATTAACTTATTTCTAATCAAATAAGGGGCTCATTCATACTTTTTAGCCCACTGCCATTTCCCAAGACAACTATCTATGGTATCTAAAGTGTTAACTATGTATCCAACATAGTAATTTATACAAAAGAGTCAATACAAAAACCCTCACTACTCAACCATAAATATTACAATAACATTATAATACCCAACATACCAATTAGCAATTCAATAAAACTTAAGCATAATTAAGCTTATAATTGGTTACATGTTTTGATTAAAAAAATCATTGAAATAGAACTTGCGACCTTGACGCTTTGTTGGAGGAGAGGAAGAATGTTTGAAAATAATGAAAACTATAGCTTACATCATCCAATAACCACTTATTAAAACTCATGTACAACTATAACAAAATCTACCCAAATGTTATTGCCCAAACTTAGAAGTATTATAGTTTACTCCATCAAGAGTTAATATCTTACGAAAATATATTTTTATAATAAAATACTCTTGTTTATTATCTCAAATAGTTTATCTGTATTAAGATTTCATAATTACTCTCAAAAAATAGTCCTAACTCAAGATATGTACAATTGTATTATATTGATTTCAAGCAAGCTCCTCAAGCCAACATTTATAATGGATTTTAATCCATTTTCAACAACTGATATAACACAATCTAGCACATAATTTTACAATTATAACCACTAAATGAGCCACAAATTCTTCCATAAAAATATCCTACAGTAAAATTGAGCTCCAACAACCCTTTTCAAATACAAAGTAAATTTAAGGAAAAAAAGAGTTATTCTCCAGGGAAAAGAAATTATTAACAAATGTTTAAGAATGAGAGGTCACTTTAACCTTCTATCTTGAAATTTTAATCCTAAAAGCCAACTCCCATATAAATAATGAAATTAAATGGCTTAAAAATCCTTATCATGATCGGATTGGGTTTCTAGGGTAGTGTAAACTTATTATTTAAAAACCCATATTTTATAACATTACCCAGATAGGGCCCAAAATAAGAAAACATAAGATTCAATCCATCATTCTATTATATAATCAAGAATTCAAGGTCAATCTTAACTCTAAAGATGTATATTTTTCATAAAAACCCATTACAAGAAATGGTGTAACATCAATTTATTTTGTGCTATCCAATTTTTTTTTGATTTAATTAATTAATTTATCATGATCTAATTACCTCTTTCCATAATCAGATCAAAAATTACCAGCCATGAAAATAATTAAACTCAGATTTTAATGTAAAGACAAACATTCCCATAATCACCAATTTTATCAAAGCACATAAATATGATCACAAAACCTACTTATAGGTATTCCATTTAATACTAATTTAAATTCAAAATGAAAAACCATGCCATCTAATACAATAAATCACCAAGCCAAATCATGGCTCAATAATTTACTACATTTTCCATGCATCAACAAGTAAAATATAATAATTTTGAACTCAAAATGTAACCTCCACAATTCTTCTAAACCTATTATGTTATAAGCTCTTATATATGTTTGTTTTATTAATGCTTATAAGGGATTATATCCCATTAAGAGTAGAAGAAAAATTACCACATTAAAATCAAGTTACATTTCAAAAACCATTAAAGGAAGAGGGTGGCTTACCTAATTAATGGCCTGGTTTTCCTGTGGGTTGCTTCTTTCCCAGCCTAAAGTAAATTCTTTAAATTTTTGTAGAAGGGTATGGATATCCATCAAACAATGATCACATGCCATGAAAAATAACAAACACTCTAATATATATAAGATATGGTAGCATGCTGAATGTAATATCTCCCTCAAATGGTGCAATGGTGGCCCAACACACCCTATCATCAGGTTGCCATGAATCCACACACCTAACTTGCCTCTAATGGCATTTTGGTAGCTCCTCCAAGCCAACAAATAACCTTAAGTCGATTATGGTCAAAAATGGGCAAGAAGGAAAACTCCAAAATTTAGGGTTCACTTTAAATGCTTTCTAAAAACTTCCCCAAAACTTTCCAAGTCACCCCAAGTCAACTTGACTATATGATTTCATAAAAACAATAATGATTTAAATATTATAACCAAATCCCAATGTCCCCACAAATGTACGTAGTGGATGAACTTAAGCCCATTATGATTTAATCATAATGTTGACTTGAATAGAGTCCATAGTGGCATTATGCCAGATATTACCTTCTCAATAATTAAAAATACTAAGCCATAGGCCATGGTGCCTTCTATAATGTGGCAAGCGAGCTATAATTAAACAAAAGTATATATAAACACCAATTAGGTCCTTTTTTTGATTTATTTTTAATTTGTTGTAAAATAAATGTTATAAGACTTTTTTTTAGATCAATATCAGGGTTATACATGTCCTTGTCCCATAAACATAATATTCAAAAAAATTGAATAGCTTGGATTGATGGTCTTACCGTCAAGGCATATAGCCAACTTATTACCAACATATTGAGAGTTTAAAAAAAAAAGATACTTCAACTTAAAAATTAAAAATATTCAAATGGAATACCCATAATTATGTATCTCATCCTTTTTAGTTCTATAATGAGTACTAACAGTCCTAGGTTGAGAGCTAAAAAAAAGATGACATTTTTTCCTAATTTTAACCACCTTCCATTCTTCATCATTACCCAATTTATTTGAATCCAAATGTAACACACCACTTCCTTCCTTAGGTTTGCCTCTTAAAACTTCAATCTTATTTACATATTTACCACTAAAACCAACTAACTCAACATTTTGAGATGGTCTTACCAATGTTACTACCTTATCTAAATTATTTTCCAAAATAATCTCTAAAATTGCTCCTAATGAGTGATCCAGATCTCTTTTTGAAAAAATAGAAAGATGCTCCCCATTAGCCTCCTTTCCCCAAGAAGATTCATGTTTACACTTATATTTATGGTAGGAAGCCAAATGATGACCAATTTAAAAGTAATACCTGCATCCAAAGGGGATTCCCTCAAAATCAAGGGTTTGAGACCAACACCTTCTTGCACTTTTATCTCAATCCTATCGGGAAGAGCCTCAGAGATGTCTAAACACACTAGAATCCTGACAAATGTAGTCTAAAAAAATTTAATGAAGAATCATCAATTTTCAACATATTACCCAGTGCAAATCTAATAACAAAAAGACTAGTTTTAAACCAAAACTAAAGCAGAAGATACAACAACCTCACCTAGATGGGGTACAGAGATTTTTTTTTGTCAAAGGGTTAAAATCAGGAGGCCAGGGTTTCATGAGAAGAAAGTGATTTTTAAAAGTTCCATTTTTTAGTATAATTTTTTTTTACGACTAACCAAATAATCAAAATCCATAATAAAAAAACCTTTAGCACATGAATATATTTCCATAGTGCCTTCCTACAAAAGTCTCCAAGAATCCTAAAGCCATTGGTGAATAAAGGAAAGAGATGGCTAAAACTTGTCAAAATGGTAGACCAAGTCTCTCTCCACAAACCAATCTTCACCTTCTAAAATCTCCTCCAAAGCTTTATTTTGAAAATTGACAATAATAGATTTATTTGTTAAAACCCTTGCTTGATCCATAGGCTCTTCCAAAACCCTAGCTGATTGACTTATCAAAATTTTAGGGTAATATAGCTTCCTAGCCCTTGAACTACCCTACTAAACTCCCAAGTTTTCCATCACCTTACCAATCTTAGGTGAATCTTGCACCCTCCATAATTCTTCCTCCACCACTGACTCCACATCTTTCCCTTGATGATCCAAATCACTAGAGTTTGGCTCTTTACCTTTCACTAAAATTAGTTCAGTCTTATTCACCACCACCATCGAATGAAGTTTAGCTCTAGATGCCCTAATCAAAACTATAATCATAGAAGTTAAAAATTTGATCTATATCTAAAGCTTTATGGGGGTGGGCCTAGGTCTATATTATTCATCAAATAATTTTTAACCAAATTGACCCACTATGATTTGCATGGAACACATGGATAAGTTTGACCCCTACCTTAAGGTGTCCCCATGGACACTTCAGAGTAAATTTTGGATGCTAACATTTTAGTAATTGGATTGCCCAAACCAATAGTGAATAGTATCCCTAGCCATGGACTATGACTTACCTCATCGTAATGAACATAGGTTTCAAACAACTTACTGTCCCTCATCACATTGAATACCAAACTAGTTAGCCTATTGTATGTGGATACTTTTCATGAAAGTGTGCATACCTTACCCTTTATAGGATTATAACCTGTGACCTCTCTTTTGGGAGCACATGTTCTTCACCATTAGGCCAAATTAGGTCCACACAAATTGTATAGGACTTAATCCATGCTAAAAACATATTTTAACATTAGTCCACATTAAATTATCTAACACAAAGCCTTTACCCAAAAGGACTTTGATTTGTAAATATAATGACTTGTTAAATCATACCTCATATTTCTTACTTATAATGAGATACACATGCTTAGTTTGACAAGGAGTCAATGAAAGCTGTAATGATGGAGTAGCACTCTCTGGATACATCCTTGTGGCTAATCTCAAACACTAACTAGATCAACTGGCTGATACTTAGCTATCGAGAGGTGCTAAAATTGGGATCATAACATGAATATGTTTTTTTGAACCCAAGATTATGGAGGCTCCTAGAATATAATTCCTTGTTTAAACACCATTATATTATGAACCATTTCTTGAATAATTTTATTAACTTAATAATTTTTTTAATTTGAATACCGTATCGAGATTATATCTAACATCATTGTATATTTTAAAAACACATTATTGACTTGTTACATAAAGATATTGATCATATTGTGGATTATGTTTTGTTCAAAAACCCAACTAGTTTATGCTCCTTTAGAGATACTATGCAAACCTTGTTTTTAATATAACAATACTTGTAAATTTTATTGGTACCATTGATTTATTATTATGGTAAATCTTGAAAAAAAAATTTAAGTGGTTATAAATTTGGAAAATCCATTTGAGTTGGGTTTATTTTATGTGGAATGAAAGATACATGAAACAAGCTAGTAAAACTTCAACCCATCCACTATCATACCTAAAATAGATTAGTATTACATTGTAATTAGTAACTCTGTCAAGTACTATTCATAAAAACTTGTTTTAAATTTGAACATATTAATGTTTTAAATTAGGTGTTTTATATTGGTGACATTCATCTAAGAATACTCATTTCTCACAATTATTAAATCTTGTGTAAACATAAAGGATGTGAATTATTAATAATTTGATGATTCAATATGTGGGTATTAAGATTGTGTTTAACACTTAAGTTTATGAGATCATGTGTCCATTTGTTTTGATATCAATCCTTGTATGATATCTTATGATGACGACTCTTATTAGTGATATCTGACACCTATGGGGTGCATTATTACCCATGCACTATGTTTGGATTAGATTCATTGCACAAACCTTTGTATGAAAGTCCTAAAGTTGTGATCATAGGCAATGCTAATGAACATTAAGATGATTAATAAAATTTAGAATCTAATCCATGTTTTATATAATCATTAGTTGATTAATTTATATGAAACCTTTTTAATGGTGAACTCATTTAATGGAAAAACACATTTGGGATCCATACATACTGTGATGAAATATGGTTTAGGTCTTTATATTTTATTCTTGGGTTACACCTTGGCTTGGTGACTTACTTCATGCATGGTACATGTAGACCGTTATTTTAGAATTAGCTTGGGGACCTAATAAGGATGCTTAAATGCATATCAACTTATGATTGATGGTTAGTAACCTATGAGAAGTTTAAATAACTTAATAATTGGGTTAGAGTTTTTCAGCATAGTCTTTAGTTGTTTGTAATTACTAGGCATACTCTAGGACTAGAGTTGGAATATATTTCATCCTATACCACATAGCATTGGGGCGCTAAATGTAAAACTATTATACTATCTATATTTATCTCTGATTTATCTATCATTATTATCTATTACCTTCATGGAAGGGTAGGTATACTCTCAATGAATAAAATGAGTGTGAGGAGATCTAAAAGGATATGTTGTTGGAGTAAAATACCTCCAATGATGTTTTCACTCTTCTATTTTTTATTTGGTCTTTAATGACATCAATGATCTATAAAAATGTGGTGAATTTCATTATGAAGACATCTTCATACATCTTAGATAGACAAATATACTTTTTGAGCATTGTATTGCTACTTGAGAAGAAGAAATCATGAGATTATAATAATTTTATAAACACTTTATTCTACTAGACGTTATGATTATATTCTATTATTATGATATCTAAAGACAAAAATTGGATTAGTAAAATATGGTTGTTGACTTATATACTTAGATGCTTTAATTTAATATTTTCACTGAATGAAAAATGTATCTTTAGTCTCTTATTGTAAAATATGCTCTGACTTGTTATGAGCACAAATTTGTATTATGAAGCTATCATTTGTTGTATACTTCATTATATAAGTACATTGAATTATGACCTAAATGCATAATTTTATTTTAGTGTTAAACATGTAATCTAATTCAGTAAACATGTAATAGAGTTTACAATGATGGAAAATGAAAGATGAAGAATTGATTTCATAAATTATCATTGGTTTATTACATGGCAATACTATGATCACACTCGTAACTTGCCCTTGATCTAGTTTTCTTATTTTTATTTTTTAAATTTTAAACTTATTGAGTACTAAAAGGAAGAATTAGCAATAAACCCATTGATCTCTCTCTCTCTCTCTCTCTCTCTCTCTCTCTCTCTCTCTCTCTCTCTCTCTCTCTCTCTCTCTCTCTCTCTCTCTCTCTCTCCCTCTTCCCCTCTCTCCCTCTCTCTCTCTCTCTCCTCTCTCTCTCTCTCTCTCTCTCTCTCTCTCTCTCTCTCTCTCTCTCTCTCTCTCTCTCTCTCTCTCTCTCTCTCTCTCTCTCTCTCTCTCTCTCTCTCTCTCTCTCTCTCTCTCTCTCTCTCTCTCTCTCTCTCACACACACACACACACACACACACACACACACACACACACACACACACACATGGAAAAATTTCCATGTACCTAACTATAGGGTTCTTACACTAGGATTCCATTTCAACACCATAACATAAATTTCAATGGATTTTAAAGAAAAAAGCAATGCATATAATTTAATATTAATGTCATTCATATTCCATTTAATTCCATTTTTATGAATTTGAATTAATTCAATAATTTTACATCAAACCTTGTTAGATTTCAATTCCTAGCATGTAATTCTCAATGCCCAAACAACTATTCACATTACTTTATCATGTGCTTCTTCTTCTCTCTAAATTTTCAATGCCCCAAACAAAAAATGGCATGCACCTAATCAATTTTCAAATGCATATAAAATAAAATCATGAATATTAATTAGTTTTTAATACTCGTATGAAATATAATAGCACCTCATATAAATTCACATGCCACTATTTTAATTTCCCATGTCCTAGGGAATAATGCAACGCCTCGTGCCTATGATAGTATACATGTTTAATACAATTTCATATTTATCTAATAATGATTTTTTATATATACACAATGAATTATTACAAAGCAAGTGAGGTTTTTGAACTATAAAAACATACAAAAAAAGAAACCATTTTTTATCAGAATCTTGAAAAAATTACAAAGCATAATTATTGATGGAATTGTCTCTAAAGAGGAGCATCTTACCATGCAACTAGTCATTTTTGGAAATTTATCAATTATTCCAAACTTTTAAATATTTTATCTAGATTATTACTCAAACCCATTTGAACCTAATTTCAGCCTATGGTAGTACACTGTCTAGTATAATTTTGGTATTTATCTCCCATTTATTCTAATAGTTTCCTTTCATGTAATTATGTGTGTTTTTATAGTTACATAACTATATTATGTTTAAATATGAATTGCACACATGTTATTGTTATTATAATTTATTGAACATGTAATCCACTTTCACATATATCTTTTAGATCACCTGTGTAATATTACACCCATTACAGTTAGATTGTACCTATGTTGCATATTAGATTTGATTTTTCCTAGGGTTTCCTAAACCTTTTATTCTTGTGCCACCCTATTAGTGTTATCCTTTTCTTGTGCCCCATGTTGTCCACATGAAATTTTCACTCCATATATGTATTTATCCTATGCTACCTAAAGATATTAGATATAAGTCCCTACTAGGTAGAGTGATAGAATTAGTTCAAAATATGTTTGAATTTTTTTTTTTTTTTTAAATTTTAATACTTGTGCTTATTCTATGTAAATAATGATGATTGGAAACAATGTTAATGCTTAATATATTGATACATGTGTGGATGATAATCTAAATAAAATGTTTTTTTTTTCCAATGCTATGAATGATAATGATGTCAATGATTATTTTGAGATTGGTTATAAAGCTATTGATATATCTGATGAAGAGAAAGATAGGATTGAAATATTTGCATTGTTTAAAAAACTAATCATAAGCTCTCCAAAAAAATGGATGAAAATCCCTAGGAAAAACAAATATGGTCATCAAATAATTGAGGAAAACATTTTCATGTTTTTCATTCTCTATTTTAAACCTAAATTCTAGTAAAAACTAAGACCTTACTCTCTTAAGACATTGGAATAAATCTTTGAGCATAGAAAATAATAAGATATCTCATGTTGGTTTATCCCCAATAAAAACTAAGGAGTTCTTAAAAATAAATAAAACTTTTATCAAAGCTCAAGTATTAATTTTTTTTACCAACCATATTTTTCTGATATATCATTTTATTCATGTAATCTAAACCCATCTCACTTTCTCTTGTGTCTATAATCTCTCAAGTAATAGAATATGACAATATACCTATACGTTTTGATCCTTACAAGCCTCTACATTACTATATACCATTGATAAATTTTATTGGTGGCATTCTAATGTAGGGAATTTTGATGAAAATTCTCATGACCTCAATAACCCTAGCTATGATCTTATGTTAAGTGAAAAATTAAATCATGAGTCCATCACTAAAGAACATTATCAATGATACCTCTTAGATTCCAAAGATCAATCACATTGATAGCATCAACATAAAAAGTCTAAAAATAAACCTCAACAAACTTATAATCCTACTATCATAGCTATGAAAAACTTTGTGAGTGAAATATAAGGAAATTACAACCAAAATTACATCAATTAAAATAAGAAAATGGTGAGCAAGAAGAGCAGAATGGGTGGAGATTTTGAATCAGGGGGTGGGTGGGAAGCCTCAGGTGAGGAGGGAGGCAATGGAGATGATGAGGAGGATGATGAGTTGCATGAAGCCTCAGGTGAGGAGGGAGGTGATAGAGATGATGATGAGGATGATGAGATACATTGTTGTGGACTGGTATTGGAGCATCAAGGTGGGAATGGGCACATGAAAATGACTTTAGAGACCCTTGCATAGAGCCAAAATAGGGATGTAGTTAAAGACATGGGACCCCAATTAGAGGTGGAATAATAGTCTCCTAAGCACTATCACATTTGTGCTAAAGACATCGATTGGGGCTCGAGGACGGGCTTTGGTTATTCTTCATCTCTCCATTGGATGGTAGATGTCTAAGAATTGGGTATGGGTGGTTGTTAGTTTGACTTGAAAAATGACAACATTGACTTGAGATTATGGCCAACTTGTATGCATTGGAAGGAATACACTATTCATGACACGAATCACATAGGTTGGAGGAAGATTGGTGTATACCTATATAGGCCATGGTGATTCAAATTGGCTAAGGACCTACCCACCTCACTAATCTGGGTCTTTTCTGATGGTGGGTCTTTGGTGTTATGATTTTTAGTTAGTTTAGTTTTGGAGCCATGTTCAGGTTTCAAAATAATCTAAACAAGGGGGGCAATAGACCTTCCCCTTGTAGTTTAGACATTTATGGCATGACTACCCTTCTATGGGGCAGATGATGGCAGATCCCTCCCAAAGTTTTTATTTTGGGGTAAGATAGGTGTTAGAGGAACCCAATCCCCTGGTTCATTGAGTGACATGGCTATTCAAGGAGCCCATGCTTTAACCTCATCTATTTATTTGGAAAATAAAACATTCCATTTCTCTCTTCCTAACACTATAAGTATCTATTTTAAATTGCTATATTCTATGGAAGGCAAGTTTATGGGCTTAGGAGGACCCTACCTTAATATAGACTTATTTTTCTAATTAAGAGTGGATGATAGAGGAGTCTGCTTTGATTTTATTCAAGTTGCTATTTTATGCAAGGATATCAAATCTGGAGAGGACCCATATCAAATTAAGTTGATTTGGTTTGGGATGGATATAAGATTTCCAACCAAATATGTTAGGGTGTGGAGCTAAAAGCTACACCTTAAGGCAAACAGGAGGGTTTCTTGCGTATGCAGTTGCCAGCATTGGCAGGCCACACCGACGACGGTTAGGGGATGCAGAAGGGAAACCGGCATCGGCAGAAGATCGGCCGGCGTCGGTCACCTCCAGGAAGGCAGGGACCAACATCGGTCGCCTGTGGCAGTCTGAACTGCTGTTGACAAACAATCAGTTAAGTGAACGCGGAGTTTGCATGTTAAGGGCTTGTTCGAAGCCTTGAGCGGCAAGTCTAATTTGTGTATGCATGAGATCTATATAATAGACTCATGGGCTGTATTGTTATGTGGAGAATTTGGAGAAGAGCTATGTGAAGCTTGGAGAGTTCTTCCCATGGTGGAATCAAGTAGGATTCCCCATGTATATATAAGTAAGATTAGGTTTGATATGCAGGGATGTGTGTATGTGAGGGTCAAACAGAGATCGATGGTTGGCCAGGGTCCAAGGTGACAGCAATACATTAGCAGGATCATGGAGAGATCTACTTGGAGTACGGTTGTGTACTCGATTATACAGATGTGCAATGAGGTGAACAATAGCTTGTGTTAGCTATGTGTTGTGACCTATGAGAGAAGATTACTCAGGTGGGAAGATTACTTGGATCCCTTGAAGAGGAAGCCTCACAGAGGTGGAAGAAGAGTGTGATCTCTTTATTGTAATTTCCTTTGTAATGAGTTAAATACAATTATGTGTTGCCTCTCATATTCTATGTGTTTTCTCATTGATAGTTATTTGTTCTTCTGGTTATTCCACATGTTTAATTGCTTATACATGGTAATCATGTGTTCTCTTAAATCTGACAAGTTGTGTCAGAGCTTTGGGGTGTTTCGGTCCTATCAATTGGTATCAGAGCGAGGTTAGACGTTCTCAGAGCGAGTTTGACTAACAAATGTCCTAGATCTGTTAAGTGTTTGTTGATTATAGGTTACTCACAGGGGTTGCTGTTTGAGTGGGAGTATAGCAAGGCAAAAGATGGTACAATGAGAATGAAGAAAATCAAGCACAGGTTTAACACCACAAGGAGTGTGGTGGGTTGTCTTCAAGTGGGAGCTTGAAGAGGAATACAAGCTAGGATGCAGATTGGATAGAGTACTAGTTTTGGGTACATGTGCAGCTCTTTATCTCCAAGTGGGAGATTGTTAGGGTGTGGAGCTAAAAGCTACAACTTAAGGCAAATAGGAGGGTTTCTTGCATATGCAGTCACCGGTGTCGGCAGGCCACATCGACGACGGTCAGGGGACGTAGAAGGGAAATCGGCATCGGCAAAAGATCGACCGACGTTGGTCACCTCCAGGAAGGCAGGGACCGACGTCGGTCGCCTATGGCAGTCTAAACTGCTGTTGACAAATAGTCAGTTAAGTGAACACGGAGTTTGCATGTTAAGGGCTTGTTCGAAGCCTTGAGCGGCAAGTCTAATTTGTGTATGCATGAGATCTATATAATAAACTCATGGGCTGTATTGTTATGTGGAGAATTTGGAGAAGAACTATGTGAAGCTTGGAGAGTTCTTCCCATGGTGGAATCAAGTAGGATTCCCCATGTATGTATAAGTAAGATCAAGTTTGATATGCAGGGATGTGTGTATGCGAGGGTCAGACAGAGATCGGCGGTTGGCCAGGGTCCAAGGTGACAACAATACATCAGCAGGATCATGGAGAGATCTACTTGGAGTACGGTTGTGTACTCGATTGTACATATGTGCAATGAGGTGAACAACAGCTTGTGTTAGCTGTGTGTTGTGACCTATGAGAGAAGATTACTCAGGTGGGAAGATTACTTGGAGCCCTTGAGGAGGAAGCCTCACAGAGGTGAAAGAAGAGTGTGATCTCTTTATTGTAATTTCCTTTGTAATGAGTTGAATACAATTATGTGTTGCCTCTCATATTCTATGTGTTTTCTCATTGATAGTTATTTGTTCTTCTGGTTATTCCGCATGTTTAATTGCTTATACATGGTAATCATGTGTTCTCTTAAATTTGAAAAGTTGTGTCAGATCTTTGGGGTGTTTCGGTCCTATCAAAATATTATTTTTATAGAGTGGATGATAGAGGAATCCATCTTTTTAAAAGCTGTGTGGATGTCCCAAGAGGTAGAATACCTCCTTTTCTAGTTGAGCTTATGTTCTGTAGTTTTCTTCTTACTATTCTTTACCAGGTTGTGAATCTTAGAGGAAAGATAAACTCACTCACTATAACTTTACTATATGGAGGCTATACATAAGACCATGATGGTGGAAGACCTCCCTCTTTGGTGGATCTTATGGTTTTTAGTGCCTTCAGAGAAGACACGATGAAGGAAAATCACCCTTTAAGATTCACTATTTAACACTTTCTTTGTGTATTAGAGGTTATGGGACCTTAAAACCCCTAGTTGTGGGAACCATTAAAACCCTCATGTTATCTATTTTTAACATGGTCATAAGACCTTTAATTTACTTAGTAAAGGTTGGGGGAGCCTTCAGACCCCCTTTGTTGTACTTATAGGTTATGAGATCCTTAAAACCCTTATGTTATCTAGTCTTTCCAAGGTCATGAGTACCTTTAATACACTTGTTAAAGGTTGGGGGAGCCTTTAAATACTCTTTATTATTCTTGGTTGTTAGAGGGATCCATTACCCTCTTCATTTTTATTGGATGTGGGTCCATTTGTCAAAACCCTCACTTACCCAGTTCATAACTCCAATTTCAAAAGCATTTTTACCCTATTAAATAAAAAAACAAGTCAACATAATAAATATAAATTATCCACATAATATAGCTCATAAATATACCATCATAAATCCCAATAAACCCTCTAAATAAGACATAAATCTTATAAATACAACCAAAAGTACAACAAATGTCACATCTAGTGAATCACCTACTCCACCAACAAAATATCAACCCAAGGAGAAATATCCTCCTATCATAAAACATCCAAAATCATATCTTAAAACTCAACCAAAATTATTACTATGGTTCTTACCAAAATCAACTCAATGAAATTATCTATAATAACTTATCACCATGCCTTGAATAATTCTCATAATAGAACTCATGATATCATCACCCTATCATGTAGAAGTTTCTCATGCAATAATTGTAATATATAGAAAAGTCTCCATTACCAAGTGAAAATGTACAACTTAGTAAACCCACTCAAGGTCCTACACCTAACCAAATATATGATATTAAGACTATCTCTCATACTTGCCAATGAGATGTGGGTGAGTTGGTTAAGTAGCTTGGTTGTTTCAAGCCCTACCCAAGTTCAAATCTCTAGAAAGGCATATGAGGCTAGTTGTCACCATTGGTTGTATTATTCATGCTATTAATGGATATTGGATATTCTCAAGGTAACTAGTAATATAAGGTATGCATGTGGTATTACATGGGGACCTGGGCCCTTGATTGTGTCTGAACTAGTTTAAGCTCCAGTTAAAATCCATCATATATAAAAAAAGGCTATCTCTTATACTTAAACAAATAATAATCTATCCATATAGTTTCTTATGGATTATATGATCAATGAGTGAATCCTCTAGTGATCTAATGATACTCTTATCTTCATTATGCCATGATCAGTGATGTTTAATTGAAGAAAGCTCCCATGGATGTTTTTTTTCACTAATGTTACTTCTTTATGGTAGATCAAGACCTTAAGCTACTCTCAAAATTAACTTAAGAATAAAATACTCAATTTCCATGGATTTGACTAGAATAATCAAAATCCTCGTAGTTGAATCTAGCTTCTTCTCACCATTGGACCCATAATAGTACACAACAAGATCATGGCCATTGATCTCCCATTTTATTAAAATTTATTTTTAGGTTTACCCTAGACTTTCTGCATGAGATAAATCAACACTCATAAGTCCAATGCCTAAAGGTTATTTATAAAAATGTTTGATAAAAAATGAAGTTGATCCTAACCCATGGGATCTCAAAATACCAAATCCTAAGAAATAATTTTAGATTCATATGATCAACACTATCAATATTTGTTAAATACCCAATTAGTCAACATTAATATCTATTTATAAGCTTCCATTATTGACTTAGATGATGATGAGCTGAATGAACTTAAAATTTATTTAACACAGCTCATTTACTTATATATAGTTTTTAATGGCTTCCCCCATTTCTTAATCAAATAAATGTATATCTTTCCCTATTTGAATCAAGTGAGAAATAACCCATTATAATTTAAATCAGGCATCTTATTATGATGACTCATTATAAAGAAATTATAATATCATTTCAAAACTCTTTCAAGGGTCATTATTACTCTCTCCTAGTCCTTTTAGTTAAATCAACATCTCTTCGAAATATACCTATCGCAGTGATCATCAACAACACCTTAGTCAAAAAAAATATTATACTTATTGACAAATGATTTTTGGGAAAAATACTATGTATATATTTTTAAATCGATGTGTTTCAAATAACTTTATGTGATTCATTATTAGGAAGAAATCATGTAGATAAGTTGTAAACATTTCTCTGTTAAACCATATCAGGTCACAATAATTTCCTCATAAACTGAAAGGTTTTCAACTTATCTGCATGATTTATTCCTGATGATAAATCATAGAAAGTGATTTGAAATGTGTTGATTTAAAAATATACACATAATTTTTTTGTAGAAATCATTTGTCAATAATTTATGGACTGTGAAAAAATTAAAACTCTTAAATATTTAACCACCCTATAATGATGTCTATGTCATCTCTCAATCTAAATTTAGACATATAGCTGCGATTCATTATAAAGATGTTCTTCATTAAATGCATGCCTTCAACAATAAATTCAATATGGTACATATCTTTTATGAATTTTAAAATTCTCAATATTACTCAAGTGATGAAGAATAATGGCTATGTACCTCCTAATAAAATACCCTTGGAAGACCTTAGGTGGATAATCCAACAAATATTTGACTATACCATGAAAAACCATCAATGGTCACTTTATGAAAATTTTAAATAAAAAGCTTCATATCCTGACATCAACAATCTGGATGATTATTTTTAGACTTAGACATACATTTTCAAAATCATGGGCTAGACTGATGATGTTCAATTATAGACAATACATGAAAATGTCATCATCTAGAATTATGACACTTAGTTTCATCTAGAACCCTCGAAAACCATCAAAAAAGAACATGATAATATATTATAGGAAACATAATTTAAAATAATTTTATAGGCTATTGATGCACACATACACTTAGAATAATCAAATGCCACCAGCTAGGATGATGACTTCCAACACATAATATAAAATATCAACACCATTGGCAAGCCAATGATGTCAAAAATAACTATGAATCACCTCCTATAGATCCATATATTACTTTAGAAGCCAAAGTGACTTATGTGAGGTAGAATCACACAAAAGATGAAACAAAGGTAGTATTTGGATTTAGAAATTAGAAGGCCATATTTAAGCTAAAACATTATTACTAGGAGTTTGGTGGACTATGATCAAGTCAAACAAATTGTGAGAGTTGAAGATGTAGAGATAAAGGTGACCGAGTTAAGTGTGTGTGGATATTTTGAAGTGATTGACATGAAGATAGATGAGACTCATAATCCTACTCTAATTTTGAAAAAAAATGGGCCTATGATTATTGCATAACTATAAACATAATGAAAAAAATTTGGAAGTACACTAAGAAGATGTTGTTAATGTCATACCTTTCAATAAATCTAAGAGTAAGTAATACATGATACCAAAAGAATTATATTTTACATATGTATAATTGAATGATATTTGATTCAAAGGTAATATAGATCCGAAACTAGAATCTTACAAATTAGAGAGTTAACTTATTTTTCACATGATATACAAGAGATACAAGAGTTGTATAAAATAGAACAATCCTAGGCCTAAATCATCCAAACATTTAAGACTTATCCATAGTTACAAAAAGAAGAAGGTAGGTCTCCTTTTGTGAATTATCCTACAAGATCAAAGATTTATCACATTTATTAGTTAAATCTTACTGATATATGTCATATCAAACCTAATAATGAAGGTAATATACTATGGGAAATTGTTTCCTCCATTATTAGTGGTGCATATGATCATGTGATAAACTAGGTGTGTGGACATCATGAAGTAAGACCTATGTGAATTATGTTTTCCACATAAATACAATTATCTCAATATTTTTCTATAGAATATATAGTAGATTAACTTCATAAGATGGAAAATCACATCTCAGATATAGAGATGTGAGTTATTACACTAAATTATGTATTAAAGGGGTTGTTGCAAGTTAATGGGCTATTCATAGGTTAAAAAAAAAAATACTACGAAGAGGTGTATGAAATTTAGTGGGATATATTTCATGTTTCAAATTATATATCAAATAAGTGTCCATTGTTATAGGAGGCATAATATCCATATATGCATGTTCATAAGTGCGTTCAAGTAGGGACATTAAAATAAACTAAGACAAGGTACTAGGTGCATATTTTTCAATGTATCTTATATCCTTTACCCAAGACCTAGTGCATATAGAGATGGCCTTCCAATGTCTTCCAAACTAGATCTGGGAGTCATTTATTGTGCTAAAAAAATTGAAAACTACATTGAGGACTTGATATTGTACAAGCTTGATGTCCATCCTTGTGTCCACATCCCACAATGTTTTTATCTTTATATATTTGACTATGTATTTATATCTTTGATGTAATTGTTTAAATATTTTAGTAAACTATACAAGAAAATTATAATATATTAGAAATAACTTCATTTTGAAAGGTACTTACTAGTTTTAGGAGATTTATCACAACCATGACTACTCCTTCCTATCACATGATTTTACCATACATCTAAGCCTCGATAGTCATAAGATCTATTTAAAATTATATCTTTATTTTGGACTAAATAGAATACGTGGTCTCTGTAAAAACATAATATTTTCAAAATTTATCAATTATTGTTTTATTTCTCTTATAGGAACTCATCAATTTTTAATCTCTCTAAGTGCACACCTTAAAGGGTACACTAGGAAAGGGGTAGACAGACCATTGGTGTTTTGAAAGATTGTTGTCCCCAATACCACTACTTTCTACCTACACAACCTTCT
Organism: Torreya grandis; assembly: GCA_037957365.1. Lineage (NCBI taxonomy): Eukaryota > Viridiplantae > Streptophyta > Pinopsida > Cupressales > Taxaceae > Torreya > Torreya grandis. Next base: position 2,612,052 of record JARHVA010000778.1, read on the forward strand.
TCTATACACTTCCCTAACCTTTACCTCCTCCCTTAAACACTCCTCCAAGAAATTCATAGCCTTACTTAGCTTCTTCCTAAGCCTAAAAGCCTTTCTAATAGTTTATAATACACTGTCAGCTTGGGCCGACCTTGATTTAATTTGTTAAAAACATGTTATAGGTCTAGTCAGTCTTGGCCAACCTAGATAAAAATGTAACTTTTATTTATCAAATAATGATACAAAGTTAAATTGGGTCGACCCTATCAACTAAACTTTCAAAAATGTTTTGGGTTAGATTTAGCTATATATACACATTCATTTTTCCATTTATTAAAGAGATAACAAAGTTAATTATTTATTTACACTTCTTTACATTCTAATATTTGACCATTCTACATGAGGATTTATTATTTAGGGTTTATACTTGGAGAAGAATATTATCTTATGGAAAAGCCTTGGATGTTTAGGACTTTCTTAGTGATCCTTACAAAACATAACAACCTATTGCGAAGCATCTTTGCTCAAGGGAGAGATTGAGTCTTGACGGATTCATCTTCAAGGTAAGTATCTCTAACTTTACTCCTCTATTCTAGTAGATAGAAGTATCATAAGTAATGGTTTTTGATTATATTGCTCTCTCCATGCATTAGGTTTTTATCTATACATAACTTAATTATAATTTGTTTATGCATGTTTACTATTTATGTTTATATCCCCACTTTGTGCTATAAGCTTTGGTGATCACTAGATTGGATTTTACTTGTCATTTACTTAGTGAATATGAAAACATAGGACCTAGCTAGGGTTATTATACGGTGTTGCTTGACTAGAGGCTTTGGAACCCTCTCTAGTGATGCTATTGTGGTAAGAGATCCATTGGTTAGGTCTATTGAATCCATCTTGGTCATGATCCCTGATATCTAATGTATCAAAAATTGGATGTGTAGGTAGGATTTATCTTATTTGAGCTAGGATTGATTAATAGGTCAAGTGCATTTTCCTTTGAATATATTTTGGTGAACTTGATGTGAATCAATCCCTTGTAAGTTTTATTTCATGCATTAATTTAATCATCATATTATATATTTTTATTTTTTAGCACTGTATTGAACATGTTGGTATAGTTATAATTGTCTATGCATAGGTTTAACACATAGTTGTCTCAAAATAACTATGTTCTTTCTATGCAGGTCTTTTCTAAGTACATGTGACTGAATCGATCATCTTGACACAATATTCTTCTTTAGTTATAGGATTTCATACATAGTCAAGCCAATTGACTCTATTCACAATTCTTATTTTTCAACATATAGGTTTGTAAACATAGTTGAGCCAGTCGACTCTGTTCACAAATTACTTTTCAGTGCATAGGTTTTATAAACTACATTAAGATAGTCAACTTTATTCATAGAATATTTGAATCAACACCTCAATAAAATAACATAAAATTTACAAACTAAGCCTTTTCAAAATCACCAAGGTTCATTCTTACCTTCTCTATCATTTTAATTTTTTATTTCCAATATTGTTTTTCACAAGTTTCTAGTCTATAAAATTGCATTCCTATAGCAAATTGGGTTGACTAGATCAACATAATTTTGTAGCTTGTCTTCTATCTAGGAGACATATTCAACCTATTTGATTGTGTTATTTTGGATCTTGATTCTATAGAATATTAGAGACCTGTTGACTTTGTTCCATGTTTTTTACATACAATATTTCCTGAGCTAACTTAGTACTCTTCAGAATAGATGGAATTAACCACATTTTACTAGTAATTAATTCACTTTTCATTTCAATTGTTTGTATTCTTAGAGTAATAAATATATATTAATTAGGTGGTTTTTAAATTTACCAATTTAGTCACACTATTTTTCTATTTTTTACAAACTTCCAAATCACATTACACAAAAAAATTAACCATTTTCTTCTCAAGGTCTACCTACTTGGATTTCATCACCAAGGGGGAAGTTGACTTGATTTTATGGCCAAGTATAAACACATGATTGATGTTATATATTGATAAATCACCTGACACCCTTATTATTTTGGGATTGTGAAGTAAGGAGGTAGGCCCTAATACCAAGCCAATACTATCACCAATATAGATCCCTTTCAACATAAACTTCTTGAAACTATCCATAGATTGATTTCTAGTCCCTTCTTATATCCAACTCCCCATCACATTAATTTTAAATTTTATTATAGCTTAACAACATTTAGGAATGACCAATTATTTATAATTTATTTTTAAGTTTATTAATTGATCTTTGATCATTATATTTTCTATTAAAAAACTTACATTAGCCAATAATAGTGCAAGGTTTGTGTTATGTGTTCCAATTGGATCAATCACATTGATCCAATTGTTTATGTGCTTCATTTCATTTACTTAGATATTATCTATGAAAGGAGATTAGTATTGTGTTATTGACAAAATGAACAAAGCAAATTGATAAATAAGACAGTAAAATAACTCCTTCATGCCTAGTTACTAGGGTGAGTTTAATAAAAAAAACAAATGACAAACACAACTAAAAAGTAAGGAAAAAAATGAATCCTTCACCTTCCTTAGATGATCCAAATAATTTTTTAGTGGCTTGCTCAGCTTGTGCTCATGAAGTCTGCATCAATGGAAGCTTGGCTATCTCCATCTCTTCTTGGCACCTTTGGTTTTGGCTTGGCTTGGCTTTAAATCAATTTGGCATGGTAACACAAATTGAAATAGATTTTTGAATCATTTGTGCATTATAACTTTGTGTTATCAAGACTTTTTTAAGATATTTGGGCATAATAACTTTGTACTAAAATAGCTTAGAAATGATGTTCATGGCCTCTGTATTTATAGATTTTTACAAATGGATAGAATCAACCTGAATCATCCATCTCAAGATTGAGATGTTGAGCTAAGGATTAATCCAATTATGTATTTAAAATTAATAAATAGGCTCATCAATATTTGGGATAAAGGATCAATTAAGAGGCATGGAGGGGGCATTAATGAGGAATGGGAGGCATGAATCCTGATATTTGTGGCATTTATGGCCTAGGGATGTCTTCCTAAGAAATGAGGTCACCTGATGATGTAGATATTCAATATTCATTACTAAAAACGAGTATTTAACAAGTTTTTATGGAATTCTTAATTAAGATCTAACTTGGTTTAACTAGCTCTTAAACATGATTAAGCACTTTGTGCACAAATTACTCAAATTGATTAGAATGCCTTGTTATTGGTCCAAAATTTAATTGGATTGGAATTGGAAGTCAATTTTAGATGCATTGGATCCATTATCCCATTTATGATGTTACCAAAAACAAATAACAAAGGCATGTGTCTTGTGCAAGATATTTGATAGGAAATATCAATCTAGAGCACCCAGGTGCAAAATTGGAACTTTGACTTGAAATGATCTAATCAAAGTTAGCTGGCCCATAAATTACATTGCCCCATTTAATGATACCCTAACCAAAATTATCACTTGAATATGTCAATTTCACATCATTTAGCATGTTTTAGTGTTTTTAGGCTAAATCGTGCATTTTAATGGAAATTGGTCAAAACCCTAGTTAGAGGTTATTGATGGCCAGATTTAGGTGTCTACATTATCTTGAATTTTTTTCTATGTTTTCAAAACACTGTCATTTTTATCAACACAATCTCTTATAGTTTTTCATTTTATTTCCATTCATTACACAATCAACTTGTTTGATTGTGTATCTTATTAGGGTATTTTTTTCCTATCTTGTAGTACACAATCAATTTGTATGATTATGTTTTCTTTTTCATTCTACTTCATTTCTTCATTTGTAATACATAGTCAACCCAAGAAAATGTGTATCCTTTTATCTTGTTTCAATTTTATCCTTTTCAAAACACAATCAAACAGTTTGATTGTGTCTTTTACATCTTTTTATGTCGACCTTTCTCATAGACTCTGTATTGGTTGGTCGATAATGTTTTGTGTGTGGTTGAACTATGTCTTTATTTTTCTTCCTTATTTCCTAATCTTAGATTCTTTCTTCAAGCATCATGAAATCCACTTTTAGAATCCTTTTTGATAACTTAAATCTATTTAGGTGCTATATGGGATGTTCTTTTCTTCCTACCATCACTACTCAAGAGGATCCTCACTCTTGGAGAACCTCTTCCCCTCCCTCATATTTTGATTTTAACATGGTTGAAATCAATCCAAAATATGAGATTCATGGATCAAATCCTTTTCATACTTATCAAGATAATTCCCACCTTCACACATCTTACCATAATGTGGGGTAAATTGATACAAGCCTATCTAATGACCCCACATGAAATCTTCCACCTAGCAACCCTCCTCCTACTACCAATTTAGGGATGAATCCTACCAACAACAACCCACCAATTGATACAAATCAAATTATTGCACAAATAGTGCAACAAATTAATGTCATGAAAACATCTAACACTCTTAAATGATTCAACCACAACATCATTTGATAAACATGGCTAATTAACCTCGCATTTTTCTTCCCCAAAATAATCAAAATTTTATCCCTCCACCTCTTAAATATGTTTTGAGAAATGTTATTCCCAAACCTTTCATGCATAATAAGATAATTCAACACATTCAAAATGAGACTTTAGCCCATTTCATTGTATCCATTGATATTGGTAATATATCATCAACTATTAAATATGGTGGGAGTAAAGACCTTGCATATTTTTTTAAGGCATTCAATAATATTTATAAAGAGTGGATCAAAAATAATACCTTTGCCACAACTAAAATTTAGTCAAAACCTTCAATAGTGATGTATTAGAATGGTATAACCAACTTTTCCAACATTCTATATGGAAACTTGAGGATTTAGTCAATTATTTAGTTAAAGAATTCTAACATAATGATATTACCAAAAATTATCTTAGTCATTTCATCAATGTTAAGCAATATCCTACCAAACCATCTCATGATTTTATCAAATGATGCAAATATTTAGATCACAAGGCCAATCATAACATGACTAATGATAATTTGTTTAAACTTTTCTTAACAGCCTTAACACCTTCACTCTAAACAAGGTTTGAACTTTCACTCCCCAAGCTTTAAATGATGCTTTTGACCAAGCTAAGTGTCAAGAATTCCTAATGAAATAGTTTGAACCTAACACTAAAATCATCAAAGTATCTTTCCAACATTCAGCCAATGTGATAACCAAAAATCCTCCTCAACCCAAATTAGGAATAACCAAAACAAAAAATCCCCAATCTTCCCATATTCCATTAATAGTGCAACAAATGAAATAACTTTTCACACCTTCTAAACCATTCACATATTCCAATAATACTCCTAAATGGTATGACCTTAATCAATTTTATTGGTTTCATGCTGATATAGGTCATTCCTATGAAATATGTTAGGGGCTTTCAAAATTTTCCATTTCTTTTATGATAGGAGATTCATTTAGTCATGATGCCATGATCAAAATCCGTCATTAAGATTATGCTAATACCTCTCAAAATAAACAAGATTCGAAATCTTCTTTCTCTAACAATCCAAAAACTTTATCTACATCTAACCCTCAATAATCAAAAAAGGATATTTGTGAAATTGATGCCAATTATGATCAATACTATACCAATTCCCTATACATGAATGTGGCTAAGGTCAATTATCAATGCAAACCAACCCACAAATATCCTGTTACCAAACCAAATAAACCATCATTAGAAGAGTAAATTATCAAAGATACTAGTACCACTAACTTACCTTCAAAAACCATTGAGGAACCACTTCCTCAATCTGAACCTTCAACCACTTCTCTTCCTCCTAAACATATTTTACCTTCCAAGCCTCATGCTGGTTCTTCCTCTTTCAAAACTCATTGATTTTTTTTATAGGAACTCAACTCTATGCATTAAAAAATTCTTCTCATGGAGTTAGTTCACACTTATCCCTACCATCGTAAATTATTAATGCAAAAAATTGAACAACCATATTCCTTAGAAGAGGAACAAACTTCTCATGAGACTTAACCAAAAAAAAAATCATACAATTGAAAATATTTGTACTTCATCAAAACATTTCATAGAGTTCCTTAAATAAGACATGATCAATAATGAAATTCTCTTTTAAGCTAAAGATCCACCTCTTTTTATAAAATAACCATTAATACCACCCTCATTCATAAAGTACTAGTATACAAAGGATCAATAATTAATGTGACATATCTTTAGCTCATTCAACAACTCATATATAATAAAGATCATCTCAAGAAAACTCATTTAACATATTATGAATTCAACAAGACCAATCTAAAGCTACTTGGTTGTATTTGGCTCCCTCTTACTATTGGACCCAAAACTATACATACTAATCTTATGATCCTCAATTTACCATTATTTTATAATATATTCTTAGTATGCCCATGGAATAATCGCATGAGGGCTATCGCCTCTTCTGGAAGCTAATATATCACATTTATTCATAATGGAAAAAGGTATAAACATGAGGCTAATCCTATCCCTTAGAGTATTCAGCTTCCTAATCCTAAATATCAGTATTAGATTCCCACTATTATAAAAATTAAGAGTACACCTTTACCTAAATTTATTAATATGAATCCATATTTACAAGTCACTCTTACTAATTCTGACTATGATGAGCCAAATGATTTGAAAAATACATGTAATACTACCAGGCTACCTCCTTACATTCTGGAGTGGCTTCCTCCTTCCTTGTTACCTCATGATCATGCCATCCCTCTTATCACTAATATAACTGATTACCCTCCTCCATGTAATACACATGAAACATCTTATATTGAATATGATTTCACTTGTAATGACTATAGAGTGGTCAAGTCATTTCAAGACCCTTTAACCATGTCACTGCATAAATTTAATGATCTAGGCATCTCACCTTATGAAGCTCATTTAGAGACAAAGGTATGTAATATCTCTCCCACCTATGATGATAACTACATTATGGCCCAAGCTCAATCAAGAGAATCAAATGTTCAACACTATAAAAAACCTTAGCTAAAATACATGCTTTTAACTATGATGTTCATATGATTTTCATGGATATTGAGTTAGATCCTAAAGGTCATGTACCTCCAGTTAATTTTCCACTCCTTTATACTCCTTGGGTGTTTGAATAAATCTTACCTCTTGGACCATGAAAACTTTTGGAACCTTATATACCTCTTATCACACCATTTACTCTACCAAATCCTCTCCCCATCAATGATTCTAAATATGTGCCTATTATCAATCTAATTAAACCTAATCAACCTTCCTCTAAAGTTTGACCTACTCCTAAGATCACTCTTAATGCCAAGGCCATAGATGTACATCAGTTACATTTTGAATATAACTGCCATGGTAACAAAATATTGATCTTGAAGTAGACATTGAATATTATGAACCTCTACATACATTACCTAGTGATGAAGCCATCCTTAAATTGATCCATGCCAAAGAACCTCAACTTGCTTCAGAAACATCATAAACTTGGGAATTTTAAATGAAAATCCCCTCATTTTAATTACTTCATTGCTAGAATCAACCCAAAAACCAATCCCATTTCCTCTCTTCCTAATGTGCTATTTCATTTTCAAGATGGAAATGCCATGATTATTGAGGAAACCAAAAGAATAAAATATGGCACACCCTCATGTCCTCAACATATCACTATTTATAGAGAACTCACACCAACCAAGCATGATAACCTTAGTCTATTCTTTGATAAATATTTTGAGACTTTCACTTGGTCATATGAGGACATGCCTGACATTGATCTTAGTATTGTGGTGCACAACATAATCACATACCCTAATACCAAACCTGTTTGACAAAAATAACAAAAAGTTCACCTTAAAGTTCCCACCCTAGGACATAGAGAAATTATCAAACTATTAGATGACATGTATATCAAACATGTGGAATATTTTGAATGGGTGTCAAACATTCTCCCATTCACAAAAAAATTAGCATGGTTATTCACATCTGCATCAACTTTCATAACCTCAACCTCACTTGTGTCGAGGATAATTTTTCATTACCTTTGATAGATGCCATTATAGATTCCATTATAGGTTATGAAATTTTGTCCCTCATGAATGGTTTTTTGGGATATAATAAAATTCACATCACCCATAAAAAATAACACAATACAATATTCACTACGAAATGGGGCTTCATTGCTATGTTAAAATGCCCTTCGATCTTAAAAACACTGGAGCTCCCTATCATCAAGATATGACCCACATTTTTCATGACCTTATCCATAATATTGTGGAAACCTATGTGGATGATGTCATTGAAAAATCCAAAAGTCTTAAAACCCATCTTTCTAATCTTGTCATTATCTTTGATTGACTCATAAAATATAAAGTTAGACTCAACCCCTGCAAATGTGTTTTTGGCATTACATCTAGTAAATTACTAGGGTTTTTATTCTTTCTTCATGGTATTGATGTTTATCCCACTAAAATCAATGTTATAATCAACATGCCTGTTCCCCAATCCATTCTAGACATTTGTACTTACCTCGATAAGCTTGGGGCAATTTGATGATTCATCCTCAAAATGGCTTATCACATTTATTCTGTTAATTCTCTTTTAAGAAATGTAATGCTTTAGAATTGACTGATCCTTTTTAGAAGGCATTTGAAAACATGAAAGAATCATTGCTCCATCCACCTACCCTTCACCCACCTTATAATCACCATCCTTTAATTTTTTACACTTATTCTACACTTGTATCTGTTGGGGCAATGCTTGCCCAACAAGAAAATATAGGAAGAGAGTATGTTATTTACTAAATTAGTCAAGGCCTCATGTATTACAATTTTTTTTATAGCAAAGTATAAATTTATTGTCCTTGTTATCTATTTCACAACTGAAATGCTTCATCACTACATGCTCTATCAAACAACTTATGTCATAGTTCATTCCAACCCACTTCACTAGTTTTTCTCCAAAGCCTTTATATATAGAGATATAATAAGCAAGTGGATGGTTATTTTAATGGAATTTGACCTTTGCATCATCTTATAAAAATATATTAAATGGAAATTCATTGCCAACCAACTCACAGTAGCACCCATACCCACTACCAATCATCTTCAAGATAGTCTCCTTAATGATAATATTCTTTTTATTAAAGCTCTTAGTCAAGCTATCTCTCTTAAAGATTACTTTCATGACTTTAATACTAACTTAAAATCAACTAATCAAAAATATTCCTATGTCATTCCTAATATTACTAAATCCAAAGTAGTTATCGAAGAAATTTTTGAAATCAATGTCAGTTTAAACTAAGACACCTAGACCCTACATTTTGATGGTGCTAAATATCTCCAAGGAGCTGAGGCAGGTTGTATTCCAACTAGTCCCCATGCTAAAATAATAATTTTGGCATTTTGGCTAACCTTGGATGTCACTAATAACATGGTATAATATGAAGCATTAATCTTAGGCATGGGAGTGGCACTTGACTTAGATATTGCATATTTGCATGCTTTGTGTGACTCCCAACTCATCTTTCATTAATAGTGCTTATTAATGTAAAATTTAAATATTATTTATTATCATCAAATGGATAATACCCTCGCCAAATCATACATTTCTTTTACCATTGAGCCCATTCCAATATATCATAACTTTGTCAATGACTCTTTTGATTCTTTGGTATCCTTATTTCATCCACATCATGTTCTCAATAATTCTCAATTTCTTATTCAAATAAGAAAGTCCCCATATTTTATCCAACCATAAGAGTTGCTTATCTATCATATTGAGGATGTCATCATTCGATAGAGATCATAGTATAAAGACATTATCCAATTATTTGAACAACAAACTTATCTTCTGAACATGTATTCTCACAAAAATAATAGAATTCATAAGTAAGCCTTTAAATATGTCTTTAAGTATAACACCCTTTATTATCACAATGCCAAAGGTACCCTACTTCACTATGTAATAAAATAAGAGGTTCTTAATCTCATTGAACAAGTATATGGGGGCATTTATGGTGGTCACTATAGCATACATGTTACAATATGTAAATGTCTATATATGTGATACTTTTGGATCATTCTGAAAAAGGATGCTATCAAGTTTGCTAAAAAATGTAGTGCTTTCCAAATTAATGATTATATAATCCATCACCACTAGCTGAGCTCCAAATTATGGAATCTCCTTAGCCATTTTCCATGTGGGGATTAGATCTCATCATAAAACTACCTATGTCACAAGATGGACATGCTTTTATCATCACAATTATTGAATATTTTACCAAATGGGTAGAATCTATGCCTCTTGCCAATATCACAGTAACTACCATTTTCATGTTTATCCTTAACCAAATCATTTATCATTTTGGATTTCCCCATACTATCATTTTTGATAATGGTGATAATTTCAAGAACAAGGACATGAAGAAGTTATGTGCCAAATTCAAAATATCCCACAAATTCTCCACACCTTATCATCCATAGTACAATGGCCAAGCTGAGTCCACCAATAAAATTCTCAATAAAATCCTTTAAAATAACATCTACAAAACCTGGATGGATTGGCATCTTCATTTATATCCCACACTTTAGGCCTATCATACTAGTAATCATACTACCACTGGGGAAACACTGTTCTTATTAGTCCATGGTTCCAAGTTTGTCCTCCCATTAGAAGATGAGCTTCTCTACTTTTGTATATCTCTTCATGGTATCATAATTGATGAGGAATTACATGAAGCCTACCTTCATTCTCTTGATCTTCTTCGAATGCTATTTAACCACTCTATAACATAATCGCTAATATAAGGCTTGTATCACTAAGTAAGATAATAAAAAGGTTAAAGTCTACACTTTCAATGTTAGTGATCTAGTCCTTAAATTAGACTATATCCAAGATAAAGAAGGAAAATATGCTCAAAATAGTGGGGCCCTTATTTAGTGAAAGACATTTTTGGTCCTAGCACCTATTTCCTCTAAACTAATAAAGGCCATGTTTTCAAAGATCCCACCAATGCACAATTCTTAAAGTACTTTACTTAGATCTTTCCCTTCTTATCATATTTCTATCCTAATAACACATCTTGTAGAATTTATATATGGGTATCACCCTTTTCAATAGTTTCTCTTTCCACAAATCTTAGTTCCTTCTCTTTATCCTTTGGTTTACTTTTCTCATGAGTTGTATTGTATTACCATGGAAAGGACCCAGTCTTCCTCAAGAATTCCTTTTTTGGTTATTTTCAAATGCTTTTTGTACCCTCTTAGGTTTTTATTTTATGAATTGTAGTGTAAGACCATGGATAGGACTAGGCCCTCCTCACAAATACCATTTTTACCATTTTGTTTTCACATACTTTATTCAGCCTTTTGGGTCTCTATTTTGTGAGTTACAATGTAATACCATGATAGGACCAAGAACTCTACACAAATACCATTTTTTTGTCTTTATTGCACCCTCTGGGGTTTATATTTTATGAGTTATAGTGTAAGACCATGGATAGGACCAGGCTCTCCTCATAAAATCACCATTTTATTTTAAAACACCTTTTATTCCACCAAGTGTTCATTTTGTAGAATGCTAAGAAATGATTTCAAGTTTTTGATCCCATATTCTTAGCTTTGGTGTTTGATTTTTTTATAGATAAAACTTGCACAAAAAAATATGTTAGCATGTTTCCCTACACTTCCATACATTCTTATGATAAGGAATCCTACTTACCTATCATTGTATCCCTTTTCACCTTTATCACAATTTTTATGATTTGAAGTAATTCAAAATGTTTTATGTTTCATTCCCCTTGATTTCCTTTCCTTTCATTCCAATTTGGATAAAATAAGGTCAAAGTCAAGATAACACTTTTATTTCACATGAATTAACAAGTATCTTAGACACCATGCTCTCTAAGTTCTCTCTCTTAGTAACCAAGTCCAATGTTTTCAAATGATAGTCATTTTTAACACCCATGTTTGGTTTTCTGAATCTATATGGAGGAGTAGAAAAAGCCATCAAAATTTAAAATACAAATCATTTAAAACAAAAGGAAATGATCAAAAGGTAACATATAAAGTCAAATGTCAAAATCACACCAAAAGACGTGATTAATAACATATCTCCTATCCCTAGTCAAAGCTCAAACTCCATAGTTGGCCTCATGATAGAGCCAAGGTCCATTAGGGTGTGATAGCCCAGTAGATTGGGATAGGATAATTTTGAATAATTTATGATACTACCTAATTTATCATAAAAGTTCCCAATATTCACATTAGACCAATGAATCTATAAGGGGTCCTAAAAAATATAGAACATGTTGTGGGAAGGTAGGTCCATTTTATGTTTCATGCGTATAGCCTTCATGGGATGATATTCATACTTCATTTGGTGACCTAAGATTTGTGTGGTTAGAAAAAATTCTTCAAATTCCTTAATGTCAACATTCTTCTTATTTTGAAAAACCTAATTTATGTGTCATGACTTCAATAAAGAGTTTATTTGCCTTGAGTTTTCCTTCATTTCCCCCACCATCCATTTCATTTCCCCCCTTGACAAGAAAGTTTGATTATAAATCTATTTTTCCACTTATATATTCCCTCTTCTTCACATATTAGACACATGATATCACTACTTTGTTTTGATTTTATCTATCTTTATAACAAAATAGTAGGCTTGAGTGACTATGGATTATCTTCTTTACACATTGCTTTACATTTCTAGAAATCACCTTGGTTCATTTGAAAAATTTCCTTTGTTATACCTCCTTTTTTTCAAACACTTATGTCCATTTTTATTTTTTCAATATTCTTTTTTTCCATTATTGAGTGAGGTTGGCTTGTTACTTCTCAATCACCAATGTTGTTTTCCCTTTTATGTACTTTTTCCATTGACGATTAAGGATTGTTATTACCCACTCATAAATATTTTTTTTTACCATTTCTTGACCATATTTGTTTAAGTAAGGATTATTAATACTTTCACATTGATATTTGATTACCATTTTTACTTGTATAATTGGTTTGATTTTGTTTGTTTACCTTTCTTACTTAAGGTTTACTTGTTTGAGTTTTTTAGTCATCTAGTAGCCTTGGATTTTGGTTACCTAATTTAATCTAAAATTTGACTTGGTCATTTGGCCCTAACTTAGTATTTATCACCACAACTTACCAAATTTATAAGTATTTATTATCAACACCACATCAATTATCTTGGCTTTCTTTCATTTGTTTGTTTTTACTCTTTAGTTTTGTATCCTTGGGTTTGTCTAAAGCAATCTCTAAATCCTCCATGATCAAAACTACAAAAACAACATACAATCATCCCATAATGAAGGTAAGTCAAGTTATGCATACATTAATTTTATTTTTGATTATTTCATTTCAATTATTCTATGCTTTAAAATACTGCAATTTGTTTAGCTTTACGGTTGTGTTGCTATGTTATTTTCTTAAATCACCACCCCATGTTTCAGCTCAGTGATAGGTGATGAGTTTTGAGTAGGGCATATGTATACACAATATTTTCAAATTTGATCAATTATTGATGTTTTCTCTTTTGTAGGAACCTGTCGAGTCTCAATCTCTTTGAGTTCACACTTTAAAGGGTGCACCGGGAAAGGGGTGGGTAGACCATTGGTGCTTTGAAAGATTTTTGTCCCTTATACCACCAATTGATACCTACACAACATTTTCCTATACACTTACCTAAGATTTACCTCCTCCCTTACACACTCCAAGAAATTCACCACCTTATTTAGCCTCTTCTTAAGCCTAAAACCCTTTTTGATAGTTTATAGTACACTATCAGTCTGAGTCGACCCTGCATTTAATTTATTAAAACCACATTACAAGTCTAGGTCATTCTTGGTTGACCTAGATCATAATCTTATTTGTTTTTATCAAATAATGATATAAAGTCAAATTGGGCTGACCATGTCAGATAAAATTTCAAAAAGTCTTAGGGTTAGATTCAATTATATATACACATTCATTTTTCCATTTATTAAAGAGATAACATAGCTAATTATTTATTTATGCTTCTTTACAATCTAATCTTTGATGATTCTACTTGAGGAGTTATTGCTTAGGGATTATACTTGGATAATAATCTTGTCTTTTGAAAAAGTCTTAGATGCTTAGGCATTTATTAGTCATCCTTAAAAAACCTAACCACCTCTTACGAAGCACCTTTGGCCAAGGGAGAGATTGAGTCTCAATGGGTTCATCTTCAAAGTAAGTATCTCTAACTTTACTCCTCTATTTTAATAGATAGGGGTATCATAAGTAATGGATTATGAATATATTTTTATCTCCATACATTAGGGTTTTATATATACATAGCTTAATTATAGTTATCCTATGAATGTTTACTATTTATGTTTATTACCTATACTTTGTGCCACAAGCTTTGGTGAGCACTAGATTATATTTTACTTTACTTGTCATTTACTCAGTGAATATGAAAACAAAAGACCTAGTTAGGGTTATTGCATGGTCTTGCTTGACTATAGGCTTTGGAACCCTATCTAGTGATGTTATTATGGTAAGAGATCCCTTAGTTAAGTCAAGAAAATCCATATTGTTCATGACCCCAAATATATAATGTATAAACAATTGGAAGTGTAAGTATGATTTATCTTCCTTGAGCTAGGATTGATTAATAGATTAGTTGCATTTTACTCTGTATAAATTCTACTTAATTCATCAATAGTTTATCCATTATACAATCCAAATATTGGAAATTACTAAATATTTTTAAATATAAAATAAAATACTATTTAAAAAAAAGACAAAAAATAAAAAAACTTAGTTAGTTATGTAGTATGTGTAACTAAAAAATTCAAAACAAAAAATAGAATTGCTTCTTCAAATTCTTCTACCCATTCTCCTTAATTAAAAAAGGTCAATTATAATGTACTTATAAAAATATACATGCTAATTTTTTGAAAAGATTATTTAAAGTTTACATAAATAATAAAAATAAATAGCTACATGCATGATAATAAACTAAACTTACTTAAAGCCTTTAATGGCTTAATTATTCTAAAAATAGTTAAACTAAATATTAAACTAATTATTAAATAAGTTACATGATATTATCTGTTGTATAACTTAGACTCAACAACACTTTAACCAACATTCACCCCCTTGATGTTGAATGGACTAACAACTTGATCTCTGAGTTTCAAAAACTAAAGTTTTGTAACAACTTTAGTGAAGATAACTACAACTTGTTCCTCGGTGTTTATATACTTCAATTCTACATGTTTATTCTAAACCAAATCTTGAATAAACTGATAATTTAAATCAAAATATATTGAACTATTGTGATAGACTAGATTCTTGGCCAATTTTATAGCACTTATATTATCACAAAAAACATTGTAGGTTGATGTTGTTTCTCTCCAATTTATTCTAAATTTTTTTGGAGCCATAATGTTTGTGTACTAGTGGAAGTGATTGCAATATATTATACTTATGTATATAAAAGAACATCTGAACATTGCTTCTTTGAGCTCCATATAACCAAACATAACCAAGTGAAAAATAATTCCCAAATGTTGGTTTTTAGTCATCTAAACTACCTCCCTACCCAAAATCACCAAAACCAACAAATTTATTTTTTTAATAGTGTAGTAATGAATATGAAAGCTAATAGTACCTTTCACACACTTTAAAATCCTCTTGGTCACCTTCATATGAATTTTAGATGGCTCAGACATATATCTTAATATAAGAGAAATTGAATAAATAATATATGGTCTTGTGCAAGTTAGAAACATTAAGCTTCCAATAATACTTTTGTAAGTTGTCTCATCAATTATTTTAGAATCATCTTCTCTACATAACATACATCCATGAGCAGTTGGAGTGGAGACTAACTTATAATAAACAATATTAAATTTCTTCTACATATCTTTTGCATACTTTATTTTAAAAATGAATATATCGTCTTTACTTTGATGAACCTCCATCCCTAAGAAGTATTGCATGAGAACTAAATATTTCATTTCAAATTCATTCATCATAATAATTTTGAGTTCATCCTTCATCTTAGAATTGTTTCCCATATTCAAAAAATCATCAACATAAAAGATTATAATAAGGATACCATTACCTTCTTTTTTGTAGTAAAGAGTACACTCACTCTTGCTTCTTTTGAATCCATTTAGCTGAATATATATATCAATCCTAGCTTACCATGCTTTGGGTTCTTATTTGAGGACATACAAATCATTCTTTAACTTGTAGACTTGGTCTTATTTACCTTTTACTAAAAAACCTTGTGGCTAATGTATATAGACTTCCTCTTCTAAGTACCCATTTAGGAAGGCACTTTTCACATCCATGTGATGTATGTTTCATTTATTTTGAGCTGCTAGTGAAATCACCATTCTAATGGTCTCTTGTCTTGCAATTGGTACAAATGTTTCTTCATAATCTATACCATATATTTGAGTGAATTTTTTTTCAACTAGACATGTATTGTGTCTTTCAACACTACCATCATTATTTTACTTAGTATTGTAGACCCATTTAGTAACAATATAATTCTTGTCATGTGGAAGTTTTATAAGTTCCCAAGTATCATTATTATGAATGAAATCCATTTCTTCCTACATTGTTTTCACCCAAACATCATTTGTACGTTCATATTCAAAACATGATGGTTCAAAATCATCTTGTGTAATTAAAGCATAATTTAATATCTCACCTCTTGAACATTTAATCATGTGTTTGGAATCTTGTAAATTGATATATTTCACTCAAGCTTTTTACCTTCCTTGAAGAACTAGGACTTGAAGCTAAAACAATGCTTAGAATAAAACCACTAGATAAGGGGATACTTAATGGAATTTTAGCACTTGTCACTAAAGTAATAGTGAGATGCTCATTATAAATATCATCATAAATACCATTAATTAAAACACAATAAAAAATATTTAGACTTATCAATATAGTCAATATCTTTGTCATGACCATACACTCCCCATTCATAAAAAATAACATCTCTTGACACAACTATAATATTAGTGATAGGATTATAAATCCTATAGGATTTTCTTTATTTACTGCACCCAAAAAAAATACAATACTCACTCTTTGGATCTAGCTTATTTATATTCTAATCATCTACATGAACATAGGCTAAACAACCAAAAACATTGAAACTTTTTACATTAGGCTTATTTTCATACCATGCTTCATGTGGTGTCATCTTTTAAAATACACTAGTGGGACTTCAATTGAGAATATATATAATTGTAGTACCTGCATCACCCTAAAAAGTGTTGTTTAATACCTTTGTTTGTAACATGCTCCTTGCCATTTCAACCATTGTATGATTCTTCCTTTCAAACACACCATTTTGTTAGGTGTAGGAAGTTATGAGTCACCTTTTGATGCCATTCAAATCATAATAATGCATAAAAGACTTTGAACAAAACATGATCATTTCCATGATCATCCCTTAAGCACTTTATTATGTAACCACTTTAATTCTCTACAAGGGATTTAAATATCTTAAATGTATTAAATGATTCACTTTTTTTCTTCAAAAAACAAACCCAACACTTTCTTGAATAATCATAAATAAATGTAATGAAATATGATGACTTACCCAATTTTTTTTGTTTGCATAGGACCACAAATATCAAAGTGAACCAATTGAAATGGGTGATATGCCCTCAATGAACTACTTTTTGGAAACTTTTCTCTTGCATGTTTGCCTTTAACACATCCTTCACAAACTTCCTTATGCTCTTAAACCTTTGGAAAACCATAGACCAATTATTATGATGTTAGTAACTTCAAACTTAAAAAATTCAAATGTCCATACCTGAAATGCTATGACCAATTTTTATCTTCATATGCCATATTTTTAAGGTTGTTACTATGTTCTCCAAACTTCAATGGGAAAATCCTATTTTTAGACATAAGTAAAATTTTAACAACCTTATTTCCTTGATTCTTGTCATGTATTGTGTATTAATTATCATAAAAAACCACCTTATAGTTATTTTCACATAACATTCCAACAATCAATAAATTATATTTTAACTTTGGGGTATAATAAATATCATTAATACTTTTTCTTATCTTTTATAGTATTCATCTTCATAGTTTCTTTTTCTGTAACCATCAAATATTTTTCATCACCAAGTTTGATATTGGTTTTGAAACTTATATCCATTGTAGAAAATAACTCGTTATTCCCTAACATGTGATTGGAAGAAACTAAATATAGATACCAAATTTATTTATGAATGTTTTCAGCTTTGTCATATGAAATGAATAAATTGCATAGAGGAGCATCATCATCTTCATTAGCATAATTATCACTTCTATTTTCATTTACTGCATTTAATGTACATTCCCAATTAAAGTGACTATACCTGTGAGAATAATAACACTGAATATTTTTAATATCCAATATACCTCTACATCTCCCTATTGAACCGAATTTTCTTCATTTGTATCCTCTTTAATAATTTTAATTCATGTATTTTCCTTATCCTTGATTGCTTTTGCTATTGTCTTTGCCTTGTACATGTTTATTTTTTTGGTAGTGTCGATACCTTCATTATTTGTAATCTTCAATTTTGAGGTAAAAACCTTCTCATCACTTACATTTAATGTATCTCTTAGCCTTTTTTCATGGGATGGAAGAGATACAACTAGGTGATCAAACTCAAAAGTAGTCAAAATTTTACTTTATTCAATAATGATGGAAACATGGTTCCACTTTGGTGTTAGAGATCTTACCAAAATTTTCACCACAACCTCTTTGTTGATGTAAAAAAAGAGGCTAAACTTTTGGAGGCCATAATTTTTGATACATAGCTTTGTTTGAGCCCATATTCACACCAAAACAACCATCTATAAAAGTTCAATGCATCCTTAAATTGACTTATCTAGTTATGGACATTTTTGATATATTTAATAGGCCATACGTGACCATTTGAGAGTCTAAAATTATAATTTAATGTTATTATCGGTATCTTTATAAATTTATAAATTGTATGTTTTTATAACCAGACTTGAACTTTAGTTGATATTCATCTGATAATCTAATTTTAGTGTTTAGTTTATTTTTGTATATTTTTAGTGTTGTGCACACTTTCATGCAAAAATTACTAAAATTAACTACTAAAAATAGCAAGTTGAGTTTTATTATTCTTAGAGTTGTGAATTTTGCACGTCAATTCCAATTTTGAGTTGAGGCTTATTTATGCATAGTTTGTAATTATTTGAAGCATTCAATACGAATCAATACTAGTTATTATATTATAATATTTGATAATTATTATTTTATTATTTTGATAGTAATTAGATTCATTATTTGGTATCAAAGTAAGTTTGAATCTTAGAGGTGTAAGAGATGGTGAGTGGATGAGGAGGAATCACTTAGATGAACCATACTATGTAAGAGCTGCAGAGGTAAGTAGAGAAATTAATTGAGATTATCAAGAATAAAATACAAAGGAGACCAAAAGATGATGTCGAGGATGACACAGATCATGAAGAGGAAATTATACAAGAGGAAAAATATGAAACTCTACCATAAATGGAAGAGAGGATGGTTAGAGATTTAGAAGGACAGAATGAAGGAATCAAGCTTGATGTTAAAAATTATGGAGGAAGTTTAAAACCAAAGGAGTTAATAGATTGGATGAATAACATGGTTAAGTTTCTCAAATGGAGAACTATGAGAGAAGACAATAAGGTAAAGTTTGCATGCACGAAATTGAAGGTTCATGCAATGATTTGGTGGGATCACCTATAGAAAGAAAGATAGAAAAAGGTAAAGATAATATAAACTGGTGGAAAAAGATAGGGAAGAATCTGAGGGAGAAATTTATTTATATGGATTATGTAAAAAACTTATACATAATATTTTAAAATTTGAGGTAGAAAGATCACAATATACAAGAGTATACATATGTATTTTACAAGCTTTCCATAGAAGTGGATCATGATGAAATAGAAGAGCAAATAGATGTAAGGTATGTAAATGGTTTGATGTTTTCTATTCAAGATGAATAAAGCATGCATATAATACTTTGCATGAAATAAGCTTATCAATTATCTTTGAAGGTAGAAGAAAAACAAAATAGACATAATTTTAGAAGAAAATTTATTGGGTTGAAAAGAGGATAATAACCTCTAATAATAGGATGAGGTGGATTTAATACAAAGAGAGGTGGGTTTAATACCACTAGAGGAGACTAATCACATGGTGCATAAAGACAAGAAGATAATAGACAAGGGTTTCAATACCAATAAAGAGGAAGAATATTTTAGAGAGGACAAAGACATGATGGTGGTAGAGGATGTTTTCCAAATCAACCTAGGTCTTATGTTTGCTATAGATGTGGAGAATAAGGTCATAGAGTGTTTGAGTGTCCACAATACAAATATCAAGAAAATACATAAGATGATCACTCAAGAGTGAATTTAATTGAAGCTAAAACAAAAGAGAAAAATACTGAAGTTGTAATAATAAATATTGGAAAAAATCTCATGATGAGAAGAAAAATGATTGCTTCAAGGAAAGAACAAATGTATAATAAAGAAGGTGGTGATGCATTTTTTTGAATGAATATATTTTGAAAAAGGTGTAATTTAAGAGATAAGTTATGCAAAGTAATTATAGATGGTGGTAGTTGTGAAAATATAGTTTCTAAGGACATGATTGAAAAACTAGGTTTACAGTGTGAAAAACATCCTAATCCTTATTAGATTTCATGGTTTAAGAAAGAGAATGAAGATACAATAGATAAAAGGTTCTTAATCAAGTTTTCTGTAGGTAAAAATTACAAGGATGAAATATGGTGTGATGTAATACAAATGGATGCATGTCATGTGTTATTAGGAAGGCCATGACAGTTTGATAGAAAAGCAATTCATGATGGAGGAAAGAACAAATATAGTTTCTAGAAAGGTGGTATGAATGTAGTTTTTTCACCTCTTAAAGAATAAGGGTAGCTTGAAATCATGTTGAATACAAATCAAATACATGAAGATGATAGGTTATTGTTATGTATTATTAGAAAAGAAAGAAAACACAAAAATCATGTAAGTATCAGGAAAAATAGTAGTACATATTAAAAAAGAAGTGCATCCTAAAAGCATGTTGACTTCAAAAGAATTTATAAAAGACATGAAGATGATAGTTTATTGTTATGCATTATTAGAAAAGAAAGAAGACACCAAAATCATGTAATTACCAGGAAAAGCAGTAGTAGTGTTGAAAGAATATGTAGATGTTATACTTGATGAGCTATCAAATGGTTTACCACCAAAGAGAGATATTCAACATCATAATGATTTGATTCCAATATCATCCATACCCTATCAAAAATCTTATAGGATGAGTCCAATAGAATATGTAAAATTAAATAAAGAGGTTATTGAATTGGTGAGGAAGGGTGTAGTAAGGGAGAGCATGAGTCCTTGTGCAACACTAGAATTGATAACTCCAAATAAAGATGTAGGGTGGAGGATGTGTTTGGATAGTAGAGCAATCAATAACATTACAATCAAGTACAGGTTTTCTATACCTCATTTAGATGATATGATGGATGTTATTATAGGAACAAAATATTTTACCAAGATTGATCTAAGGAGTGGATATTATTATATTCAAATTCATGAAGGAGATGAATGGAAAACATAATTCAAGACTAGAGATGATTTATATGAGTGGATGGTGATGTCATTCAAATTATCTAATGAACCCAATATATTTATAAGGGTGATGAACACAGTGCCTGTGAGAACACAGTGGTAATTTTGTGAAAGTTTATTTTAATGATATTTTAATATTAAGACTAAATAAGAGCACTTACAACATTTGAGAATGGTATTATAATTTTTAATAAAAAAGAAGCTCTATGTGAGTTTGAAGAAGTGCAGGTTTATGCACAATAGTTTGATTTTTTTGGTATTTGTAGTTTTAGTAGATGGTGTAAGAATGGATAAAGAAAAAGTAAAGATAATTGTTGAGTGGCCTATCACAAAGAGTATCACAGAGGTAAGAAGTTTCTAAGGTTTAACAACTTTTTATATAAAGTTCATTAACAATTTTAGTAGTCTTATGGTACCAATAAAAAAATGTAGGAGAGGAAAAGAATTTGCATGGACAAGGGCAAAAACATAAAGCTTTGAGTTGTTGAAGAAGAAAATTAAATTAAAACCTATTTTAGCATTACCATATTTTATAAAAGTTTTTGAGTTTGATTGTGATGCTTTGTTTGTGAGAATTGGTGCTATGTTGAGTCAAGAAGGGAAGATAATATCATATTTTAGTGAGAAATTTAAGGAGGTAAGAATAAAATATTCTAATATTATGTTAAATTTTATGCCATTATACAAGCATTAAGACATTGGAGGCATTATTTGGTGCCTAAGGAGTTTATCTTATTTACTAATCATGAGGCTTTGAAGTATGTGAACACTCAAAAGAAGATAAATATTAGGAATGCAAAGTGGGTGTCTTTGTTGCAGGGTTATAATTTTATGTTGAGGCATAAATCAGGAAAATAGAATCATGTAGATGATACTTTGAGTAGGTGAGTGAGGTTGATAACTACTATGGCGAGTGAATTAGTTGGAGTTGAATTTATCAAACAAGTATATGACACTAATCCATATTTTGGCAAGATAGTTGAGCAATGAAGGAATCCATTGACATGTGATAAAAGTAATGTTTATGAAGAGTATCTTATGCAAGATGATTATCTCTTCAAAGGTAAGCAATTATGTATTTCAATTGGGTCTCTAAGAGACAATATTATTATAAGATAATTGCATAGTGCTGGTTTGGTTGGACATTTTGGTAAGACAAAGATAATAGTTTTAGTGCAGGGGAAATATTTTTAGGCAAAGATGAAGAGAGATGTTACAAGATATGTTCTAAGATGAAATATATGTTAGGTGGAAAAAATACATGCACAAAATACAAGGATGTGCATTCCATTAATGATTCAAATAGAACCTTGGACATATTTGACTATGTATGTTAAGTTAGGATTACCAAACACAAAGAGGTAATGATTCAATTTTTGTTGTTATAGTCAGGTTTTCTAAGACAGTTCATTTTATTTCATATAAAAAACTAATGATGCCATTAGAGTTGTATACCTATTTTTTAAGGATATTATGAGATTGCATGGTGTTTCAAAAACCACTACACCAGATAGGGACACATAATTTCTAAGTCATTTTTGGAGGAACTTGTGGAGAAATATGGGGACTAAGATAAAATTCATTAGTGCATACCACCCTCAAACAAATGGACATACAAAATTTTTAAATAGGAGATTGAGAAATTTATTGAGATGCATAGTTGGAGAGAATCCCAAACAATGCAACTTGGCTTTACCACAAACTGAGTTTGCATATAATAGTTTAGTGAATAGATCAATAGGAAAATCATCATTTCAAATTATTTATGGAAGAAATCTTGAGTGTTTTAGATTGGGTATAATTATCAATTGTAGAATGAGTTACTAATAATGCAGAAGCATTTGTAGAACATATATAATACTTATAACAAGAAGTAATAAGAAAATTATAGGAATGTAATGAGAAGTATAAAGCAACAAAAAATATCAGAATAAGGTCAAAAATATTTGAATAAAGAGATTTAGTGATGGTTTACTTGATAAAATAAATATTTATAAAAGTCACATATAACAAGTTAAATTACATGAAAACTAGACTATGTAGAATTATGAAGAAAATCAATGACAATACTTATGAGGTGAATTTACCATAAAAATTTGATATCTCTCTAGTATTTAATGTTTTATATTTACATGATTTCCATGGAAAATATGGTAAATGTGAATAAGATGAAGAAGTAGATTGGTAGAAATAGGTGCCAATGAAGAAGAAAGAAAAGGTAGTGCAGGTTTTGGATAAGAAGACAATAAACACAAGGTGAGGAAGTTATGATAGGAATTTGTTATAGTGGGAAGGATTAAAACATGAAGACAACACTTGGATTAAAAAATAGGAGTTGAATAATATTGATAATAAAAAATGGAAGCAGTATAATCAAATCAACTCATAGGAGCTAAGTTGTTTTCAATCAAAGGAGAATGATGCAAAAAAAGAGGCCATAACTTCTGATATGTACCTTTGTTTGAGCCCATATTCATGCCAAAATGACCATCTTGAAAATTTCAATGCAACCATAATTAGGACTATCTAGTTATGGACATTTTCAATATATTTTGGATGTTATACATGACCATATGAGGGTCCAAAATTATAATTTAATATTATTTTTGATATTTCTAAATTTAAAAATTGTATATTTTTGTAACTGGATTTGAAATTTAGTTGATATTAGTCTGATATGTTAATTTTAATGTTTAGTTTATCTTTGGATATTGTTAGAGCTGCACGTGCTTGTATGCAAAACTTATAAAAAATAATAGCTGCTAAAAATAACAGGTTATTATTTTTAGAGTTTCAAAATTTACATGTCAACTACAATTCCAATTTGAGGCTTATTTATGCATGGTTTATAATTGTTTGAATCATTCAATACAAATCAATATTGGTTATTTTTTCAAGTTCTTTCCTTATTATAATTTTATTGTCTTGATAGTAATCGGGTTCATTATTTGTTCAACATTTCTCTAAGTGTATCCATCTTGTTGATTACATCCTTTACTCTTACACAAAAATCACCCATACTTTTAGCTTCTTGCATCTTTAAATTCTCAAATTATCTCTTCAATGTTTATAACCTAACTACTTTGACTTGTTCATTACGTTGGTAAGATTTTTGTAGAGTCTTCCAGGTATCTTTGGTTGTCCTTGCACCTATAATACTTGGAAATAGGCTCTTATCTAGAGCTATTTGAAAATGAAACAAACATTGTGAGTTCTTATTCTTTGCTTCCTTCTTGGCTTGCCTATGATTAGCTAGATTAGTGGTCCAATCAGCTAGTTCATCATAACTAGTTTATACAACATCCTATAAGTCTTTTCATGTCAAAAGATTCATCATCTTGATTCTTCAATAATCATAGTCATTTCCACTAAATTTTGGAATGGGAAGATTATTAGATTTTGACATGATCAATTATTAGAAATATATGAAAAAAAAACAACAACCCAAACCTTTCTATAATACTAATTGAATATTTTTAAATATATAAAATAAAACACTATTCACAAAAAGGCATAAAATAAGAAACTCAGCCAATTCAGTATGCATAACCAAAAATTTTAGAACATAAAATAGAGTTGCTTCTTCAAATTCTTCTACCCATTTTTCTTAATTAAAAAAGGTCAATTATAATGTATTTATAAAAATATGCATGATAATCTACTCAAACATATTACTCCAAGTTTACATAAATAATAGAAATAACCAAGTACTTGCATGATAACAAACTAAAATTATTTAAATCCTTTAATGGATTTATTACTCTAATTTTTTTAATTGAATATTAAAATGATTATTAAATAAACTGCATGATCTTATTTGATGTGGAACTTAGACTCAATGACACTTTAACCAATGATTACACACCTACCAATTGGGACTTTCAGTAAGCATCTCTAAATGGGGAAGACCTTGTTCTTATGTTGGTTTTGGGTGACAAACAACCTAGATGAAATCCTTATACTCTAGGTGAGTCCCTATCATACTCAAATTTCACACTATCTTATCCTTCATATGCTTATCTAGCACTAAAAAATCCTTAGTGTTATGTTTCCATCTGACTCTATAGTAGATGCATTAAGTTCCCTATTGAGGATTGTGATATATATTACCTCACCACATAGATAAAAAGTGATTAGATGTATCCACTATTAATTACATTACCTATGACCTTAGTAGCTACCTTGATAACCTCCTAATATTTGGATGATCCCCATCCATTTTTTTGATTAGTGTATCCTCCATACTACCTCTATGGAGGTGGAGGTTCCAAATTTCCCTAATATTACTGCATAGGGGGTGGTTAATTTGGTTGATCTATGGGTGATGTTGGATCTCGTCCTTGTTGATACTAAAGTGATGGTGGCATATATATAGGTTGATAATGGGGATAAAGGGGGGCCAACCTAGGGAAGATTTCATTTCTAGAGGACCCCATCCTCTCTGATGTGCCATCATAACATCTAGAATTAGTGTATCTATATTCAACACAAGAGGATACTATGTAGTGATTTCATAGACATTCCTAATAATATCATCATTGACCTCTTATAGAGCCTCGTAATTATTTTCATCATGATTGTAAGATTTTTTTGAAACTTTAGTATAGAATTTATGGTTATCATACATAATTTTACTTGTCAATGGTATTCTTCTAATAAAAACACTATACTCATCTTCAAATGTGTACATCTACTTATAAAAATAAATAATTTACCTATCAATGGTATTCTTCACCCAGTGATCAATCACACATGTTTACTCAGTGTTTAGGTTGCACAATGATTCTAATTTCTATTTTTCCCAAACAAAGTGCCATATGTTGCAAGTTTTGAAGCAATTTAATATATTCAATCTTGGACAACCATGTTTCCAACAACTCAATAAAATCACACCAAAAAAAAATCATAAATTTCTCCATATATATGAGCTTCATTAATATCCTGGGCATGCACTTCTAGACTAACAACTTCTTCCATAAACTTATGTATTCTTAAATATAACCAAATCTCAAGATTATTTTAACTAGGCAATCATATTAACATTTTTTCAATCTTGGTAATGGAACCATTATTAACAATGACCCCTAAAGTTTCTCATTAGGACATATAATCAATTAATTTTTATAGGTTGAAATGGGACTTACAAGATTTAAGTTAATAAAATGAGTCATATGTATGATAAGATGCGATGAAATATATTAAAAATTATTTATAATTTATTAAAAAGTTAATATTTCATAGATTAATATATTTATAATATATTCATACACATACATAAATTTTAAGCATTACATTTGGGCCAATTTATATGAAAATAGTCACAAATAAGACATATTCAATACACAAGGAAATAGTGAACTCTCATAAATCAAAGACACATTGAATTAAAAACTACTTCAAAAAACTAACAAATTTATGTACAAATATTGCATTTATATAGGATTTGAAGAGAACATGACTCTTCACCTTATTAACCCTTTATTTATTATTTTGTTTAGCCCTATATAATTGTTCAATCTTATTTTTGTTACATTGACTTATATGAAAATTTACATTTATAAAATATACACAATTTTACATCTTTCACACATACAGAATCATATAAAATTTGTGTGAAATATACTTCGCATCCTCATATTAACATCCATTCCATTTTGGATAGACGAATGATGCAACCATAATATTTTCATAAGTAGTTTCTTCAACATAACCCATTTATATATTTAAAAATTAAACAGAGAAACAATTCTCAAGTTTTAACATGAAATGGATAAAAGACACTCAACCCATTTACATATACCAAACACTAGATTAGGAGATCCATCTTCAAGGTTTAGAATTTCCCTCCCTTAGTCCACCACTAGATAATACTTAAATAGAGGTCATCCATAAAATAATTAGCATCAACTCTAGAACCAGGGAGAAATGATAACCCATGAGTAGGAGGAGAGTTACCAGCCAAGCCCAAATTTGCAGCTAATTTTTATAATTTGATAGCCCTTCAATAACTCCAAGAAATAGTAGTTTATGCTCAAGGGAATAAAAACTAAAGGTAATCTCATTATCCATAATAGATATTTGGGATTTAGTAATATGCTCCTTCCTATTATATAGAAAGATGTGAGGAAAAGGCGTTGGGTGGCGAGGTCTAATAAATTGTTATTAATCACTATCATAAGGACAAAATTAAGTTGGTCCTCATTTAAAACTATATACACATCCTTTAGCAAACCTTCACCGATAATATGCCTCATAAAATTAATGGAAAACAAATAAGGATTAA